>CM031628.1:47656724-47774224 GCA_018398815.1 Conus ventricosus | reverse complement strand
GAAACCTACCGACAATTCTTTTTTTTTCCAATCATACTTGAACGTGGATCGTATGTGGCGCCAAATTTCCCCCACTTCAGACTTTGTCAGACAGGGAGTCCCAGGGCTCGTCTGGCCCCCCCACTATTTGCTTCTTCATCAAGATTTCCATTGTCCGATCAGTTGAAGGGGTCAGACAGATTTATTTGCAGTTGATCGTGCTCCAAAAACGAATGGTTTGGGGAATTTTAAGAAAATAGAAATTTTCCGGGAAAGTTACCGGGTCGATGGGTTTTCAAACCAGGCTTAAAACCCCCAAAAAAAATCTATGATTATGCTACCCCCAAAAACCCCCGTTGACCCCTCTTTCCCAAAAAAATTCGTTGAATGGCACTTTTCGGCAGGTGACGGCATGTGTTTTGGGTTAACGATAGATAAGAATTGAAATGGCAATTCTCAAAATACGTTTGCAGGTTGTCTAAAAACCTTTTCCTGTTTTTCTTTTTAAAGCGTAGTAAAACAGTAATGTGTTTAAAACTTTTCTTAAATGAAAAATTAAATGTCCCGTAAAAATTTTCCCCTCAACGTGTGGGACGGCAGTAGTGACGTCCACAAAAAAAGGGGCTGAATTCTCTCATAGCGTGCGCAAAGTACTCCTCCAGCTGTTTCTCTACAACAGCGAAAAATAAAAGCGCTGAACATTTCTCGTTTAGGAAATTTGGGAAATTCAACAAGGCTTATTTATGTTTAAAATTTTGACAGATACTATGCCATGTTTATCAAGCCCTTTTTAAAGCGAACGCTTTCTGGTGAGAATTCCTTTTTCCCTCCCACGCATTATCTAAAAAACCCCCCCTGCTTACTTGGCCATAGTCTGGAACTCACTTCCCCCGAATTACAAAACATAAATATTTAAAACCTTTCAAGGAAATTTGCAAAAAATTTTTGTCTCAGAGTAAATTATTCGTTTACAATGATTGGGCCCCATTCGCCAAGTTTTTTGGTACCTTTTGAATAAATCGTCTCAAAAAAAACCTCCCCGTTAAAATCGCTCCCCCCACTCCACTTGTTACCTCCCTTTTTTCCCCCCCCCCCACCAACCCCCCCCCCCCCCCCCCCCCCTACCCACCATTCTCTCTTCCCCACCCTCCCCTGACCTCTCTCCTTGTGTTTGTTTGTTTTTTTGCTTGTAAGTTTCCTTTTGTTTTACCTCCCCCATCCATTTTTGCTTTTTTTGAGCAGTTTTTTTTTATTGTAGAATTAGTTATCATTTGGTTTTTGATTGTCTGTTAATGATGTGCTGAAAAATGTATGCTGACAAGAAAGATTTAGAATAGGTTTGGCCTAAAATCTTCATCTTGGGTATTAAAATAAACAATCAATCAAACAATCAATCAATTCTCTCTCCTCTTCTTCTCTCTCTCTCTTCTCCCCTCTTTTCTCTTCCCCTCTCTCTCTTTTCTCTTCTCCTTTCGCTCCTGCGTCTTCTCTCTCTCTTCTCTCTCTTCTCTCTCTCTCTCTCTCTCTCTCTCTTCTCTTCCTCTCTCCTTTCGTCCTGGTTTCTTCTCCCCCCCTTCTATTTACTTTTTTTTTTCTTTCTTTTTGTTTTGTTTTGCTTTTTAATTCCGTATCAAATTTTTGTTTAATAATAAAATTAATAATAATAATTTTAATAATAATAATAATAAAAAGGAACATTTAGTGCGCTTAAACTTAAAAAAAGCCCCAAGCGCTTACAGCAATAAGCCCTAACACACAACACACACCACCCCAAAACCCCAACACACCACACACCACCACACACACAACAACACACACACACACACACAACACACCACAAAACACAAAACACACACACCACCGCACACACCCAACACCAGCGAAGAAGCGAAAATTTGTTTTTAAGAGAGTTGTTTTGAGGGGGGGGCTTGAAAAGAAAGTGTTTTTAGTTTCGGAGTGCAGAAGGGGGTTGTTCCGCAGGAAAGGGGCCTGAAAAGAAAAAAAAAAGTTCACCAAATGTTCTGGCCCGAAAAAGGGGATTGCAGAATGCGGTGTCGAAGAAGAGCGAAGCTGTCTGGAAGGGGGTTGGTCGCAGCGTTTAGAGAGGTAAGTGGAGCGAGGCCACCAATGCCTTGTAAGAGCAAAGAAAGTTTGACTGATGCGTTTTTCAAAGGAAGCCGTGCAAAGATTTAACAAGGGAGAAACATGAGGGTTTTCGGAAAATTTCGAGACAAGGCGAGCGCATTATTTTGGCTTTCTTCAATTTTTCAAGAAGATTCTGTGGACAGCCCAGAAGGAATTTTCATAGTCAAATCTTTAAAGAAAGAAAGCAGAAACAGATCTTGGTGGTTTTCGACAGAAAGGGGGCGCACAGAACGATTCGCCGAAGCTCCAAAATAGAAAACACGGCAGATAGAAGAAATTGTTTTTAAAAAAGAGTGTCTGTCAAGTAAAAAAGCCTAGTTTCGCACAGTGGTAGAGGTTGAATGAGGAGGTACCAAATTTGGGCAGAAGAAAGGAAAAGGTTTAGACATGGCCTTTTGGGAGAAGAAGATGTTCAGTTTTGCTTTTTTTCTGAAGTTTTTTGCAAGTACCTGCCTTTTTGTCAGAGTGCAAGCTTTTGAGCGATCAAGTGGGGAGAGGAGAGAGATGTCACCAGAAAAGTAGATTTGATTTTCATCAGAGAAGCATGGTGTGAAAAGTCATGATGGGCTCAATTTTCAGAGAGGGTTGGGTATTGAACAAACAGAATGGGGACCAAGGCGAGCCTTTTGGGGAACCCATAATTAAGTCAGCAGAGTTGAGAAAAACCCTTGAAGAGAAATTTGGGGTTTGACCAGGGGAAAAATAAAATAAACCATGCCAAAGCGTGGAAGAGATGCCAAAAAATATGTTGAAGTTGTGAGGAGGGGGGTGATCTTGGGACAAGGCGCGGCAATCAGAAGAGAAGCAGTGAACCCGCCTATCGGCAGGAGAGATCGTTTATTTTTTCGAGAGCAGTTTTGTAGTGTAGTGCATGGGACTGAACGAAAAGGCAAGTTGTTTTGGTCAAAGGGGTTTTGGAGTTGAAGAAAAGCTATCTTTTTAATTATTTTGAAAGAAAGGGCAAGTTGGGACAGGTCGATAATTTTTTTTTGGTTTTCAGGGTCAAGAGAGGGTTTCTTCAAAAAAGGTGGGACAAAAAGCGCTTTTAGGGGTAGGAAAAAAAAGAAATGAGGAGATTCTTTACCCCCACTGTGATTTGGAACAAAACTCCTGATGCAGATAAAAAGTAGATGGAAGAGGTCCAGTAAATGTTTTGATCAGTCTTGTCGATGCTTTTTGCCAGCCCCGTCACAGGTTCAAGCAGTCAATGAAATGCGGAAAAGAGTTGTATGGGTTTTAGGTTTTGATATGACTGAGCATCCAGATTTCACGGAAAAATCTAATTTTGCTGTGAAAAAAGTCAAAAATTTT
Source organism: Conus ventricosus (assembly GCA_018398815.1). NCBI lineage: Eukaryota > Metazoa > Mollusca > Gastropoda > Neogastropoda > Conidae > Conus > Conus ventricosus. The sequence continues at coordinate 47,770,789 of CM031628.1, read as the reverse complement.
GTGGAAGTCAGGGGACAGGATGAAGGAAGGGGAGATGATTTTGTTTCCCCATGAGTGTATCAGTGACCTTAAACAATTGCTTGGTTGTTGTGCATGTTATTTTGCATTGGAAAAGGCTGATTTTGCTTTTTTAAAATTTCATTCACAGCATTTCTAGAATTCGCAAAAAATTTTTTTGTGAAAACTCGAGGGTTTTTCTTTTGCCCTGCCCTTTCGGCCTACGTCTAAACGTTTAGCATCAAGAACTTCAGGGCCCCAAATGCTGGGAAACCGGGTGAGGGTGGACGGCTGGAAAACTTGGTTAGTACTGGGGCAGGTGTCAAGGACATCTTGAAATAGGCCTGGAATTGTCCGCAGACAGGGGAAGGTAAAATTGAAGGGGGAGGACAGAGGTCAGTCGAAAATGTCAAGGTCGATGGGAAACAAGGTCCTGGACTCGACGAGGGAGGTTAATAGGAGCAAATTTTGTTAGATTGCAGGACCGCATGGTGGGGCAGGCGGGTCAATGGGGGGGTGGCTCGACCAGGTCTCATCGAAAGGAAACCCAATCAAGGATGGCTGATGGTGAGTTGGGGAGGTGACGGCTGGTTCAGACCAAGGGCTGAAAAAGATCCCCCCAGTTTTGCTGTTTTCAAATTGTGGATTGTCCCCGGGGAAGTTGAAGTCGCCGACCGAAGAACGGCCTTTTGAAGTTCATGTACTCCCGCAATTGGAAACGTTCCGAAAAAGGGGTTTTTCAATTGGTTTTCTTGTGGGAGGGGCCCCGGGAAAGGCAGAAGATGAAGAGAGGATTTGGGGGAAGATTCGTTAGTTGTATAGTTCAAAAGGGAGTGGACAAAAGGAGAAGTTGGAGGTAGTGGAAAAAGGGGGGGGTTAGTGTCAGACACCAAAAAAAGCGATGCCCCCACCAGGGTTGGCCCGGAAAGCTGAGGGGGGTGTAGCCAGGGGGGAAAGGTACGCACTTCGCTTCGTCACGCTTGGGTGAAGAAAATCTCCCTGATGCACATAATTATTAAAATAAACTAGCCCTGTTTGCATGCTTCTTTTGTTGCCCTTTTCTTATTTTGTTTTTGACCCCACTCGGGGGGAGGATGGGGTTAAAAAAAAAAAAGCAATCAGTTCATTTTATCCCCGTAAATAAAGAATTTTGTTTGTCTTGTCTTGTTTGTCTCTCTCTCTCACGTAAGGGTTTTTTCTTTTTTGTTAACCCCTTTTTTTGAAACATGGGGGTGAATGTGTGCTTTTTTTTGCAGGAAAGGAAGAGGGAAAAATTATTGTTTGTTCTAAGCCAGTACTTTTACCAACGAAAAATAAAGAATCATTGTCTCGTCATTGTCATTGTCTTTGTGTTTGTTTCCGTTCGTTTTCGGCTCCGTCTATTGTCCCCCGGGCCTGGCAAGTCAAGTGTTGTCACTTGGGATGCTGTTTTGGGACTTCCGTTTTAAAAAAATTTTTTAATGGGTTTGGGGGGGCATGTCATAGCAAAACCCTGTTGAAGGCCACAGCAAGGGAAAAAAAAACTAGTGTTTCCTAGGTTGTAAGGCACATGTGAAGATCCTGACCCCCCCCTCTGTGCGCTTGGGGGAAGCGGTTTTTTTCCGTCGTGTGAATGGTTTTAAAAAGGGCGCGTTGAATTTGTATTTTTAAACTTTTTCCTGATAAGTTGTAGTAGTGTAGTGTGGGACGTAATCAAAACTTGGCGTTAAACCTTTCAATGTCCCCTCGTGTTATTTTTTTTTTATGCAGGGTTTAAAAAAGCTGCAATATAAATTTTCCTTCTTATTTTCCCCCAAATTCAAAAAGCTTTTCCCTTTTAAAAATGTTTTTTCTTTTAAATTTAAAGGTCTTTTTAATCCAAGCCCCCAAATTCTTAAAAAACCCTTAGTTTTTTTTTAAAACCCAAAAATTTAAGGGGGAAAAGTTTTAAAACTTGTTGTTTTTGTCGGAGCCATAAATGTCGCAAATTAAAAGACGAAATCCTACCTCTTTCTGACATCTCTTAAAGGTCGTTATGGTCAGGTTATGGTCAAGGTGCTCTTAAACATAAGACGTTAACAAAATCCCGAGGAATTGTAGTTCAGTCTGCGGTTACCGTTGACCGTGGGCCGTGGATTTACATTTCATCACTGTCACATGAGTTGACTATTCACCTCTTGATCATAGATGATACAGTGTCCTCCGCTAAAGCCATAAATGGGCCTTTCAATCATTGCAGATTCTTGGTTTTGTCAGCCTCTCACGTGTGGGTGTCTGCATAAGCATGTAATGTGTATGCTTTTGACCTCTCTCTCTCTCTCTCTCTCTCTCTCTCCTCTCTCTCTCTCTCTCTCTCTCTCTCTCTCTCCTCTCTCTCTCTCTCTCTCTCTCTCTCTCTCTCCCTTAGTAATCCCCCTTCCAAAATCAAATGATTTGTCGGATCCAAATAATTTCAGACCTATATCCTTACTATCGATTCTATCCAAACCCCTTGAAAGACACATACACACACACGTATCTCAGTTCATGGAGAAAAACAAACTATTTCACCCACTCCAATCTGGATTCCGATCTAATCATTCCTGCCACACAGCATTATCACGAATGTGTGACTCATGGCTTTCAAATATGAACCAATCACAAATGACAGGGGTTGTCTTTCTTGACTTCAAAAAGGCGTTTGATCTTGTTGATCATTCCATTCTTCTAAAGAAACTATCTGTCTACTTGAACCATACCCCGACAATCTCATTATTCCATCATACTTGAACGATAGGACTCAGTATGTGGCGCCAAAATCTCCACTTCAGACTTTGTCAGACATGGAGTCCCACAGGGCTCTGTACTAGGCCCCCTACTATTCTGCATCTTCATCAATGATTTACCATTGTCCGTATCAGATGAAAAGGTCACGACAGATTTATTTGCAGATGACTCGTCGCTCCAAACGAATGGTAGTGATCTACAGACAATAGAAACTTCTCTCCAGGAAAGTCTACACGACGTGTCAGACTGGTGTCATTCAAACTCAATGGTCATACACCCAGCCAAAAACCAAATCTATGATTATAGCTACCCGCCAAAAACACCAGTTGACTCCTCTTTGCCTAAAACTTCAGTTGAATGGCACTTCTATCGAGCAGGTAGACGAGCATCGTGTTTTAGGGTTAACGATAGATAAAGAATTGAAATGGCAATCTCATCTAAATAACGTATGCAAGGTTGTCTCAAAACACCTTTTCCTGTTATCTCAATTAAAGCGCTACGTCAACAGTAATGTGCTTAAACTTTTCTTCAATGCACACATAATGTCACGTATAAATTACGCCTCAACAGTGTGGGACGGCAGTAGTGACGTCCACAAAAAAGGGCTGAATTCTCTCCATAGACGTGCAGCAAAGCTACTCCATCCAGCTGTATCTCTAACAACAGACGAAAAACTAAAAGCGCTGAACATACTTCCTCTGAATAGGCAATTGGAATTCAACAAGGCATCATTTATGTTTACAATCTTGACAGATACTATGCCATGTTATATCAATGCCCTTTTTACAAGATCGAACAGCTTTTCTGGCTCGACGAAATTCCTTCTTCCCTACCCACGCATTGATCTATACAAAACAAGCCTAGCTTACTCTGGACCATATGTCTGGAACTCACTTCCACCGAATCTACAAACATGAATACTTTAAAACCTTTCAAGGAACATTTGCATAAACATTTTATGTCTCAGTAGTTAAATTATCGATTACAATGATTAGCGTCCATTCGCCAAGTCTTCTGTGAACCATACTTTGAATAAATCGTCTCAACATAAAACCTACTCCGTTAAAATCGCTCATCCCCACTCCCACTCTGTCTACCATCCCTTTTCTCCCCCCCCCACCACCCCCCCCACCCCCACCCACCCCCCCTACCTACCATTCTCTCTTCCCACCCTCCTCTGACCTCTCTCTCTCTGTAGTTTTGTTTGTTTGTTTGCTTGTAAGTTTCCTTTTGTTTTACCATCCCCCATCTCATTAGTGCTTTTATGAGCAGTTTGCTTATCATTGTAGAATTAGATTATCATGTTGGTATGTTGAATTGTCTGTATAAATGATATGTGCTGAAATAATGTATGCATGACAAGAACAGATTGTAAGACTAGGCTTTGGCCTAAAATCTTCATCCTTGGGTATTAAAGATCAATCAATCAATCAATCAATCAATCAATCTCTCTCTCTCTCTCTCTCTCTCTCTCTCTCTCTCTCTCTCTCTCTCTTCTCTCTCTCTCTCTCTCTCTCCTTTCGCTCCTGCGTCTCTCTCTCTCTCTCTCTCTCTCTCTCTCTCTCTCTCTCCTCTCTCTCTCTCTCTCTCTCTCTCTCTCCTTTCGCTCCTGCGTCTCTCTCTCCTCCTCTCTCTCATTTACTTTTTCTTTTCTTTTCTTTTCTGTTTTGTTTTGCTTTTTAATTCCGTATCAAATTTTTGTTCTAATAATAATAATAATAATAATAATAATAATAATAATAATAATAATAATAAGGAACATTTAGTGCGCTTAATCTTAAACAAAAGCCCTAAGCGCTTACAGCAATAAGCCCTAACACACACCCCAAACACACACACACACACACACACCACACACCACACACACACACACTCACACACACACACACACACACACACACACCCCACACACACAACACACACACACACAAACACACACACACACACGCACACACCCACACACCAGCGAAGAAGCAGAAAAATTATTGTTTTGAAGAGAGTTGTTTTGAGGGAGGACTTGAAAGAAGAAAGACTGTTTGAGTTTCGGAGTGCAGAAGGGAGATTTGTTCCAGCAGGAAGGAGCCTGAAAAGAAAAAGAACGTTCACCAAGTGTTCGGGCCCCGAAAACGAGGGATCTGCAGAATGCGAGTGTCAGAAGAAGAGCGAAGCTGTCTGGAAGGGGTATAGGTCGACAGACGTTTAGAGAGGTAAGATGGAGCGAGGCCATCAATGCCTTGTAACAGAGCAAAGAAAGTTTGTACTTGATGCGTTTTTCAACAGGAAGCCAGTGCAAAGATTTAAGCAAGGGAGAAACATGAGAGGTTTTCGGAGATTTCGAGACAAGGCGAGCAGCATTTTTTGGACTTTCTGCAATTTTGCAAGAAGATTCTGTGGACAGCCAGAGAAGAGAATTACAGTAGTCAAGTCTTGAAAGAATGAAAGCAGAAACCAGAGTCTTGGTGGCTTCTTCAGACAGAAGGTGGCGCACAGAACTGATTCGCCGAAGCTCCAAGTAGCAAGCACGGCAGATAGAAGAAATCTGATTTTGAAAAGAGAGTGTCTGATCAAGTACAACGCCTAGATTTCGCACAGTGGTAGAGGTCTGAATGAGAGAGGTACCAAGTTGGACAGAAGAAGGAACAGAGATTGTAGACATGAGCCGTTTTGGGAGAATGAAGATCAGTTCAGTTTTGTCATTGTTTAACTGAAGTTTGTTGCAAGTCATCCATGCCTTTATGTCAGAGTGCAGAGCTGTGAGCGATCAATGATGGAGGAGAGGAGAGAGATGTCACCAGAAATGTAGATTTGATTGTCATCAGAGAAGCAGTGGTGTGAAATGTCATGATGGGCTACAATGTCAGAGATGGGTTGGGTATATAGAACAAACAGAATGGGACCAAGGACAGGGGCCTTGGGGAACACCATAATTCAAGTCAGCAGAGCTTAAAGAAAAACCATTGACAGAGACAATTTGGGTTCGACCAGAAAGGTAAGAATAAAACCATGCCAAAGCGTGAGAAGAGATGCCAAAAGTATGTTGATGTCTAGTGAGGAGGGTGGAGTGATCAATGGTATCAAAGGCAGCGGACAAGTCAAGAAGAGAAAGCAGTGAAACCTGACCATTATCCAGAGCAGAGAGAAGATCGTTTATTATTTTCAGCAGAGCAGTTTCTGTACTGTGTCCAGTGCGATAGGCGGACTGCAACGAATAGAGCAAGTTGTTTTGGTAAAGGTGGTTTTGGAGTTGAAGAAGTGCTATCTTTTCAATTATCTTTGAAAGAAAGGACAAGTTGGAGACAGGTCGATAATTTTTTAGGTTTTCAGGGTCAAGAGAGGGTTTCTTCAAAAGAGGTCGGACACAGCAGCTTTCAGTGCAGGTAGGAAAACAACCAGAAGTGAGAGATTCATTTACCACACTAGTGATATAGGGCAACAAAACACCCATGCATGCAGATAATAAAGTAGATGGAAGAGGATCCAGTACAATGTTTTGAAAAACAGTCTTGTCGATGACTTCTTTGACAACAGCAACTGTCACGGGTTCAAAGTCAGTCAATGAAATGCCGGAAAAGAGTTGTATGGAATATCAGGTTCAGATACTGACTGAGCATCCAGACTTTCACGGATAAGTTAATTTTGCTAGTGAAAAAGTCACAAATTTCTGTGGAATGTCAGAGGGACAGACAGATGAAGGAAGGGGAGATGATTTTGTTCTCCCCATGAGTGTATCAGTGACCTTAAACAATTGCTTGGTTGTTGTGCATGCTAATATTTTAGCATTGTAGAAGGCTGATTTTGCTTTTTGAACAATTTCATTCACAGCATTACTAGCAATTCGCAAAATTTGTTTGTGAATCTCGAGGTTTGTCTTTAGCCACTGCCTTTCGGCCCTACGTCTAACACGTTTAGCATCAAGAACTTCAGGGCCAACTGCTGGGAACCAGGGTGAGGGTGGACGGCTGGAAATCTTGCGTCTAAGTACTGGGGCATGTGTGATCAAGGACATCTTGAAGTAGGCCATGGAATTGCTCCGCAGACGTGAAGGTACAGATTGAAGGGAGGACAGCAGGTCAGCTCGGAAGATGTCAAGGTCGATGGAAGCAAAGGTCCCTGGACTCGACGTACCTGGGAGGCTTAATAGGAGCAGATGTGTTCAGATTAGCCAGGACCGCATGGTGGTCAGAAGTCAGGGTCAGACTGGTGGTGGGTGGCTCGACCAGGTCATCATCAGAATGGACAACCCAATCAAGGATGTGACCTGAATGGTGAGTTGGGGAGGTGACGGACTGGTTCAGACCAAAGGACTGAAACAGATCCATCAGTTTTGCTGTATTGCAATTAGCTGGATTGTCCCAGTGGAAGTTGAAGTCGCCGACCAGTACAGAACGGCCTTTTAGACAGTTCATGTACTCCAGCAGATCTGGAAACGCTTCCAGAAGATGGGAGTCTTTCAATTGGTTTTTCTTGCTGGGAGGGGGCCGGTAAAGGCAGAAGACGTGAAGAGAGGATTTGGGGGAAGATACAGTTAGTTGTACTAGTTCAAAAGAGGAGTGGACAAAGGAGAAGTTGGAGGTAGTGGAAACAGAGGGGGATATAGTGTCAGACACCACAAAAGCGATGCCTCCACCACGGGTTGGCCTGGGAAAGCTGAGGGTGGTGTAGCCAGGAGGGGAAAGGTCACAGCACTTCGCTTCGTCACCGCTGGTAGAAGCCACGTCTCCGTGATGCACATAATTATTAATAATAATTCTAGCCACTGTTTGCATGCTTCTTTGTTGCCTTATCTTATTTTGCATTGTTGACCCCACTCAGGGCGAGGGACTGGATGTAAAAAAAAAAGCACATCAGTGCTCATCTATTATCCTCGTAAATAAAGAATTTTGTCTTGTCTTGTCTTGGTCTTGTCTCTCTCTCTCACGTAAGATTTTATCTATTTTTGTTAACCCTTGTTTTGACACACAAATGGGAGTGAATGTGTGCTATTTGTTTGCAGGAAAGGAAGAGGGAAATGTTATTGTTCTGTTCTAAGCCAGTACTTTTACCCAAAGAAAAAAAAAGAATCATTGTCATCGTCATTGTCATTGTCTTTGTGTTAGTTTCCGTTCGATTGCGGCTCACAGTCTATTGTCACCGAGACCATGGCAACGTCAATTGTGTAGTTTCACTCTGGGATGCATGTTTTGGGACTTCCGTAAAAACATTTTGAATGGTTGGGAGGCATGTCTGAAAATCCCTTTTAAAGTCGCCACAGCAAGGTAAAAAAAAAACTAGTGTATTCCTAGGTTGTAAAGCACATGGAAGATCCTCCCCCCCTCCATTGGCTTGTGGAAGCGAGTTCTTTCGTAAGTGTGAATGGTTTCTAAAGGAACGCTTTGATTTGTTTTAAAAATTTTGTCCAAAAATGTAGATAGTAGTAGTGTGGGAAAGTAATAAATCATGGCCTTTTAACCTTTAAATGTCCCCTCGTTTTATTTTTTTTTATGCGGGGTTTAAAAAAATGCTGCAATAAAATTTTCCTTTTTATTCATCAAAGCTTCTAAACTGTACTTTAAATTTCAAGTTTTTTCCGAATTCAAAAAAACTTTTGTATTTTAGAAAATTTTAAAAGTGAAATTTGTCAAACGGGTTCCATTTAGAAAAACTCTTTTTTCTGAACTTGAAAATCTCCCATATTAGTTAAAATGCTTAAAACAAAAATTTGCCTTCCGAATTTTTTGTCCTATTGTTTTAACAGCCCAAAAAAGTAGTCCCCGATGCCGTTTGGGGTGAAAATTTTGAACACTAAATAAAATCCCCTTAATAGTTCCCTTTTTAAAGATGCAAATTTAAAGTAATTTAATCTACTGTATAAGACATGTTTGTACTTCTTGAAAGTTTTTAGTAGCTTTCTCTGTACTCTTTAATTGCTATTGACTTTTTTTTTCAATGTGGAAAAAATTTATTTGCCATATTCAAGTGCGGTCTAACCTAGCTTAAAATTTTTTAAAACGTTTCTTATTTAGGTAAAAAAAGTTCTTTTTTTAAATCCAATCATTTGGTTTGCTTTATTTATCCCTTTTTTAAAGTAAATATCAAAGATTTTTAAACTTTATAAAAGATTCCCCCCCAGACCTTTTTTCCTCAATTTCGTACCAGCCTATTTCCCCATCTATTTTCATGTTGTTTTCTGTTCAGGATTTTTTTTGCCAACATGCAAAAATTTACATTTTTCAACTTTAAAAATATAGATTCCACGTTGACCATTTTTTGGAGGAAATTTAATTTTCGGGCAGCTTTTATAGTTATCTGATTTGTCATTTTTTTTTGTATATCAAAAAAAATTTTACAAAAACTATTTACCTCATCTGGAAGGTCTTTTATAAAAATAGTAAACGACGGGTCTAAAATGCTCCCTTTGGGGGTTCCATCATAACATTTTCTCTGTCGCTACGTTACCCACCTTACTCTTTGTTTTTATTTGACAAAAATCCTAATTCCATTTGCAACTTACCTATAACCGTAGCTTCCTTTTTTTTCAATAATTTCATGGGGAAACCCGACAAAAGCTTTACGGAAAAAAGGGAAAAATATATCAACAGAGTACTTATTCCAGCATGTTAACTAAAATCTTCCAAAACTTAAGTAGTTGGTTAAAGCCTTTTTTTAAAAGCCATGCGGATACTGCAAAAAATTATTTCGTGAGTGAGATACATGACATTTTTATAATGGATTTGCATTTTGCTGCAATGAGGTTAGCTTACCGGACGATGTTGCCTGGCTCAGATTTTGACCTTTTTAAAAAATAGAAAGTAACTTCTCCCGATTTCCAGTCGGGGGGAAAATTTTTCCTGTCTTAATGTTTTTTAAAAATCTTACTGGCGGTCAGCAAAACTCCTTATTTAATTTTTTTAGAACTTTAGGTGGTTTTAAAATCAGGCCCTGCGTTTAGACTGAAAATTCAAACAACTTCTTTTACTGCACTAAAATATTATTTTCTGTAACAAAATTCCCCATTAGTTTTACTAATTCAATAAGATCAGTATTTTATTTGAATCTTCATTAGAAAAAGCACTTGCGAAAACTTTTTTAAAAAACTTCGCTTTTTCCATTCTGACTGGCCCCCCCTCCTTTACCCTTTTAAAGGTTTTTACCCCGTGTTTACTTTTGTTTTTCTTGCACGTATTTCCAAAAACTTGGGGGAGTTTTTTTACTTGTTTGTATTTTCGTTCAAAAGCTTTCTTTGTTGATTTGATTCATTTTTGCTCTTATTTGTTCTTGAATTTCGTATTCTTTCCCCATCTTTCGTCAATAAATACCTTTGAAAAAGATTATATTTTTTTTTAAATCATTTTAAGTACTTTATCTTCATCCAAATGGTTTAAGCATTTTTTTTTGGGTTACATTTTGTTTTTGGGAATACATTCCCCTACTTCTTAAAAATTGCTTTTTAAGACTTCCCCTTTCCTCGAAACCTGATCTTTTGTAAGCAAGAGTTGACCTTTTGATGCATTTTCCTCTTTTTTTATAGCTTTTCTGAAATCAAATTTTGTACTTGGGTTTTTTTAGTCTTTTTTGGGGGAACTACAGTTCAAATGTTAAAATAATGATCATTTTTTCCCCCAAAGGGGTCACTATTTCAATTCGAGTAAAAGGATTCTTCTTTTAACAAAACATTCACTTTGTTGGGTTTTTGTCCTTCCGAACACAGTTGGGTTAGCCTTTCTGTTTTAAAAAAAGGCATTCTAAAGTTTCAATCATCTTTGTTTTTTATACTTTTCCCAAATTTCCATCCCTTTTTACATCGGAAAAAAAAATCACCAAAAATACATTTTTATATTTATCTTTTTTTTTTTCGTTTTAGAAAATTAAAAAACTCAAAATTTTTTTCATCTTTTGAGTTTGGGCTTCTGTATTACCCCTTAATTTTGTTCATCTTCCACCCCTGATAATACACCAAATTCTCTTGAAATTTGTTATTTTCAAAATTTCATCGCAATTTTGTGCATTTAGCCCTTAGCAAAATACGGCTATCCCTTTTTTTGGTTCCTTTCAGAAACTAAAAAACCCTGCAATTTAAAAATCAACATTTTTTGCTGCTATAAAAATTTTTTTGCTCTTATTCCGTTAAGCCAAAAATATCTGGTTTTTCCCTCATTTTTGAATTAAAACTCATCCTTTTTATTCGGACTATTACATTATGTACAAAATTTCTTGGTCTTACCTTTAGATTTAAAAATTATTTTTCCCTAACACAGTCTGGGATGTAACTTTTTGTAAGATTGTTTAACTTCAGGGGGAATAAAGATTTTGCTTTGACAGCTATTTAATATTGTGGTTTGCTTGACAGTCAGTGTTTCACCTCAGGGTCTGGCCCTCGTCCGGACAGCGGGACAACGCACCAGTTTGGTTCTGTTTTGGTGTGAATGTCACAAACTTGCCACCTTTTAATCAATCTTTTTGTTTGTCTCCCCATTTGTCTTTCTTTGGTTAGTTCAGCTTTTAACGATTTGATCGTTCTTTTCTTTTTTTTGGGTAAATTTTTATGTAAATTTGCTTTTCCTTTTCCCTTAAAATGCTGTTTAATCCCTTGGGCATTTTTCATTATTTTCTTTTTTGGGTTCCTCAGTTCGACTTTCCTTTCCCAGGAGTCTTGGTTTAGCATTTCGCCAACCTGGATTTTTGCCAACCTGCGGGTTATTGACCTCATTTCTCTGAACATCATGATTTTGCCCACCAAATCTCTGACTCTTTCCCGGTCTTCATTCTTTCCCTTTTCCCCTTTGGGACTTGCGAGCTCTTGGTAAATTTCTTTTTATTATGTTGAGCTTCCCCTTTTCCCCTCCCCACTTTTTTTCCCTGTAGTCTTTAACCCTTTTTCTCCACCCCTCCTTATTTTTCTCTCAACTTCTCTCAGACTTTCTTTCTGTGTACCCCAAAACTTCCAGTTTTCAGAAAAGAGGTCAACACTCCAAAATCTGTCCATTTTTTCCTCAAATCTTGATTTTCCAATTTTACTGTCAAAATACAGTCCCCTATGGTCGGGGTGTAATTTTGTTATGCAAATTTCTCCTCCGTACCCCCCGTTTTCGATAAAAAAATTGCTTTTTCACAAGAACGAGGCCACACATGTTGGTATGGCTGTGCGGGGTCGCCCACTTACCCACAGCCCCTGTCGGATTGCCACGCCCTTTAGGTTTAAGGGAAAAAAAAAAAAAAAAAAAAAAAAAAAAAAGCGCGCTCCCTGCGTGCGTGTGTGTTGGTGTGTGTGTTTGCAAGCAGAACCAGTAAAGTGCAATTAGCTGGAGACATTTCATCAATATAACATGCTTCACATCACAGAGAACCTGGAGTGTGGCTTCTTGTCTTGAGCATATGGATCTATCTCCAAAGAGTGAGGGTTCGCCAAAACAAGTCCTTTGAGGATCCGTCCTGTCAAGAACTGAAAAGTCCCCGAGTGTGACTTTTGGGTTATAAAGTTTGTAGACTGCTTTAAAGCTTCAAAAATGGAATTTTCACGAGCGTAAATTTGTTTTTCAAGAGAAAATCGAAAATTTACAAGGTTTGATAATAAAATTTAGATAAATTTTGTTCATTTTGGGATTGCCATAAGTGCCCGTTCACATATCTGCCCTACCGATCCCGCTGAAGTGACACCATTTTTGCGTGAAGTATGCATAAAGGATGGCATTTTTTATATTATACCCTGGAATTTTGTATGAAAAGCCTTAAAAAATCAAGAATCCTTTTGGTTGGAAGCTAATGAAACATGATGAGGGGTTTCCTTCAATCTTCGAGGCTTTTTCAAATATTTTTTTTGGCAAGTGAGATGATCCGTGTGGAAGAAAAACGGTTGCCTGGGGTCAGGGGAAAAGGGGGGGCCGACAAGAAATCTTTCCCCTTTGTTTCAATCGGAAATCTTATCATTTTTTTCTCCATAGGCGTTTTTTTTCAGCACTGAATTTTTTATTAAAAGCCCAAAATTGCTATAATTCAGACTGAACATTTGCCGTAATATTTTCAGAAAGAAACCCCGGGTTTTAAAGAGCAAATGTTTTTGGGGGTGTTTTGAGTGCCCCCCCCCCCCCCCCCCCCCTCCAAAAAAAATATTTTTGGATTGGACAGGGAATCCAGTTTATAGCAATTTTTGATTTTTGGGGGTGAAAAAGGGTTCATGGGACACGCTGCAGGTTTGCCCACAGCTGAGTTCCCTTTCAGTGTGTCCTAAGCACCATACCCTTTGCCCTTGCCACTTTCCCTACCGCAAGCTCTTTACTAAGCCACTGGCTATGTCTTTAAAAATGAATGCATGATTTGGTTGTCTGTGTTAATGAACAAATGTATTCATGTAATTTGTGTTCTCCTCGTGTGTACATGAAGTGCGTATGCAGTGGGGGCAGATGCTTTGGCTGCACAGGTGTTTTTCGTTTTTTTGAAAAATTTTTCTTTTTAAGTCAGTAGGTAACATTTTTATGTCTGGTTTTGTGCATTTAAAATATTTTCTGCTTTTTTTAAATAACGATTGATGTTTCCATATGTGAAGAAAGTTTGCCCGTGATTTTTTAAAAAAGTTTATTTTTCTCCACACATGAATTTGCTGCCCATGAGTTATAAAATTTTCTGTATTGGGACGATTTTGAAAAAACTCTGTCTGGGCCCTCCCGATTTAAAGATTAGTGGTGTCAAGAGAAAGGTGTCCAAACTCCCAAATTTTCTTGTTGGGAATTTAATTTGAAAAAAAAGTACGAGTCAAAACTTGTAAGCAAATACACTTGCAACTCTTGCCAAATTTTGTGGGTAAGGTACCCCACAGACTGTCTTACATTATTGGTCTGCAGCATGCAGCTACTTCTGTCTTCCAGTATGGATGTAAGTTTACTCAGTGACACATAAAAGGTTGGTGTCAATGATTTAGTCTCAGAATGTAATGCCCCAAGGCTTCTATGAACTGTGAAAGGTCAGAATTGACTGTGTCCAAGACATTGCCTTATCTTCATTCAGGGAAGAATCAGACTAAATTCAAAGAATCATGTAATTTACAAACAAACAATAACAACAGAACAAACAAAACAAACAAACATATGTTTAGGGGTCTTCACACCTTAGACAACTACTTACTTCAGATATGGTTTCACTCCGTCATGTTTTCTTTCATCAAAGACCAAAGTGAAAGTTATTGGAAACCACCCTGATATTTTACAAATGCCATGTGAGCACACATGTTGGCCTGTAGAAAGAAGTGCTTTTTCAACTTAGGAATTTTTTTTCCTCCAGGCTTTTGAAGATGAGACACATAGGCCCTAAACTCCTTTCCCCTTCCTGATGGTTTTTTTGTGGTTTGTTTTTGTTTTTGTTTTGTTTTGTTGTTACACACACACACACACACACACACACACACACACACACACACACACACACACACACACACACACACTGACTGTTACATCATAGCTGTCTTGATTTCTGGGCTATAAAGTTTGCAATCCGCTTTTTTTCTATTTTATCATTACTGATGGTGACATAGGTCTTGCGTAACAGCCTGTTCAACATATTGCCTTTCACTGACATTTGATAAGGTGCGGAGTGACTTACCTTGTAATGAGGACATGAAAACAAATTTGAAAAATGATTTATAAGGCTCCGCCGAAAAGCATAGACAAACAAATCACAAGACAAACCATGGCGCGTTTTGACCTCATAGGTCTTCCTCAGGCAAGATGCAGAACACTCAGGACAACACAAATGAATGAGCAATCACTTATCTTCTTCCAGTTAGGCCCAAGATGGGTTTTTAATGAAAACAAGGCTGTCGGGAGCTAAAAAAGAAACTCAGAATGTTGGTGTTAGTGGTGAACATGAGCAGATGGACACAAAGAAAAAAGATTGTGAAAGAAAGGCAAGCCTACAACTTTTTTTTAAATTTCTAGTAGTCAAAGGGAAATAACTCTTTTCCCTGTGTATAGGAGCTGCAATGTTGGAAGCTCCCTGACCCACAGTTATATGCAGGTTGACAAGGGTTTTGGTAGGAAAATTTCAGAATGCCCCAGGGGTATGTTATTTGAACATACAGCGCATTGTTTAATAAACTAGCAACTACTGTCGCCTACTCTCACGTTTAATTAGAAATAGAATTTTACAGGGTTGATAAAGTAAAGTCAGTGTTGAAATGGTTACCCAATCATATTTCTGATCCATGTTGTCATGCATGCGCAGGTGCATGCCTGCACACATTCACACACACATGCACACAACACACACACACACACACACACACACAACACACACACACACACACACACACACACACACACACTCGTATACACAGTGACATACAAATGCTCACACACACACGCACGCACGCCACGCACCACACACACACACACACACCACACACACACAACACACACACACACACACTGTTTGCTTGTGACTTTATTGTGTTGATACTTCATATTAATTCTCAGATCATGCATACAAAATGTCCTAATGAGATAGCACCACTGCATAATTACAGGATTTCAGTGTTGCCTTAATGACACATGTTCACAACAAACCAGTCATTTAGGTGACTCATCATCTAGACTTGGCAAAGATCATTAATGCATGCACATTGGAAATGGCCCGTCATCATAGTGACAGCAAACTTGGCATTTGATTTCTTGATCACTTAAAAAAAAATTTTTTTATAAGAAACAACTTAAAAGAAAAAAAAAATGACCATATGGCCAAACACACCTGATATAACAAACATGATACGTTTTGACCTCTTAAATCTTCTTCAGGCACAGGCAAAAAAAACAATGAAAATGAAGCATGAATGGTCACTTATCTCCTCAGACGGTGACAAATGATTCTCACTGGTCACACAGCCACAGTTTTCACACACCAGTGAAAGATCAAAATGTTGCTTGTCCCATTGTTGACTTCATATTAATTTGACACATATCAAGTAGTGTAAAGAAAGCACACTGCTAATGCTGTGTTTCATTTGCCTTGAACTGTTTCCCCGAAGAAGACATAGAGGTTGAATATGAGCATGTTGTCATGCATTTGTCATCTTAAGTTTGGGTATCTTCTTCTCACTGCGTTTCGAGTCGATACTCTAGAGAACAATGCTTGTATTAAAGGAACACCGAACTAAAGTAAAAGATGACCTAGCGGACCATGCCTGATAAACAGGCTGACACGTCTTGCTGACATGCTCTTATAGACAGGCTGAAACTAGCAGGAACATACCTGATGGCCAGGCATGGTCTTCGACGGTGCAAATGAATGTATTTTATTGTTTATCCAACCCAGTTTCAGAAGTGACTTCCTGCTGTCTTGTGATTCTTAACTGCGGACACTGCCTGAAAGACCAAGGGACGTGGAGTTTGTGTATGAGTTTTTTTTCTTTAAGGGCATACTCATCTTTCTTTCTTTCTGCGTACGCAGGCTGATACTCCTGCGGAACTGCCTGTATAGCCAGGCATGGAGTTTTGTGTGTATGAACGTTTTTTATCCGCCATTAAGGCAGCCTACTCTATCTTCGGGGAAAGTAGTATAGTAATTTCTTTTATTTAGATTTTTGCCTGCAGTCACTTTACCTTGAAACTAACTTTTTATTTAAAAAAAAAAAAATTTAACATAAAAAAGACTCATTCTGGCTGATTTTGTTCAACTTCATACCTCAGCAGCAAAGATTTCATGATGACATCTGTTTCAGTTGTTCACAAGGATTTCAGTAAATTCAGTGTTTGATTCTGAAACTTGAGCTTGGTATGTCTCTTGGTGATTGCTTAGGCGGGCACTATGAAGGCATGAAATAGAAGATGGAACTTGTGTCAGGTGAGGAGCAAGCAAATCACCAATGATTTATGGAAATGTTTTTGTAATTTGCATGCTGTGGACTTTATGAAATATAAGCTGATTCCAAATTTACGCCGCTTTGATTTGCCAGATTCTCAGACATCGAGGCATGTGTTGTCATGCCAGTCACCCTACCTGTTTGATTTTTCTTTGCCAAATTTGAATAATTTGCATCCTTATTTTTCAGTTTATTAGAGGGAGGGGGATAAGGGAAGAGAGAGAGGGAGAGAGGAGGGGGGGGGGGGGACAGAGACAGAGACACAGACAGACAGACACAGAGAGAGAGACAGAGAGAGAATTAGTTCAAATTATTTATTAGCAGGTGTCAGTAGCAGCAAGCCAGTGTTCCTCCAGAACGACAGCCTGGTCAGCATATAAGGGGAAAAAAAACCCAGACACAAATGCTGTTTGAAGTGCTGAGGCCAGTTCAGTCTGTTCTAACAGGGTGCAGCATGGTCTGAATGAGAGCATGTATTTATTGATACACAGTTTCAATGAGAGGGGTAACTGTTATGTTTGGGTTCCTGTTTTCTCTATGACTTGAAGCTTAACTTTTCCTAACCTCCCAACCACCCACCCACCCACCAACACACACACACACACACACACACACACACACACACACACACACACACACACACACACACACACAACGCAGACATAAACACATGCACACACTCACACAACTCAAGCGCCACACACACACACACACCTCTCTCTCTCTCTCTCTCTCTCACACACCTCCACTCACACACACACACACACACACACACACAACTACACACACACACACACACCACACACACTCACTCACACAACTCAAGCGCACACACACACAGTGACACACACACACTCACACTCTCACACACACACACACACACACACACACACACACAACACACACACAACACACACACACACACTCACACTCACACAACTCAAGCGCGCACACACACACACACACACACACTCACACTCTCTCCACACACACACACACACACACACACACACACACACACACACACACACACACACACACACACACACACACACACAAGATGGTAAAACCTGATTTTTCAGTCACACATGATCGTGATTTTTTGCACCCATGAGCCGCCTCTTTCACAGGCTATCAACAGTACAACATGCCGTCAGAGAGGCCTAACCTGTGAAGTTTTCACCAAGACGAAGTATAAGCTTTCATCACTTCTCTCTCTGTCTGTCCTTCTCCTCTATCACTTTCTCTCTCTCACTGCCACTCTCTCTGTGTCTTGTCTCTGTATTTTTGTTTCTGTTTGTTCTCTCTCTCTTTCTCTCTCTCTTCTCTGTCTCTGTCTCTTTCTATCTCCTGTCTCCTCTCTCTCTCTGTTCTCTCTCTCTGTCTCTCTGTCTCTCTCCTCTCTCTCTCCTTGCTCTCTTCTTTCTCTCTTCTCTCTCTACTCCTTTTTTTTCTAAAGATGAGACTGTCCCCATTCCTCCATTCAACACCCCCCTCCCCCACCTCACCACTTCACTTACACACACAGTGCACAAATCCATACACACAGGTACCAGTCTTTAAATTGCCCCTGATAGTGCCTTGGACTTTCAGTGGTGTATTTCTCTGCCGTTTCCCTCACTACTCCCAGTCTGTGTTTGTCTGTCTCTCTCTCTCTGTCCATCGTCTGCTCTGAAATTCTCACTACTAATACTCTCCCACCAAACTACTCCCGTCTGTGTTTGTCTGTCTCTCTCTCTCTGTCCATCGTCTGCTCTGAAATTCTCACTACTAATACTCTCCCACCAAACTACTCCCTGTCTGTGTTTGTCTGTCTCTCTCTCTGTCCATCGTCTGCTCTGAAATTCTCACTACTAATACTCTCCCACCAAAATGCATCATGTGTTTGTCGTGTCTATCTTTCTGCTCTGATGCCCATAATACTTCAAATTCATTGTGTTTGCTTTCTCTCTTTTGTCTGAAATTTCACTACTAATACTCTCCCACCAAACTATCCCTGTCTGTGTTTGTCTGTCTCTCTCTTTCTGCTCTGAAATTCTCACTACTAATACTCTCCACCAAACTCTCCTGTCTGTGTTTGTCTGTCCTCTCTTTCTGCTCTGAAATTCTCACTACTAATACTTCCCACCAAATACTCCATGTCTGTGTTTGTCTGTCTCTTCTTCTGTCATCTTCTGCCTCTGAAATTCTCACTACTAATACTCTCCCACCAAAAGTGCATGGCATGTGGTTATGTAACAGTAAGTCTTATTCGGTTTCTGCTGCTGCATGGCCCATACGAACTGTCAAGAGTTTCATTTATCGTGTAAAGGAAGTAAGATAATTGTTCTTATTAGCCCAGCCGCCGCAAGGCCATACAACCAGGGCTTGTTGTGTAAAGGAAGCGGTGAAGGTATTTTTTCTTATATGTAGACATCTGGTAGGAATGTAAACCAGCTTTGAATGTCAGGTTTGTATTCATACACAAGGTCTGCACTGCTGGAAGCCTGGAAACAGCAGGGTACTTTCAAGAGCTTTGAATGTAGGGGAGCAAGGTCTGTGCTGCTGGAAGCCTGGAAGAGCAGAGAAATATGTTCCATGATGCAAATGATGCAAGGGCAACTCTGGGCTGTGGAAGCCTGGAAGCAGCAGAATACTTTCCATGAGATGAAGTGTATGGGGAGGCAGGGATGTGGCAGAGAGCTGCTCCTGTTTGTTGAACCTTATGCTGTGTCCCTTTTTTGGTGGTTGTGTTGTGTGTGTGTGTGTGTGTGTGTGTGTGTGTGTGTGTGTGTGTGTGTGTGCTGTGCGTGCGTGCGTGCATGTGTGTGTGCATGTGTGCGTGCATGTGTGTGAATGAGAGATAAGATAATGTTGCTTATAGCCCAGCCGACCGCAAAGGGCCACATCAGGGCGAAAGAGAGAAGGAGAGAGAGAGAGTGTGTGTGTGTGTGTGTGTGTGTGTGTGAGTGTGTGTGTGTGTGTGTGTGTGTGTGTGTGTGTGTGTGTGTGTGTGTGTGTGTGTGTTGTTGTTTTTGTTGTTGTTGTTTTCATTTCATTTAAGGACATTTTTGTTTATTGTCTCCATAAAACACTTGTTTTCTATTTCTGCTTCATTTGTTTTTGAGTCATGAAAGCAAGTCAACCCCCGTCCCCACACACACACACACACACACACACACACACACACACACACACACACACAACACACACAACACACACATACTGGGGTGAAAATGCAGACTCTGTCTTTCTCTCTTCTCTGTGTGTGTGTGTGTGTGTGTGTGTGTGTGTGTGTGTGTGTGTGTGTGAGACCTTTAGGTTTTTGGTAGATCTATGACTACTCATGTAAACAACCTTGGGGAAGTGGGGTGTGGAGAGACAAGACAGGAAGAACCTGTCTTATCAGTAACAGTCAGATTATCAACCATGCAGCAGTAGACACCACTACTTAGACTGGTACAATGACATGTTTGGTTCTTTGGAACGAAAAAGGAAAAGAGAGAGAGAGAGAGAGACAGAGAGAGAGAGAGAGAGAGAGAAGGTTGATTGGTCGATCTTTGATACTCAAGGATACTGATTTTAGGTGGAGGCCTAGTCTATATAGTCAGTCCTTGTCATTCACATCAACACATATCATTTACACTGACAAATCAGCAAAACCACACTGTCATGTAATTGTAGTATCGACAAGCAGACTGTTCATAAAATGTAATAATGACGTGCTGTGTAGTGAAATAGAAGGAATAGCAACAGAGAGAAAGAGAGAGAGAGAGAGAAGGTGGGGGAATGGGCAGGGAGGAAGGGGGGGGGGGAGTAAGAGACTTGAGTAGGGGTATAGTTGGGGTGATCAATTAAATGGAGTACATCATGTGTTCTGACGATGTATTCAAATTATGGCTGACAGAAAAACTTGCTGATGGAGGCGCATGATTGGCAATCAAATGATTGAATTGTTGAGACATGAAATATTTATGTAAATGTTTCTTGAAATGTTTGTATTTTGTAGACTGGTTGGAAATGAATTCCAGAGGTATGCCCAGAGTAAGCTAGGCTTGTACAGTGGGTTGGAAGTGAATCCCAGGGTATGCCCAGAGTAGCTAGGCTTGTAAGTGGTGGAGTGATTCAGAGGTATCCCAGAGTAAGCTAGGCTTGTACAGTGGGTTGGAAGTGAATTCCAGAGGTATGCCCAGAGTAAGCTAGGCTTGCACAGTGCGTGGGTAGGGTAGGAGGAACATCTGTGAGGGAGAACAGCTGTTTAGTCGTGTAAAAAGGGAGTTACCATGACATGCCATGGTATTTGTCAACATTTTGAACACAAATTATGCTTCGTTTGATTCAAGCTGGAAGGAAGTACATTTAGTAGTTTTTCGTCGGTTGTTAGAAGTACAGCGGAAAGGAGTAGCTTTGCTGCCTGTCTGTGGAGTGAATTCAGTCCTTTTTTTTTGGTAGACATCACTTTTCTCATCCCATATTGTTGAAAAGTAATTGATTTGTGACATCATGTGTGTGTTGATGGAAAGTGTAAGCCAGTAATGCTGACATAGCACTTCAGTTGAGATAACAGAAAAAGGTTTGTTAAGATGATCTTGCATAAATTATTGAGAAGAGATTGCCATTTTAATTCTTCGTCTATCGTTACACCTAAAACGTGATGCCCATTTACCTGATTGATAGACATGCTGTTCAAATGAAGTGTTAGCTAAATAGGAGGTGATTGGTGCTTTAGGCGAGTGGTTATAACCAGAGATTTGGTTTGGACTGGGTGTGTGGATGGTCACTGAGTTTGGATTACACCAGTTGACCACTTCATCCAGACTTTCCTGGAGAGATGTTTCTGTTGTTTGCAGGTTATTTCCGTGTGTTTGGGGTGATGAGTCAGCAGCAAATAAGTCTGTCATGACTTTCTCATCTGGTATGGACAGGGGTAAATCACTGATAAAGATACAGAATAGGAGGGGGCCTAACAGCGAACACTGGGGGACTCCATGTCTGACGAAATCTGTGGGAGAGGTTTTGCCATTGAGCAGCACATACAAAGTCATGTCACTTCAGTGTGACTGGAAGAATCAGGAATGGTTCAAACAGTGAACTATTTCTTGAAAAGAAAAGAATGATCAAAAGATCAAATACCCTTTAAAAGTCAAGTGAAACTGTCTGTGTATGTTATGGTATCATATAATGTATGTAATGTATGTATTATATGTATGTATGTATGTATATATGTATGAATCTGTCTATATTACATCAAGGAAACCTGTGTAATGTATACATGTATGTATGAATCTGTCTGTCTATATTTGTGCGTGACACTTTGTGTTGGTGGTGGAAAAACGGGGATGATATCAGCTGACTCAGTTGTTGAAATTGTTTAATTTCTATGACTCGTAAGCCGATTTAGATTTTTGCAAGAATTTGATTGCATTTAATATCGTGCATCGTTATGTCTAGTCATTTAATAGTTTCCCGACTAATCTAAGAAAAGTCAGATGTATCCGCAAATATTCAGATATTTTAATAGATGAAATCAGTGAACCTGTTGAATTTATGCATTCCACCAAATAGTGAGCCCTGGATTATTTTCACACCGCATATCATCAGCATATTTTTGTTGTTGTCATGAGATCATGACATTGGTAGGTGTGCAGAGACCTAAATGAATATATCCCTCATTATCCCTTCTCCCTTCTGCCTCAAACACTCACGCACATATATCCACCGAGCCTCCAATGCGAATGGTTCATTCCTGTTCCCCCCCCCCCCTCCCCATCCCCCCACAGCCCCTGTTCACCTCCCTATCCCCCTCCAGGCCCTGTTCACCTCCCTATCCCCACTCTGTACCTCCCACAGAGACACACAGCACTCCAGTGCTGGGTTAGCTGGCAAGGGATTAGACTGAGACTCCCCCAGAACCCATGTGCAAATAACCGACTGACCCTCCCCTGCCCTTTGTGCATGCCTGCCGTGTAATTGACTCCCCAGGCCAGGGGAGATTATATGCCCCAGTCGATAGCAGGCCCAACTGAATGCCACGCTTTTTCAAGTTGCTGTGTTTTCCTTTGAATAAGAAGGTGCCGCTGCCCTTTTGTGAGACAGTGGAGCTCATTTCAGGGGAGGGAACTGACAGAGTGTGAAGTTCAAAGGGGGGTCTATTGTAGAGTGTACTTTCAGACCCTGTGTTGCCAGTGGCAGTGTGAGTGTGATAGGTTCCTTGGCAGTGGCTTAGCATAGAGGATACATACACAAGGGGCAGCTATGGTGGATTCAGTGACATTTGTGGAGACTGGACAAACGGGTTTCTTGCCCTGGTAGCTGAAACTGAAAGGTGAATGCAGAGGTGACTGATTAATGTGTGAGTACCACAAGATTTGATTGTGTTGAATGGGAAGGTAATCAGTGTAGTGAGATACCATAGCAATGCGTTGAACTTATTCTGTTTCGGTTGCTTGATGTGTCAATTGACTGGCTTAATGATGTGTGTGATTGTTAATTTATGTGAATTTGTTGACATGCAGTTTCCATTTCTGGTGTTATTGTTGTCATTGTTGTCTGTGTCATGTGGCTTCTATAGCTGATGTTTGGTAGGACTAGTGTTTGAAATGGTGTGCTGCTAGGTGAAAACTAGGAAATGTCCATATCAAATGTATGACTCTGAATGATAAAGCTTTTTGTGTGTGAATGTTTTGAAATTTTGTCGACCTTTGGAAGTGGGCTTCCCTTAACAGTTTTACCTCGACAGACATTCTTCCTGCAGTGGATTGGTTTGTGTGATGCAAGGGCATGCTGCACAGTGGATCATTGTATGGTTTCATTTCAAAGACCAGCACTCCAGTCTGACCCCCAGTTTGTGTTCAGGTTCACAGGAGACTGACCTTTATGCTGTCATCCTCTACTTTTTAACCTTTGCAGCCTGTTTGCCTTTCTTTCTTCTAGAAACATTTGAAACTTCTGTTTTCACCACCGAGATATTTCAGAATGAATTGTATTCTCATATATAGTGCGTTGTTTCAGTCTACCTGTTTGAGGCTGTAACATTCTCAGCTCTGAGAAAAAAAAACCCACAAAACCATCCCCTTTGTTTTAGAAAGCCTTAATAATTGTTTCGGTTGTTAGAATTTATGATACACATGGTTATTTTGTTTGTGACCAGGTGATAAGATAGTTTAAGCACAGAAACAGCCAGACGTTGGGATGTTTGTTTTGTTTGTGATCAGGTGATTAGATAGTATAACCACAGAAATAGCCATATGCTGGGTTGTTTTGTTTGTACTCCAGTGATCAGACAGATTAACCTCAGGAACAGGCACTCGCTATCCATTTTTCAGTGCCATTTGCCAGTGTGACATGTTTTGGGTTGCTTATCTTTTTTTTTAAACATCATTTCTATACATTGTGGATGACAAATCAACAGGTATGGCTGGCTCCCATAGCACAGCCTGTGTTTGTTTTTTCTGTGATACTACAGCTATCATGATGTGAACCGACGCACATTTTGCAGACAAGTGTCCTGATTGTTTCTAGTTTAGGTGGGAATCTTTTCTTATCTGTGGGTTGACAGCCATAGTCTGTGGTCGACGGGGCATGGAAGTTTTTCCAGGCCTCTAAACGGCGAGGTGAGCGAAAGATCAAGGGCAAGAACTTTATTTTGGTCTTGCACTTGAGTGAGAGACTGGCCAACTGTGACACAAGCTTTAACCATTTCAGCTGTTTCAGCCTTTTTTGAAATGATGATTTAGCAAGACTGGAAAACATCTGCCAGAAAATATTACAGTGGATGACAAAAAAAAAAAAGAAAATCTGAATTTGTACTTTTTTCTGCAGTGGGTTTGTATTTTAAAAATCATATTGTAAGTTCCAGGAAATGCCTGTTTCAGGTTCATAAAGTGCCACAGCTTCGAGGGGTGGGGGGAGGGGTATTGCTCTCTTAATCCCACAGGGGTGCTGCCCCTTGACTGTGCCAAAGGGGGCCTATGCGGTCCACCATCAGCCTGCCGGGGCCACATTTTCAGCCTTTCCGGCTACTACCACCTGTTTTCAGGTCTGATTGTAAAAGCAACACAGGAGAGGTGGTGAAGGCAGACTGTGGACTGTGACATTTCTATCTGCCTTTGCCAGGGTGTCCCATGAGTACTTAGCCATGCCCAGCTGTGACCAGACAGAACACACCATGCTGTGACCGTGTCTTTTATTTCACAATGATTGCTGATGGTCATGGTTTTGTCACATGCATGCGCACACACACACACACACACCACACACACACACACACACACACACACACACACACACACACACACACATGCGCACACGCATACACATGGGCCCATGCCCACACATCCATACACGTACACACACATGTGTACATTCACTGCACACACATACATCACATGCATGAAAAAAAAAAAAAAAAAAAGACACAACCAGTGTTAGGTAGGCACTCAAGGTCTGACCAGCGCATTGGGCTAATGCTTTGGTCAGACATCTGCTAAGTTGTAGCCACGAGACCCTCTTCTTCAAATCTCTCATCTTAGTTGTTAATTCATTCATCCATCAGCTTAAAATCATGTGCAGTGTGGTCTCAAAACTTAGCGGATGTGGTGTAGCGTATATAGACTAGTAGTGTCTGTTGTTCCTGCGCTCTGGAACAAGTTGGAGTGTCTTTCTCTGGCAGCCAGAAGTTAGGCAATATTTGAATTTATGAACCTTCTGTTTGAACCCCCACTGCATATTTTCCCATAGTAACACAGCTTAACATCTGTCTGTCAAATGTTCATACCAAATTAGTTGAAATGTGCAAACTTGTTTGATTATTTAGCATTACTTAGAATTTTTTTTAAATTAAATAACTTGAAAATATCATCATCATCATTCTCTTGCCCATGATGGGCGTAGAGGAGAGATGAGAGACACTCTCGAAGCCAGACACCGCCATCCGGCCCTGTCCTCTGCCTGTCGCATCAGCGTAGGGCCATCCATCCTGGTCCATTCTTTGATGTTGTCCATCCAGCATTTGGCTTGTCATCCCCTTCGTCTGCCGCCTTCCAGCGTGCCCTGGATGACTGTTTTGGGCAGTGAATTGTGGCGTATGACATGCCCGAACCACGACAGCTTCCTCTTCTTGACTGTTGCCAAGAGGGGTTCTTGGGGGCCTGCAAGTGATGTTATTTGGCTCCTCACAACGTCGTTTGTCTTCCGGTCTTGCCAAGAGATCCCGAGCAAGCGCCTGAAGCATTTAGTTTCAAACGTCTGGATTCTCTTGGTGGTCTCTGCTGTCATGGTCCAGCTTTCGCAGCCATACAGCAGGATGGACAGCACCAGGGACTTGTACAGCTTCATCTTTGTAGGAAAGCTGATCTCCCTGCTCTTCCAGATCTTGTTTAGCTTTGCCATTGCTGCTGTTGCGATCGCTAGTCTGGTCTTGATTTCTGTTGTAGAGCGACCGTCTTTGGTGAGAGTGGCGCCAAGGTATTTGAAAGCGCCCACTTCTTCAAGCTGTTGTCCGTTCATGTAGATTTCAGCATGGGTGTTGGTTGTGCTGTTGACCAGGACTTTGCTTTTTTCTGTGCTCACTTCCATTCCATATGCACCTGCCCTTTCTTCCAGTCTCTTTGTCAGGTCTTGTAGTTCTTCGTTGCTGCCTCCATCAGGTCGATGTCATCTGCGAACCTCAGATTATTGATGATTCTTCCTCCGATGGAGACAGTGGAGTGGAAGTCATGGAGGGTTTCACGCATGACGTTTTCCAGGAAGAGATTGAACAGTACGGGAGATAGCAGGCAGCCTTGACGGACTCCAACTGTGGTCTTGAAGTAGTCCCCTATCTGGTTGTTGAGGAGGACTGCGCTGCTGGCGGTGTTATACAGCGCCTGGATGGTTTGGACGAGACCCTCCTCTATGCCAAACTTTCTGAGCACCTGCCACAGACCCTTGTGCCACACCCTGTCAAACGCTTTCCTAAAGTCAATGAAGTTGTGGAACAGGTCTCTCTGATGTTGCAGATGTTTCTCCATCAGTATCCGGCAGGTGAAGATCTGTTCTACTGTGCTTCTGCCTGCCCTGAATCCAGCTTGTTCTTCCGCCAGGTGTTCTTCCGCCTCTTTCTTCAGTCGATTCAAGATGACTCTGAGCATGATTTTACTGGTGTGGCTAATGAGACTTATTGTTCTGTAGTTCTGGCATTGGCGTAGATTTCCCTTTTTGGGCAGGGGGATGATGAGTGATTGAGTCCATTCTGTGGGCCACTGTTTTGTCTCCCAGATCTTCTGACAAATCGATGTTACTAGAGTGACCAATTCCTTCCCTCCATGTTTGAGCAGCTCTGCTGGAATATTGTCTGCTCCAGGTGATTTCCCTGCCGGAAGGCTGCCGATGGCTTCTTCCACTTCTTCTCTCATCACTGGTAGTGGTGAGGATTCCCTTGATGGTGTTGAGTCCCCCTCAAACAGACTGTCGTCTGGCTGTATAGGGTAGTTGTAAAGTTCTTGGCAGTACTGTGTCCATCTGTTCAAAACAGCGGAGCTTTCTGTCAGCAGCTCGCCTGAGGTATCCTCGATGACTGACGATCTGTTTTGCTGCGTCCTTGGTGAGGTTTTTCAGTGTGGTGAAGGCATGTTTGCTGTTTCCCTTTTCCATGCCTTTCTCTATGTTCTCGCACTGATTATTGATCCATTGTTCTTTGGCTTCAATCATTTCCTTCTTTACAAGGTTGTTGGTTTTTTGATACTGTGCGGCTTGTTCAGGGCTGGAATTTTTCGTATTCTTCAGTGATCTTCTTTTGTCGCAGAGGTCAAGGATGTCGTTTGAGATCCATGCTTGGTGTTTCTTCCTCTGTCGCCCAAGTACCTCCTCTGCTGTTTCGCAGACTGCCTCATTGAAGCTGTTTGTGAGGTCGTTGATGTCATTGTCCAGGAGGTTGAGTGCCGCGAACCGCCCCCCGAGCTGTGCCTGGAATGCCTCTTCTATCTCTGGGTCTTTTAACTTCTCCAGGTCAAACTTGATGCGTGGCTGCGCAGCTTGGTGCTTTTTCTTCAATTTGATCTTCATTGTGAGCAGCACGAGATCGTGGTCGCTGCCTATATCAGCTCCGGGGTATGTCCTCGTCTTTGCTTTATTGATGCTTGATTTGAAGCGCCGCGGAGTGAGGACAAAGTCGATCTGGTTGTGAGTCATTCCGTTCGGCGCATGCCAGGTGTTCTTCTTGACAGTTTGTGGGGGTAAAGGGTGTTGGCAATGGTGAGCCGTTGGGTGCAGGCAAACTCCAGAAGGCGAAGTCCCCTGTCGTTAGTTTCCCCTGTGCCGTATTGACCCACTGTTCCAGCCCAGTCTTTGTAGGCGTCTTCTAGAAGAGTTCTCCAAAAGGTACCTTTTTTCTTTACCTTTATATTTTCAAGTTATCCGGAAAAGGTACAGCAGTCAACATTTCTTCATTTAAAATTAAATAATGAAGTTCACTTTGATCTCAGACAGATAAAAAAAAAGTAGAGTGAAATCAGTTGGGTTTTTTTAATCAAGTGAGTGTTGAAAGGAACCCTGAAGCTCAAGGTGTCCTAGAATTTACCCCAGTCAGTGTTCAAGATGGAGATACCTGCACATCATTGTAATAAATTTACCCCAGTCAGTGTTCAAGATGGCAGGTACTTGCACATCATTCTAATGAATTTACCCCAGTCAGTGTTCAAGATGGCAGGTACTTGCACATCATTGTAATAAATTTACCCCAGTCAGTGTTCAAGATGGCAGGTACCGGCACATCATTCTAATGAATTTACCCCAGTCAGTGTTCAAGATGACAGGTACTTGCACATCATTGTAATAAATTTACCCCAGTCAGTGTTCAAGATGGCAGGTACTGGCACATCATTCTAATGAATTTACCCCAGTCAGTGTTCAAGATGGCAGGTACTTGCACATCATTGTAATGAAATTGACCCCAGTCAGTGTTCAAGATGGCAGGTACTTGCACATCATTCTAATAACTTTGGCATGCCATACACACTACAAAATCTGTCACTTGTACAAGAGCAACACAAAAATAAACGCTTTCTGAAAGTGAATTATTACGAAGTCACAACATCTGAATGTTCTGATTATTGTAATATTGCTGATCTGTTCAGTTTGTTACCAGAGATGGGTCTGGATGTTTAACACACACAATGAAACCAGGGATTTTTCCTGTAATCTGTGGAACCTACACAGCATGCACGCATACAGGCGCATGCACACATACACACACACACACACACACACACACACACACACACACACCACACACACACACACACACAAAGAGGGTCGTAAAGTGACAGACACACTGTACAGTGGGTCAGAATTGATTTCGTCAAGTGTGCATTGAAATCATTTGTATGTTGCTGCAATCTGATTTCTAGAGCTCACTCTCTCTTAAAGACTTTCTTTCCCTCCTCCTCTTACCCCTCCACCCTCTTCTGTCTGCCTCTCAGTCTGTTTGTCCGTCTGTCTCTCTCTGTCTCTCCTCTCCGCTTTCCCCCTCTTTCTATCTGCTCCTACCTCTCCGATTTCCCTTCTTTCTCTCATGGTCGCTCCCTCCGCTTTCCCCTTTCATCGCCTCCTCCCCTTCCCCCTATTCTCTATGGTCTGAAGCCCTCTCGCTTTCCCCTACGTTCTTGAATCATGCCAACAAAATACCAGAATCCATGATTTTCTGTTCTTCTGCATGGTCTGCATCAAAGAGTGGTTAACGTTTCCCCCCTGTAGTCAGCGCACTCGTGCACTTCCCTGTGTTGTGACCTAAGATGAGCAGCCTAGGAAGCGCCTCCTACCTACTAGCAGTGACAAGTCAGGTGGCACGAAGTGGCATGAAACCAGCAACCGTGGCTATCTAGCCTCGGTACATGATGAGAATGGGCAGAAACCCGGAGCAGCTTCGCGAACGGTGAACACTCACCCCATTGCAGGTAAACTAGCCCACTCGTGCAGTCCCTGGTTTGTTGATAAAGAAGTGATAGGACTAGATGCCGTGGAGGTTTTGAAGCGCGTGTCTGCCCAGACAGAACATCAGCAGGGTGTAACTTGACTTGCCAGAGAGGCAAGGAAGTGATGGGAGTATAACGCAAGAAGTAGCACAGCTGGGGAAGTATGACGAATTGCCTCGGGAGTAACCAGAGAGAGGGCATGATAGTTCCATCCCGCACAGGTTTACACTATTGTGTCGGTAGAACGCGGCAACCAGCTGTTGGAACGGGATTTGCCAGAAAACTCAGCCTCAGTGAATTCATCAGACTGAGTTGATGTGAAGAGAACGCTGAGGTGAGGTGGGGCGGGATAGCAGGGTATGTTGGGCAGTGCAGGCTTGGACTGTCTGGCCTGGTCTGACCATGCGAACGCCATCCCAGGGGGGTGTGGATGAGCTGGACATAGGTCAGCGCAAGGACGCTGAACGATGCTCACACTGGGAGTAGATCGTCGATTCCAGCATGGTCCTGTGTTGAAGTGGATGAGCTGTCTCCTAACAGCTCTCTGTCTCTCCCGACTTCTCTCATAGGAGCTGACTGGTCAAACACGCCAGAAACCACGGTTTAATCACTCATATTCTTCCGTCCGGTTCCAAAAGCTACACCCAGGGCTAAAAGATCGGGGTTGGCACGTTTGTTAATGACTAGGTGCAGACCTCACTTGAATCACAGGAAGACCCTGACAGGCAAACAGAGGCAGGCCACCAGGTTGAGGTCTGGGGGCAGAGGAATCACCAGCACAGGGTCTGTTCCGCATGCGGTTCAGCACCCTGTCAGTTCTCTACAGGATACCACTCACGTCCATGCCTTGTCCGATGCTGCTGCGGATCAGACAGTGAACATAGCCAGCCGGCAAGAAGAGTCGCTGAACCAGAATGCCAGACACAGAGGGGAAGCTGTAAGATCTTCAGAATCTCCCGTCAGTGACAGAGACTGGGCTGTTGAAGGGAAACATCCACTGTCACTTCACCAAGGGAGCAGCTGGGATCATAAACTGTCTCATCCGACAGACGTCGGTCAGGGTGGACATAGCGACAGCCCTGACCCTGCCGCTCTGGACACACGTCCACTGGCCCAGAGACCAGGGGATGTAACACAGCAAGTTCTTCCTTCCCCTTCCCCAAGGAAGCTACATCCTCTAACGGCTGACGAGTCGGGAGTTGAAAGAGTGTTTGTGGATTCACCCACCTTCACACAGGAAGAAGAGGAGGAATACAGGTGAGAGCAAATACATATCATTCTGAAGTAAGCCCATGCAGCAGAGCTTTTTTTTTCCTTTGCCTTTAATATGAGACATTATGAGATGATGGATATTGGTACAAAATTGTTTCAGATTCAAAATTGAAACGTTCCAAACCATTGATGCAGATTATATCAGTAAAACAATAACAACGATGAAACTGCAAAATTGCAGCGGTATAGGAGATGATTTGTTTGTTTTTTTATTTAAACAAATAAAGTAAATATGGAGAGAAGTATTTTCCACACTACATGTGTTTACTAGATAGTTTGAAGAATCATGGAACACACTAAATTTTGTACTATTACCATCCCTGCGGCTGTTGAAGAAAATGAAAAAAAAGACCCATAATTTTCTGCCTGATTTTTTATAGAGAGAAAAGTCTGTAGTTCTCATTTGTGCCTGTATAAAGTTCTTTAAGTCAGCTCAGTGGGCTTGTAGAAGACAGCAAATATTAGTTGATCAAAACTCATATATATATATATCTATCTATATATCTGTTCTTGAACTGTAGCAGGAACTGAGAAAGACTTTAGACTTTGAATAGTTCGAGGTTTATTAGTTGCTTTATTTTGTTTCTTTAAGGTCATGAATCACAGAGTCTAAACGTATTATATAGCTTTCTGTGTGGTTTTTCTCTCTCTCTCTGTCTTCTGTCTATCTATCTGTTTGTCTGTGTGTCTCTCTCTGATTGGAATGCTCAGGGCTTTTCATCAGGAGGGTGGAAAGCACCGGGTAGTCCAGATGTGGTTGTAGACTTTCAGAAGGGTCTGGAGACAGCTTTCTGGGAGATGTTTCAAAAGCTGTTAGTGAATCTCATCCAGGCCAGGAACAGAATCATTGCAGACTTGCAGAGCTGATTTCAAAGAGAGCAACCACATGCTGTTTATTGATGAAGGCATTGCGGATGGTGGTTTCCAGATGGACTAAGTCCTGACTGATGAGTGATGTGGAAAGTGGAAACCAAAGGCCTTTTAGCCAGTGAACAGTGTGGATTCCGGAAGTACCACTTGACAGTTGACCACTTTGTCCGTCTGGAAACCACCATCTGCAACACCTTCATCAATAAACATGTGGTTGCTATCTTTTTGATCTGGAAAAAGCGTACGACACCACTTGCAAATCGGGAATCCTTATCGATCTTCGTAAACTTGGCTTTCGTGGTCATCTGCTGTTATTTATTCAAAACTTTCTGGCTGATCGGCAGTTCCATGTGCGTACTGGCACCCGCTGTCTGACATCTGTGGGCAGGAGTTGGGTGTACCTCAAGGGAGATTTTTCCCTCGGAGTAAACGTTGGTTCTGACTTCATTTCCCGTACAGTCCTTTGAATGAGACTGTAAACGAGGTTCCGTGTGTGAACGCACGTTTAACATCTTGCACACACGTAAAATCCCATCACCAAGTTTCGGAAGAGAAGGCCAGTTTGGCTGTTGGTATGGATGACATGTTACACATAGCATGCACCTGCATGGCTGTTGGTATGGATGACACGTTGCACATAGCATGCACCCTGCATGGCTGTTGGTATGGATGACACGTTACACATAGCATGCACCCTGCATGAAAAATGGAAAGAATGAAGGAAGTAAGGAAATTGAATGAACGATATTGAATGATATGGACTGGATGACACAGGAAACGACTGAATGAAGTACCAGCTGGCAGCTCTTCAGTGGGCACTACCCAAGTAGGCAGCCCGTTGTGTAAACGAGAGTGGATTGTAAAGCGCTTAGAGCTTGGTCTCAAGCTGAGGATAGGTGCTATATTTAAGTATTCATAATAGAATATATTAATAGAATAAAGGGAGCATTCTTTCTCCTGCTCTCCTCAGTATCAAAATCAACAGCATTGTCAGATCAGTAAACCAGGGTTCCAAGTCCTCTCTGTTACTTGACTTCGCACTGTACGCAGTTGGAGCCTCTTGCACCAGCGTACAGCATCGACTTCTGCTCTGTGTGAACAAGATTCAGCAGTGGGCCGAGGAAAACAGGTTGACCTTTTCAAGTACCACCCCAGTTCCATTCCACCCTTGGGAATTCATATTCTTCTCCATTTGAACAAAGCAGACATAGACCTTGGAGTAGTTTGTGATTTATCCATGTTTCCTGATCACCCTCCATGGACTTTCTTCACTCTAGAGATCTGGTTTGATTTAGCCTTGTACCAGAAAGATTCCACTAGTTACCAGCCGCCGTGGCGAAGTGGTTAACGTCGCGGACTCCCGGCTGGGAGGTCGTGGGTTCGAATCCCATCAGAGTCATGTGGGTTTTTCTGCCCCGACCAGCTCCTACCCAGAGTTGAGTTGCTGCGGACTCAGTTGGGAAGACTGGGACCACACAGTCGAGTTTCATCCACTTAATGGATGCGTTTCTGAGAGTGTTGCTCAAATTTCCTGACCAACACTGCAGGTGCCTGTATCTCTCGGGTCTGGTTGACGCCGGGATATATTATGAAAGGAAGCGTAGAGTACAGCCCTGTCATGTAGTCTCAGACCGAAATGGAAATCCGTAGCATCATCTAAATCATCCTCATTCTCATCGATCAGCATAAAAAAAGTCTCAAATTCTGTGGCTCTTCATGCCCTGCTCTCATGGTGACCTCAGTTTTATCGGCGAGTCCATGGGAGCTGTCGTTGGACGGATGTGGTGGCGCCCTCCGGAGGGAGAGCTCACTCACGCCGGCTCCGCGACTAAGCAATTATTGTCGTCAGTAGGGGCTTAGTAGGTGGTGTCCTGCGTATGTTAGATCAGAACAGGCGCCACTGAACACCACCGAAGTGACTCGGCAGCAGTGCAGTGTCTTCTCTGGTGGGATACCTCTTGACGACTCGACACTGACTGCTCCTTGTGGATTGCCGGTGCCTGGGCTGCGGCTGGGCCGACTGGGCTGTGGCTGTGGACGGGGTGTCGGAATGAGCGGCGTGGGTGCACTGCCTCTGAGGTGGTGCAGAGGTTGGGACAGCAAAAAAAAAAAAAAAAAAAAAAAAAAAAGATTCCACTAGTTCCTTGGCATACAAGTCCCTTTTTGCTATTCAGACTGTGATCAAAGTTTCCCTCCTTCAAAAGAATTTTCACTGACGGTTCCAAATCTGAGGAGGAAGTTGCCACTGCTGTGTTCTGTGCAGCAGATCCCCCTCAGAGATGTACTGAACACATCCCCACCGACAGCTCCATCTACACTGCTGAGCTGACAGCCTTGGTCCTAGCTCTGAAAATGGTCTGTAAATCCAAACATAAAGATTTCCTCATTTCATCAGACTCCCTTTCTGTTTGGAGGCCATTGCCAGCCGTAATCTCAAGCACCCTCAGTTGCTGAAAGTTTTGGAACTGTACACCTCTCTGAAATCAGATGGATACAACATAGTTTTTGCTTGGGTTCATGGCCATGTGGGCATTCGAGGCTACGAGGTGATTGATCAACTTGCTAAGAGTGCTACAACGAAAGAGTTGAGCAGATTGTCCATCCCTCACACTGATCTCAAAGCCAAAACACAGGCTTATATCAAAGACCTCTGGCAAGAGGAATGGAACTCGCAGACAGATAACAAACTGTTTAAAATCCAGCCAAACCTGAAAGAGTTTTTACCATGTTCCAGATGCGGCCGTAAAGATGCCATTTGCATACAGGCCACTCGTTTTATACCTATTCCTATCTTTTAAAAGATGAAGAAGCTCCGTGGTGCATTCCATGTCATGTACCATTCACTGTGAAACATATTTGTCTAAGAGTGTTGGGATTTGCACGATGTGAGACATTAACACTTTACAGCAGAGTCCATGAAATTCCTGTTCAGAGATGTCCCACCTGACATTATCTATGAATATCTGAAAGAGATTAACATTTTTCATCAAATCCAAGATTTTAAGAAAGAAAGATTTTTAATGAAGTTTCTGGTGCGTTTTTAGAAGGTGTGTTTTAAAGATTTGTGAATGGTGGAGGTTTTTTTTTGTGTGACTTGTGAGTTGACTTCAGCATGGTGACAGCCCTGATATGGCCCTTTGCAGTCGGCTGGGCTATAAGCAACATTACCTTACCTTACCTTACCTCTCTCTGATTGCATCTTGCTATCTCTCTCATTTGTGTGTGTGAGTGTGTGTTGTGTGTGTGTGTGTGTGTGGTGTGTGTGTGTGTGTGTGTGTGTGTGTGTGTGTGTGTGTGTGTGTGTGTGTGTGTTTGTGTGTGTTCACTACATGCGCTTGTAACTCAAGTGGTCAGTGCCTGTATGGGTGTGTATAGGATAGCAAGCCCCTGCTGTTCATTAAAAAAAAAAGTTACATCTCTGTTTATTACAATTTTTAGATTTATTGATGTTGTTTTGCTGTGGACATAGTGACCTCAAGTTTAGTAGAACATGATTATATGCATAACATTTGTATGTGATAGTGTATAAATGTATAGTACACACCTAAGTCTAGGACAGCTTGTGAAACTCTGAGGGAAGGAGAGTTTCCTTCTGTCTGATGTTCAGGTACACAGACTCTGTCTCCTCACACATACGTAAGTTGACACAATGGCATTCAAAGATTTTTCATGTTTCGATGTGATCATATGTGAATGTATATGCCTGTATGTGTGCAGGTTTGTGAGTTCTCGGATTGAAGATGAAGAAGATCCTCCAGACCTTCACCTCACCTATCGCGGTCTTGACCTGCAGGCTTTGAAAAAGATGGACGGGACATCAACGGCAAGCATCCAGCCACCCAGAAAACCTTTTAAACAGGTGCGTTACCAGGACGACGAAGACCGCTTTGAAGACAGGGAGGACTTTCTGCAGTACAACGCAGCCACTGAGCGGCGCGGACAGTCCCCTGAAATTCAGACACAGTACGTATTAAAGTCAAAAAACGGTTCAGGCAAAACAGCGGTCAACCAACCACCACAGCCGGTGAGGAGTTTGACTTTACCCTCTGGTCCCTCCTATGACCCGCAGGACGAAGAAGACCTGAAGAGAGAGGCCAGTTACCAGCAGGAACTGAAAAGCCGTGTGGACACCACACAGCGCACGGCAGAATCCACCGTCATTCCTCAGGTACCACGCGATCCGGAGGGCGAAGACTGGTTGGCCGAAGACGAAATGGAAGCCAACGGCCCCCGCTACCAGCATCACCGTGACTCCCTCAGTATGTACGAAGGGCAGAGGCTGCCTCAGAACATGCACAGCACACAGTGGGAAGATCCTCCCCCCGTCCCTCACCATGGGTTTGGTCAGCCTCAGGGATACTCCAGGGCCGCTCACATAGGCTTTGCAGATCAGGGAGGGCAAGGCTACGCAGACAGTCACAGGCCGGGCTACGCTATGATACAGGCAGCAGATTACGGTGAAGCCTACCACAGAGACAGATACGAGGAAGCACACTACGCAGGACATCCGGCAGCCTCCCATTCGCATGTCATGGGGCAGGAGTTCACAGACGTCCCCCAGCAAGGGAGGTTGGGCAGAGACAGGTTCGGACACGGACACCATGCGGGGCATTCTCACAACGGTTATGCAGAACCCCGCAATGGACTGTACCTGACAGAACCTCGGGGGTACCCTTTCACCCCAGAGCCCATTGACGGCCCGGCAGTCCCAGGCAGGGAGGATGATGGTTCAACGGCCCAGGCACCCTTCCCTGTGGTGGACACGGATCGCTATCGGGTGGAGGACGACACACCGCAACTTGATCCTCACAAACACTCGGGAATCATCACCCTCCCGTCCAGACCTGACTACGATTACGTCTCCCACAACAAGACAGATTACGGCTTCACTCCCAAGCGCACTTACAAGAAGATCAGGGAGGTGAAGAAACGAGAGGAGGAGAAGCTGGAGCACATTTTCGTCCACCCTAAAGTGAAACCTAAAGCTAAGAAGGGGAGTCGGGACAGCTCACCAGAACGTCCGCTAGCCATCACACACCATCCACACACGCACAGTGATCCAGGGGACGGAACTGCCCCAGGGCCAGAGGAGTTGTGGGCACATCGGTCAGCTCATCTGGTTCAGTCCAACAATGCCACCAAGGTCAGTGGCTACTGGGTAGATGTGCTGGTTTAGAGTCAGGAAAAGGGAGAGCACACTGAGTGACTGATTAATGATCATCAGTCTTACAAAACTTTTAGTTTGTTTTAGATTCAGAAAAAGGGAGAGCACACCGAGTGACTGATTAACGATCATCAGTCTTACAAAACTTTTAGTTTTGCATTTTGTTAGGCATTTGGCAAAGCTTTGGAAACTTGGTTAACTTTGTACTTTTTGGCTAAGTCTGTCTGCTGTCTGAATTATCTTCTTGAACAGCCTATTTGTCTCCCAAACAAACAAAGTGTAAGATATTTCATGATCGTCATTACTATGAAAAAATCTGAAATACATGTAGCGAACCACCAAGAAAAAAGTGATTGAAGATAAGTGATTGCTCGTTCATTTTCGTTGTCCTAACGGTTTTGTATCTTGCCTGAAGAAGACCTAAGAGGTCGAAACACGACATGTTTTGTCTTGTGATTCGTTTGTCCACGTTTTTCTTGGCGACTTGCTAACATTTATTTAAGATTTGTTTAGATTTCCACCTGCAGTCGTCTCACTTTGCAACTAGATGATTACTATGATTTTGTTTTTGATGTTGATAGGAGTATACTTTGCTAATTTTTCACAAATAGCATTGACCGTGTTTAACAATATTTCTGATATTTTTCTGTATTATATCTTTGACAAACCGGTGACAAGTGAGTCTATGAAATCATTAGATATATATATATATATTATATATATATATATATATATGTGTGTGTGTGTGTGTGTGTGTGTGTGTGTGTGTGGCAAATATTAATGTTGGCATTTTCTCAGCAAGTGCATGCATGAACTGAATCAGACTTGGCAGAACAATAAATGTCGTTAGGAGTTTTCCAGTTAGCCCATGCATGAAGGTGTCACTGCGTCATATTCATAATGGCCAGAAATATTCAGTGTACATTTTCAGTTACAAAATTGCTGTTTACCTATGAATTATGACCATTTACAACTGTTGCATTATCACTGATAAAAGACATGTTAAGTGATATTATATGCAAGCTATGACAAAAATCAAGGTGAATTTGGTCAAAATTATACCATTTATTGTCATTTCTACCAAGCAGGGTGGAGATATGAATTAACACATTACATAATGTAGAAATAATCTAGACCTCATGATCATAGAAAAAAAAAACTGCATCACCCACGTCACATCAGAATATTACTTTACACTGATGACGTCACATCAGAATATTACTTTACACTGATGATGTCACATCAGAATATTACTTTACACTGATGACGCAGTAAAGTGAAGTGTTAGCGGTAAAAGAAGGGAAATATGACCATGAAATAGATCTCTGATGGAAACAGATTTTTGGGATGAACTTGCTCTTGTGGTCATTTTTGTAACAGGCAGGGGAAGCAGCAACAATCGGTGCCCGGACATTTCACAGTGCCACCTTGGAGCAGGAGGGAGGGAGGGGGGGGGGGGTTAAGGGAAGGGGACTGGCGGAAATGGGATGATAGGGCCAGTGGGTGCAGATGAAATAAGTGATCGGTGTGTACAGAAGAGAGAACTTTCTCAGTCGACTGCTAGTGTTAATGCTGAGTCAGTTGTGACTATCTTACGCCTTCAAGTTTGTCACCTGGCTATGGTGATACATGTCCTTCCCCCAGCCACCCTGTGCCTCAGGTTCTGCTCTCGCATATGTTCATCCCATGTAAGTCAGATGTAAGGCAAATTGCCTCTCTTTGTTGTCTCTGTTCTCGTCATGAATTGAAGTCAGCCTGGGTAGTGTTTTCAACTGTTTTTGCAGTAAATCACTGTAATCTAATGGTGCCAGTTAGTGTCATGCTCTCGTGAACAACTCCTAGCTTAATTTTTAGGGTAAACAACCAACGAGGAGGCTGAATCTGAACCCCTCTATGGCTGGTCAGTTTCGGCCAGCTACTGACAGTCCAACCGGTCGAGAGGTTGATGAGTCTTCACAGGGGACCAGTCTGACCGAGCCGGTCGGACGATGGCGTCCATCTCAACTGGTCAGAATGAAGAGCTGAACCCCCAAGTGTGTTGGAGTGCTTTACCAGACCTCCCTACCTGCTGTGATTCCTCTGTCATAACTTTCACCCTTTGACTGCTTTAAACACATGATGTACACACTCAGTTTAGGGGTGGTTTTTTTCTGCTTAAGGCACTTACTCTATAGTCTAGGTACTTTTTACCTTGGTATACAGCCCTCACAGCTAAAGGGAAGGAACTGTTGATTGCAGACAGCTGAGACCAGTCAAGAACCAGTTCTGAGAGGACCAGTCCTGAAACTGGGAAACTGGTCTGCCAGCCATAATTATGAGATAATTATCATTCAGAAAAGTCTGCAGAGGGCTTGTGTGCACATTTTGTCATGGTTTTGGAGCTAAATTATCTGTGTGCAGAAAATCAGTTGACTTGAAATATTTTGTGTGTCTATGGGTCATAAAACTAGAAAACAAAAACTTCATGTATGTTATGTATACTAGGTCATCAGTCCTTTGTGCTCAGGAACATTTTGTTTTGTTTTGGGGTGTGCCATAATCTAAAGAATTGCTTTTTTTTTCATGGATATGGGATTGATATTAGCCTCTGTGGTAAAAATTAATCACATATATTTGTACGTTCTCATACACAGACACATGTCAGCTGTTGAAAGGTGAGCAACGTGTACTAATTTTCTTCCTCAGGTGCTAGTAATAGACAACAGTAATTGAGAGAAGTATGAAAACAAAGAATTCTGAGTACTGATTGCAGTTTTGATCTTTAAGTAAATAAGCAGACAGGAACTAGTAATGTATTACTCTTCCCTGCTAAAAGTGTCATTTGTTTCCCCTGTTCGTCCTGTTTTGATGAGAGATGAAAAAGGTTAAAAGTCATTTGTTTCCCCTGTTCGTCCTGTTTTGATGAGAGATGAAAAAGGTTAAAAGTCATTTGTTTCCCCTGTTCAATGTCCTGTCATGATGAAAGATGAAAAAGGTTAAAAGTCATTTGTTTCCCCTGTTCGTCCTGTCATGATGAAAGATGAAAAAGCTTCAAAGTCAGTCACACAGCATTAAGGACATAAAGGGCAGGGAATGGAGATTCACAGTGTCTTGGGCACAGCATAATGGATGACACAACCTGCCTCACTCCTTTTTTAGCTTTAACCTTCCCTGAACTGAGCTGGGTGCTGCAGATTGTATGAACATTGGAAGCCAAGTTTGGAACAAAAGAAAAAAAGAAAAAAAAAACAAGAGAGAAAGAAAGAAATGGGATCCCTTGAGTCATAGCTGTCGGCTCCACAGCTGAATGGAGCAACCACTTGACTATGGGCCCCTCTTTTATTGTTAAAAGGAAACACGACTGACAAACAGCAACCTATGGTGATGACCACCACTCTTTAATATTGGTATGACAGATTTGATCAGTCTTGATTATTGTTGGAATTGGATGGAAAGTACTGGATTTCATCCTTGTTTATAATTGTAATAGCATCTACCAACACTGATTCAACATAAGCCCAATCTTAAGTTCCATTTTGACTCTTTTTTTCTTCGTTATTCTTTTATCTTGTAGTTAGATTATTCTGAAGGTCTCTGTGGCAGGTAGGGCATCATCTTTAGTCTTTTTAGAGCAGTCATGTACCACCCTTGGGGGCCTGCGCTGTGTTGACAATGGGTACAGGCACGCGCAGGATACTCCATTAAGATATTATGTCCCTTGATATCTTAATGGAGTATCCTGCGCGTGCCTGTACCCATCGTCAACGCAGTGCAGGCCTCCAAGGGTGGTACAGGACTGCTCTAAAGGCGGGTGAAGACAGTGCTTCTCTGGGTCCTCCCCAGCACCTTCGGGTGTTTCTTTTTCTTCTTTCATCTTTAGTCAGACTAAACTCATAAATTTCATCGAACATTTTTGTCTGTCTGGAATTGAATCAGAAATGTCAAGACATTTCTTGCTTTGGGCTTTATTTTCTTTTTTCTTTTTTTTTGCTTTCATGAAGAAAAAAGAAGAGAAAAAAAAATAGAAAAGATAAGAAATATCAATCAAAAGTCTGTAAAGGTAAGTTAGGTATTTGGGAACTGTTGTGTGTTCAGTTTTACAGATGAAGGAAGGTAGACTCACAGGTTTGGGGTAATTGCAGATTCTGGAATAGCAGAGTTGTGACTGGCTTGCCCTTCCCTCCTTAGTTAGTTTGCGTTCTGATTTCATCTTCAGGCAGTTGACTTGTCTGTGAATCTAATCCTGTGCTTCATTATCTTTTCTTTTTCTTTCTTTTTTTTTTTTCGCATATGCAGGCAGATACTCTTGCAGACACTCCCTGTATAGACAGGCAAAGATTAATCCCGTCTACCCAACAAAGGGAGTGGAGTTTTGTGTGTATGACCATTTTTTATCCCGACATTAAGGCTTAAGGCAGCCATACTCCAACTTCGGGAAAGGTGCATGCTATGTGTAACGTGTCATCCATACCAACGGCCAAACTGGCCTTCTCTTCCGAAAGTTGGTGATGGGATTTTACGTGTGTGCAAGATGTTATGCATGTGTTCACACACGGAACCTCGGTTTACAGTCTCATTCGAAGGACTGTAATAAAACTGGGAAATGGAGTCAGAACCAATCTTAACTCCGAGGGGAAAATCCCCCTGTACTGAAACGGCCCAACGGAGATTCGAACCCGCAACCCCAAGATTACGAGTCCTGGGCTCTACCACTAGGCTATTCCGGCCCCCACACGCTTCTTGATCATTTCCTGTTTTATTCTGGTTTGTTTAAGTAGATTCTTGGACCTGTCTCAGAAGATAACTTTCGCATATTTCATTGTGCCAGCTGTTGTGACATGGGCGACAGTTACATTGCTTCTTTCACTAGAGTGTCAAGGTCGGTTTATTCATTTTAGTGGATATTTATCAGCTTCACTTTTGATGCAAAGAAGGTTTTTTTTTCTGGGTTTTCCTGAGGAGAGGAGCCACTGGATCATGCTTTTGCAGGTGTCACATGAGCTTTTTATTCTTAGATAACTTGGCAGAAAATGCCCACACCCAGAAATCATGTGTGAGCCGCTGTCTCCAACGACAGCACAATGATAGCAGTGAAACACAATAGTAAAAGTGAAAATAGAAAATTCTGTTTTACTTTCCATTTTCACCCACGCTGTGTGCTTCAGTGTGCCACATTGTTTGGGTGTGACCTTTCAGTGTGCCACATTGTTTTGGTGTGACCTTTCACTGTGTGCCACATTGTTTTGGTGTGACCTTTCACTGTGTGCCACATTGTTTGGTGGTGTGACCTTTCACTGTGTGCCACATTGTTTTGGTGTGACCTTTCACTGTGTGCCACATTGTTTTGGTGTGACCTTTCACTGTGTGCCACATTGTTTTGGTGTGACCTTTCAGTGTGCCACATTGTTTTGGTGTGACCTTTCAGTGTGCCACATTGTTTTGGTGTGACCTTTCAGTGCACCACATTGTTTTGGTGTGACCTTTCACTGTGTGCCACATTGTTTTGGTGTGACGTTTCAGTGTGCCACATTGTTTTGGTGTGACGTTTCAGTGTGCCACATTGTTTTGGTGTGACGTTTCAGTGTGCCACATTGTTTTGGTGTGACGTTTCAGTGTGCCACATTGTTTTGGTGTGACGTTTCAGTGTGCCACATTGTTTTGGTGTGACCTTTCAGTGTGCCACATTGTTTTGGTGTGACGTTTCAGTGAGCCACATTGTTTTGGTGTGACCTTTCAGTGTGCCACATTGTTTTGGTGTGACGTTTCAGTGTGCCACATTGTTTTGGTGTGACGTTTCAGTGTGCCACATTGTTTTGGTGTGACGTTTCAGTGTGCCACATTGTTTTGGTATGACCTTTCACTGTGTGCCACATTGTTTTGGTGTGACGTTTCAGTGTGCCACATTGTTTTGGTGTCACGTTTCAGTGTGCCACATTGTTTTGGTGTGACGTTTCAGTGTGCCACATTGTTTTGGTGTGACCTTTCAGTGTGTCACATTGTTTTGGTGTGACCTTTCAGTGTGCCACATTGTTTTGGTGTGACCTTTCAGTGTGCCACATTGTTTTGGTGTGACCTTTCACTGTGTGCCACATTGTTTTGGTGTGACCTTTCACTGTGTGCCACATTGTTTTGGTGTGACCTTTCAGTGTGCCACATTGTTTTGGTGTGACCTTTCACTGTGTGCCACATTGTTTTGGTGTGACCTTTCACTGTGTGCCACATTGTTTTGGTGTGACCTTTCACTGTGTGCCACATTGTGTTGGTGTGACCTTTCAGTGTGCCACATTGTTTTGGTGTGACCTTTCTCAGCTGGAACGCCACGTTCTGCACCCCTGTCTTCCATTTTCCTTTCTTTGCTCAGTTCTCTCCCTTTCCTCATCCCCTGCTTGGGAAATGCAAAACAGTGAATAACAGGCATTGAAGAGGGAAATGCAAAACAGTGAATAACAGGCATTGAAGAGGGAAATGCAAAACAGTGAATAACAGGCATTGAAGAGGGAAATGCAAAACAGTGAATAACAGGCATTGAAGAGGGAAATGCAAAACAGTGAATAACAGGCATTGAAGAGGGAAATGCAAAACAGTGAATAACAGGCATTGAAGAGGGAAATGCAAAACAGTGAATAACAGGCATTGAAGAGGGAAATGCAAAACAGTGAATAACAGGCATTGAAGAGGGAAATGCAAAACGGTGAATAACAGGCATTGAAGAGGGAAATGCAAAACAGTGAATAACAGGCATTGAAGAGGGAAATGCAAAACAGTGAATAACAGGCATTGAAGAGGAAATGCAAAACAGTGAATAACGGGCAATTGAAGAGGGAAATGCAAAACAGTGATACGCATTGAAAGAAATGCAAAACAGGAATAACAGGCATTGAAGAGGATTTATGGTAAAGGAAGCAAGTCTTGTGACTGGTTTATCTGTGTGTCTCATCTCAGTTGTCTTTGTGTCAGTGTGTGTGTCTTTGCGTGTGCGGTGAATGTTAACAATAACATTGACGGTTTGGTGATTCTCTGCTGCTGCTGCTGCTGCTGTTTCTGTAAGCATAGAGTGGCTGATATTGATTTATAAGAGAAAGTTAAAAGAAAGAACAGAAATGAGATGTGTTGAAGACGTTTTATTTGTGCGTATGTTGTGTCCAAGTTTGAGATGGTCAGAGCTTTAACCCTTTCACACCTAACTGTGGGTATGCCCACAGTTCAGGGGTCATGACGCGGGGACAGTTCAGGGGTCATGACGGGCCCACAGTTCAGGGTCATGACGGGGAAAAACAGGAAACAAGGAACACAGGAATCTCAGAGATAATTTTGATTTTATTGAGAACTAAATGAAAAATGTGTAAGCCCAGGTTAAAAGCTTAAGCGTTATTGTCAAGGAGAGACACCACAGCATGTGAAAGGTTGCAATATGTTGAACACCTCAAGAGAATCAAAGGGTTTAATGGTCATAGAGTGGTGTTACAGACTTTTCTTTTTAGACCTGATGGAGCTCTTGTGTTTTATTTTAATCGATTTTGATGCATTAAGTTATGAATAATTAACCGTTTGCAATCACAGGTGACAGACAGGCAATGAAGAATGCTGTTGAGGTTTTCTAGTGGCTCTAGTTGAATTGGTGAAGGAAGGTCATGTTTGAGAGCACTGGCAGACACATTCCTTATCAGGGCAGTAACTGCATTGTGTCACAGTGATGCAGAGTTTGTTTTGTTTTCTATCATTATCATTTTCTTCCATTAAAGCAAGGGGAACAGCTATTCCACTCTCTCTCTTTCTCTCTCTCTCTCTCTCTCTCTCTCTCTCTTGTGTGTCTCACTCCTGTCTCTCACATGCACATTTGTTGTCTGGATAACACACTGATTATGTTCAAAACTTAGTGAAGCAGAAAAACTCAGTA
Source organism: Conus ventricosus (assembly GCA_018398815.1). Taxonomy (NCBI): domain Eukaryota; kingdom Metazoa; phylum Mollusca; class Gastropoda; order Neogastropoda; family Conidae; genus Conus; species Conus ventricosus. Next base: position 47,726,114 of record CM031628.1, on the reverse strand, counting down.
AGATAAATCAGACTGTTTATGAGTAAACACCCATCCTATGTCTTTTTTTTTTGGTGGTTATGTCTGTAAGTAGGCACAAAGTGTTATTTTGTTTTCTTTGTACTTAATGATATGTTATTGCACGCACAACATCCTCTCGCCACACCCCTTCCTACCTTCATCCGATGTGAATTAGTCTACGAATCAGTTAAATAATGTTGATGTCTTTCTCTTAATTTTTACATCCCCCCCCCCCCCCCCCCCCCCCACTTTTTGTTTTACTTTGCTTGCTCCTGTTACATATGTGAATACACAATTGTATTGCTGATTTAATTCATTAAAAAAAAAAGACTGTCTATTGTAGATAACCAGTTTTGGCTGGCTCGCCACAGACATATTACCTCCAGGCCAAAACTAGCTTACTGCCTCCTTCCATTGTATTGGAAGCTCATCAGTTGCAACATATATTGCCACCCCAGTGTAAGTGTGGAAAACAAACAAAAAACCTTTTTTTAGTGCAAACGAAATGCTGCCTAGCCTGTGCCAAATATGACACGATATGATTAACTTTTAGTGTACATCACTTTTTATGTCATTTTTTTTTCCTTACAGATATCCCCTATCCAGTCCCCACCCATGGCCTACCCAGGGGACATCATCCAACCAGGACCTCTCACCCAGCATCTGGTGACGGAAGACGGGCAGAGAATTAGTGTGGATGTGAACCTGAGACTTGTCTCCCCTCCTGTAGGGTCAGAGGGCGAGGAGTACTCGGGCGGGCATCACTTTCGACACACAGGAATGCAGTATCCATTGGTGAGTGCACGTGTCCATAGAGGCGGAAAAGCAGCAGACACATCTTTAAAGGATTAGTTTGGAAGAAAAATGAAAGCAGTCTGTAGGAAAAAAAAATGGCTGAAGCAGTCTTCATGAGTGCAGACAGGAAAACATCGAGGTAGTAGGGGGATGATTTACACTGGAAAAGCCTCCACAATCATCCCCCCCCCCCCCCCCCCCCCAGCCCCTGATGATGCATACACACGAAGAAATGCAGGACAGCATGCGAACACATTCAACGCTGAATTTGAGAAGACAAGTACCTGTCCTTGTTCCAGAATGTCTCTACCTTTAAGTTAATGCATGTTTCAAGTGTAATGACTGCAGGTGGTTCAAAGTGTAATGACTGCAGGTGGTTCAAAGTGTAATGACTGCAGGTGGTTCAAAGTGTAATGACTGGCAGGTGGGGGTTCAAAGTGTAATGACTGCAGGTGGTTCAAGACGTAATGACTGCGGGTGGTTCAAAGTGTAATGACTGCAGGTGGTTCAAGACGTAATGACTGCGGTGGTTCAAAATGTAATGACTGCAGGTGGTTCAAAGTATAATCATGCAGGTGGTTCAAAGGGAAATGACTGCAGTGGAAGTGTAATAAGTGTTCGAAGTGTAACTGACTCGCAGAATGGCAAAGTGTAATGGACTCAGTGGTCACAAGTCCATGTTTTCAGGGTCAAGTAGATAACGCATGGATACAAAGACAAATGGTTCAAAGTACCATCTTGCATGAATCAACTAGGATACACTGCAGGGGCTTTCGAAATGTAACTAGATTAACAGGGCGTCAAGTTTAGAAATCAACTCGGATTTAACAGGTTTGCAGTGGTTCAAATTAAACTAGGGTGTTAAAGATTTCATCTTTAATGAAATACTAGGGTTACAAAGAAAATAACGCAGGGGTGTGGAAGGGCGGTGGTCGAAAGTATTCGGGTGCGGTGGTGTAGTAAGACGGGGGGTGTGAAATAAGGTGTTAAACGAATGGAACTTGAATGCAGCAAAAATTGAACTGTTGAACCTGTGTGTTACACAATCCGTCTTGTTTGACGCCCAAAATCGAACAACCAGTACAAAGATAATAAAAGTCATTATGAATAAATAGATTACAGCCTTTCAGCTAGAAATCCAAGATTAAGCGCTTTATCTTTATGAATTCAATTAGGAACGTTTCACCCATGAAACAAGTCGGTTAGACAGCTTTAAGCTTTAAAATTCAATAGGTTAACAGTTTCCAGTTTTGATGTCCAGAAACCTTTCTAGAGCTATGAAATCGAATGGCATAACAGGTTTGTCTTTCGTATAACAATTAACACTTCAATTTATGTGTAGTTGGGTTTCATGCTTTGACAAATCAATGGATAAGCTTTCAGTCTTATGACATAGGTAAAAGCTTCGCTTTTGAAAAAATCTAGGATTGACAGTCAGTCTTCAGACGAAACAACTCGGACTAAGGCTTCAGTCATGAACTCAACTGGTTAACAGGTTGCATCCATGATGACTCTATAGTAACAGGCTTTCCGTCAGAAATAACTTTTGGTTACAGCTTCAGTCTATACGAAATCCCTCCTAATGTGATTAACAGTGCGTTCATTTTAGTGAATTTGGAACTGGATAACAGGCCTCATTCTCATGTAATCAACAACAGCTTTATGGTTTTGAAACAATGGTAACGGCCCTACAATCATCCAGAAACAACAGTCTTATAGGTTTCATGTCCCTACAATCAACTAGATAACAGACTTTCAGTCTTTATAAATTCAACTAGGGATTAAAAAGAAAAAAACCGCAGGTGGATGCGCGGAACGATGGTCGAGGAATTCATCAGGGTTGGGGGGGGAGGAACCCTAGAAGGGGGGGGGAATGCAGAACGAGTTAACAGTCTGAATAGAATCTTTGAAATACAGGCACATTGGAACTGTGAATTCTAGTGTTAACAGAACCGCTTGTGGGACTGCCATTATCACAACCAGCAATAATAATAATAATAAGAATACTTATATAGCGCCTATTCTCAGCTAGAGGCCAAGTTCTAAGCGCTTTATGAATTGAATTATTTAGGAACCTTACCCATGAAACCAGAGTCGTTTCAGACAGATGTAAGCAAATGTTCATAATTCAGAAGTCAACAGTTCCAGTTTGCTGTCAGAAAATCCTTTCCATAGAGCCTGAAATCGTGGTTGGCAGTAAAGGTTGTGTTCCTTCTTATTCATTTAACTTCAATGTTTGTGGTTTGCTTGTCATGGTTGTCAAATTCTGGCGTAGCATTCCAGTCTTGTGACCATGTAGTGCGCTAGAAGAAAATCTAGAGAGAGCTTGACAGTGGGTCTTCAGAGGAGGAACTACTCTCAGACAAGTGCTTCAGCCCTGAACTCCCAACTGTCTGAGGGGACCGAGTGGCATCCAGGTGATGACTCTCATAGCTGCCCTTCTCCCGTCAGAAATACTTTTGGTGCTGCTGGGATACGAACCTGCGCCTCCTGAATGGTTGGATGTCTCAGTGCGTCTCATTTTAGTGAGATTTGGAATGCTGGGATGAGCGCTGGCCGTCCATTCTCCACTGTCATAAACAGACAGCTCTTTGATAGGTTTTGGGGGCACATGGTGAACCCCTACAATCATTCCCCACTGTCATAAACAGACAGCTCTTTGATAGGTTTTGGGGGCACATGGTGAACCCCTACAATCATTCTCCACTGTCATAAACAGACAGCTCTTTGATAGGTTTTGGGGGCACATGGTGAACCCCTACAATCATTCTCCACTGTCATAAACAGACAGCTCTTTGATAGGTTTTGGGGGCACATGGTGAACCCCTACAATCATTCTCCACTGTCATAAACAGACAGCTCTTTGATAGGTTTTGGGGGCACATGGTGAACCCCTACAATCATTCTCCACTGTCATAAACAGACAGCTCTTTGATAGGTTTTGGGGGCACATGGTGAACCCCTACAATCATTCTCCACTGTCATAAACAGACAGCTCTTTGATAGGTTTTGGGGGCACATGGTGAACCCTACAATCATTCTCCACTGTCATAAACAGACAGCTCTTTGATAGGTTTTGGGGCACATGGTGAACCCCTACAATCATTCTCCACTGTCATAAACAGACAGCTCTTTGATAGGTTTTGGGGGCACATGGTGAACCCCTACAATCATTCTCCACTGTCATAAACAGACAGCTCTTTGATAGGTTTTGGGGGCACATGGTGAACCCCTACAATCATTCTCCACTGTCATAAACAGACAGCTCTTTGATAGGTTTTGGGGGCACATGGTGAACCCCTACAATCATTCTCCACTGTCATAAACAGACAGCTCTTTGATAGGTTTTGGGGGCACATGGTGAACCCCTACAATCATTCTCCACTGTCATAAACAGACAGCTCTTTGATAGGTTTTGGGGGCACATGGTGAACCCTACAATCATTCTCCACTGTCATAAACAGACAGCTCTTTGATAGGTTTTGGGGCACATGGTGAACCCCTACAATCATTCTCCACTGTCATAAACAGACAGCTCTTTGATAGGTTTTGGGGGCACATGGTGAACCCCTACAATCATTCTCCACTGTCATAAACAGACAGCTCTTTGATAGGTTTTGGGGGCGACATGGTGAACCCCTACAATCATTCTCCACTGTCATAAAGACAGCTCTTTGATAGGTTTTGGGGGGCACATGGTGAACCCCTACAATCATTCTCCACTGTCATAAACAGACAGCTCTTTGATGGTTTGGGGGACATGGTGAACCCCTACAATCATTCTCCACTGTCATAAACAGACAGCTCTTTGATAGGTTTTGGGGGCACATGGTGAACCCCTACAATCATTCTCCACTGTCATAAACAGACAGCTCTTTGATAGGTTTTGGGGGCACATGGTGAACCCCTACAATCATTCTCCACTGTCATAAACAGACAGCTCTTTGATAGGTTTTGGGGGCACATGGTGAACCCCTACAATCATTCTCCACTGTCATAAACAGACAGCTCTTTGATAGGTTTTGGGGGCACATGGTGAACCCCTACAATCATTCTCCACTGTCATAAACAGACAGCTCTTTGATAGGTTTTGGGGGCACATGGTGAACCCCTACAATCATTCTCCACTGTCATAAACAGACAGCTCTTTGATAGGTTTTGGGGGCACATGGTGAACCCTACAATCATTCTCCACTGTCATAAACAGACAGCTCTTTGATAGGTTTTGGGGGCACATGGTGAACCCTACAATCATTCTCCACTGTCATAAACAGACAGCTCTTTGATAGGTTTTGGGGGCACATGGTGAACCCCTACAGTCCACAGCTCCTATGGTCAGCAGACTGTGGAAACTTAGTGTGTTGTTGTTGTTGTGTTGTTGTTGTTGTTGTAATATCTTAGTCATTCATGTTTTCACTGTTTCTCTCCTATACCAATTCATTCCTTGTTTTTTTGTTTGTTTTTTCTTCTCCAGTATTTTTTCTCCTTCATCCTCTAGTATGTCCATTCTTAATTGATAACTTTATTCCCTTTGTTACCGACTGGTGTATGGTTCATAGACTGCTCAGTTGATGGCTGGGTGCATTGCTTAAATGAGTAATGTTTTCGCTCATCTGTTCAAATTAAGGTCTTTGAACCATGTGACAAAGACTCCTGCTTGTTTATTGATGATTGTTAAATTTACATATTGACGACTTTCTCCACTCATGCGTTCATTTGATGCTCCTACAGCCAGGTGGCAGAAGCCCCAGAGAGCATGTCGGCAGCGGTGGCCATGACTACAGCGACCCAGTCTACATCAACACAGTCAGCACCAATCCCTACAGGAAGATCCCCCCCATTGGCTCCAACTCGGACGGTAGGTCATGCATGGCGAACTGCAAGAAGATCCCACTTGTCAGTGCCGTCTCTGAAGGGTGGGGTATTACATACACTGCACGGTGCGAGAATGTTAGCGGAGCATACCGGCATCAACACATCTACTCCTTTTCACTATTTCATCACAAAAAGAACAGTATTTATCTAGAGAGAAGTGATAATTACTGATTTCACAGAAGAAAATGGTCATTTACACGAAAACAGCTTATCATGTGAAAATATTCTTTTTCAAAGACATGTACGAAAATAATTATTTCACTTAAGTATATATTTTCACACAGTGACTAACAGCAGAAATCAGTTCTTTTTCTTTTCCCCCCACTGTCTCATCTTCCATACCACTTCAGTGGTGTTAACAGCTGGGTGTAGCTGTGTGTGTGTGTGTGTGGGGGGGGGGGGGGGGGGGGGGGGCAGAGTGAGCAGTGTGTGGGACAGCCACCTGGCGAGACACGGGACACGAGGGAGAAGAGGCAGCTGAAGAAAAAGGAAAACCGTCCTACACACTGCAGAGCGGGAAAACCATTTGTCTTATCTTGTGTTCCGCTGCAGTGGTACTGCTCCTATCAGCACCCTCTGTGAGAGTAGGTCCTACCTCAGGTACGACAGGCATAACCCTTTATATTACCATGAATTGTGATCTTCCATGTTGAGCAGATTCTGCCGTTGAGAAAGTATCCCCACGCCCCCCCCCCCCCCCTCCCCCCGATCCAGGGGCACCACGGACCAAACCTCCAGCTGACCATGATACAGGCCTTGTCAGTGAGCCACTACACATGAGCGTCTTCCTCCAAAGGGCACCCACCACATCCACCCAACCACAGTCCCAGTGAACTTGCCGAAGCTGGCGTCTCTCATGACTGGCCAGTGACATCGACTTTGACAGGAAATGGAAACTGAGGTAGCTCTAAAAGCAGGGCGCGAAGACTTGCATTGGCAAGAGAATGACCCATAGAACTGAACAGGAAAATGCCCTTATGAAGAATGGTCTGTGTCACCTGTGTCCAGGTTCCCCAAACTCGCGCGCCCACGCATTCTGATGGCAGCTACACGCTCACCTACCTGCAGAACAGAGAGAAGCAGATAAGTGCGGAGAAGCCCTGGTACCGCATCTACGGCCTGAAGGACTACAGACGCATGCAGAGGGAGGTTCAGCTAGGGCGGGCACACTGGGGCCTGACCTGGAGAACGAGACGTTCAGGGAAAAGGTAGGGCACTGCCACCGTGCTGACATGTGGTGGGTAGGCAACAACAGCGGTTTTCAGGGGGGGGGGGGGGAGGTGTTGGAGGGGAGTGGGTTGCTGGAATAGGGGTGTAATTTTCTGGTGCTTGCTTGACTTTAGATTTTGAACCTGTGAAAAGAAAAACCGTGCATACATATGTTAGAGTTTTGGTCTTATGCCTGCATGAAACCTACATACACATGAACCAAGTGCTAATCACCATGATTATGTTACGATGGCAGAGGACTCGGCAGAGAAAAGTTCTCCAGCTGTTTGCCTGCTTGTTCGTTATGTTTGTTTTTATCCCTAGTCAGCTGGCAAGAACTTGAACCATTCATTTGCGTGTCTTTGTATTGTTTTGTACTTGGCTCAGTTTTCCAGTAAAACCCTTTCATAAGTTATGTACCATTGGTTTATTTTGCCCAGAGTTTTTCAGTTAATAGAAAACAAACAAACTAAACAAAAAGCTTTCTTGTTTGTATGCACTCGTTTGTACTTGGCTCAATTTGCAACATAAAGCTCCATTTGTGTGTACACATTGGCTTGGATAGTTGAAAAAAAAATGTACTTGACCGAGGCAGTTTTCCAGTTGAAAGCTTTGATTTGTATGCACCCATTTGCTTTTATCTGCCGTTTGTACCTGGCTGAGATTTCCATAGAAAATCTTCTGTTTGTGTGTACCTCATATTGGTTCAGACATTTTTCCAATTAAAAAAAACATTCCAGGTTTTTGTTTGTTTTGCATCTTTTTTTCTTCTGTGAGACATCTCAAGAAAGCGTTCTAGAAATCCTTTGGAATGTGGTCATTGAAGTCATGCAAGGCTTGAAGAGACCAGGGGAAACGTTGGCAGCTTGTTCACAAATTGCAAGGGTGCCACTGTTCAGGCTCAGTCTGGGAGTCTGGCCAGGTGAAGTTTTGTGCTGTGCAGTTCAGACGTTGGGATGAATTCTCTCTGGCTTTTTCCTCTCTGTGTGTGCTTCTTGTCATGACGTGAACTGTCCACCGCTCTGCTGTCAATGCTTGCCCTGCTCTTGTGTTTCACAAGGCAGTGAGGTCAAAAGAGGGATAATCCGGTGCCTTTTTTTTTGTTTTTTAGCAGAAATAGCTGGCCAGTAGCTGGCAAACCACCTTCAGTATTATCCCGTGGAGGGCCAGGTTTTCCCCAGCTTTGCAAGGGTTTCCTTGCTTAATAAACAACTAACACAGAGACTTGCACAGCAAAGAGTGATTTTGGTTCAGATTGGTCAAACCCCAAATTTTGGCATCATCAGGACCAAGTTTTACTCTGTGCTCAGTAGTTCCATACCTCAGTAAACAGGGTCTTGAAAATGCGGAGAAATTTAGTGAGTGAGATTGTAGATACTTCAGCATTGTAGTCGAGTGTGGAGAAAAAGTGCAGTGATTAAGGAATCCAGACATACTTTGGTGTGAGATCACTCTTTCCAGGCTTTCTTTGTGCGTTGTCGTCTGTCCTGTGAATCTGCTTTTTCGTTTCATGTCCCAGGAAAAAAATAAAAACTTGCGGTCAGCTGTGCACAGACTGGTGTTTACTGATGGTTGAGGCCACTGAAACTGTTGGAACTACCCAAACATTGCCAGTCAGCCAGCATGCCTGCATGTAGATCTTCCAATGTTTTGAGAGAAAAAAATGGCATTAAAGCGAAGTAAGAGAGATACTTGAAGAGTGCATAGCACAATTCTCCTCAGGGCACATAAACTCACCACAGGAGATCTGCATTAGTTTTTCATGGTCCAAACAAAGGCAAATTTTTACATTGGATGGTTGTTGTTTTGTGATATCTGATGTTGTATCTTGTGTTACTAGACAATCAGTCTTCTGTCCTCTTGTGTGTAGAAGCTGCAGTGGAGGATAGGCAACCACCGTCAGTGCACTGATGCGTTCTTGCCATATTGATGCAAACAGGGCCATGTTCTTTTTTTTTTACTGATTATGTTCTTTCTTTCTTTTCTTTTTTCTTTTGTGCGATCAGCGTGACAAAATGCTGAAGAAGATGGACTATGCCAAAGCTGTGAAGGAGAAGAACATGAAGGAGCTGACGGCCCGCAAGTCGGCTCCTCACCAGGAGGAGCAAGACGACATCATGAGCAAACGCAGACTGGTCAGTGAGCTGGGTCCTGAATCGGGCCTGGTGTGTGTGTGTGTGTGTGCGAGAGAGAGTTTTGTGTGTGTGTGTGTGTGCGTGTGTGCGTGAGAGAGTTTGTGTGTGTGTGTGTGTGTGCGAGTTTTGTGTGTGTGTGAGTTTGTGTGTGCGTGTGTGTGTGTGTTGTGATTTGTGTGTGTGTGTGATTTTGTGTGTGTGTGAGTTTGTGTGTGTGTGTTGCGTGTGTGTGACTGTGTGTATGTGTGTGCGAGTTTGTGTGTGTGTGTGTTGCGTGTGTGTATGTATGTGCGTGTGTGTGTGTGATTTTGTGTGTGTGTGTGTGTTGTGTATGTGAGTTTGTGTGTGTGTGTGCGTGTTGCGTGTGTGTGTGTATGTATGTGTGTGTGTGTGTGTGTGTGTGCGCAAGTGTGTGTGTGCAAGTGGGTATGTGTGTGTGTGTGTGTGCAAGTGGGTGTGGGTATGTGTGTGTGCAAGTGGGTGTGGGTATGTGTGAAGGGAAATGAGGTCATTGAAGCAGCATCTTTCTCATGCTTGAGGTTGCTCAACTTACCATCATTTTGATTCAGCAGAGCAAGTTTATTATTATTTTTTTTAATCTTTTTATTCATATTTTACTATTGCCACTGTTGGTCAAGTTTGATCTGAAATCAGTTAACGTGGACACTATATATGGCCTTGGTTTCATTCCGTCAGGTTGCCGGTATCAGCTAATTCAAAGGGTCTGTCATTGGACGGACATAGTGGCATCCTCCTGAGGGAGAGCTCACTCATGCCGGCTCTGCCACCAAGCAACGATTGTCGTCAGTAGGGGGGTCAGTAGGTGGTGCCCAGCATATGTTGGATCAGAACAGGCACCACTGAACACCACTGAAGTGACTTGGTAACAGTGCAGTGTCTTCTGCAGTGGGTTGCCTCTTGATGACTCGACATTGACTGCTCCCTGTGGATTGCCTGTGCGGGCCAAACCGGGCTGTGGCTGTGGACAGGGGGTTGAAATGAGCAGCACAGAAGATGGGACAGCAAAAAAAAAAAAATTTGGATATCTTTCCTACAGGCTGTGGAGTATGCCAAGAACGTGCCCAAACCCACCGTCAGGCCGAAGGCCAACCCCTACAACAACTACGAGTTGGCCTCCAAGCTCTCGCCCAGCGCCAAGCCAGCCAAGGGCAGCAGGCCAATCAGAGGAAGGCCTCTGTGGAAGTCCTTGACCTCGACAAGCTGCATAAGCGACACAAGGAGGACAAACGAAGCGCCGAGATCATTCAGCGGAAGGCTCAAGGCGTTGCTTCGTAGAAGGGTAGTTACCTCAACTCCACCTCTCCCTCTGGTGTGTGTAGTGTTGGTAATTGTTTCATGGTTACCTCAACTCCACCTCTCCCACTGGCTCTGGTGTTGTGTAGTGTTGGTATTGTTTCATGGTTACCTCAACTCCACCTCTCCCACTGGCTCTGGTGTGTGTAGTGTTGGTATTGTTTCATGGTTACCTCAACTCCACCTCTCCCACTGGCTCTGGTGTGCGTAGTGTTGGTATTGTTTCAAGGTGATCAAGTGCCCCCTTCCCCACCCCCATTTCTTCTTCATCATCCGAGACATTGAAATGAGGTTTATGAAAAAAAAACTTTTTTTCCCCCCAAATATTCTTATTATCATACATGGTATTAAGATGTAATTTGAGACCAAGCTGGTGATATTTAAAAAAAAAATTTTTTTTATTGTGGTGGATGCCCGATGTCAGTTCTGTTTCCAACACATTGTTTAATGTTTGGAAAGTTTCCAGCAGGAGTGGTTTTCCTGCCATTTTCATTCCTTTTGAGGTCAACCTTTCTAGTTGGCAAGTTTGTGATACATTATTTTTACTCATGTTATTTTGATGGAAACAGAGACCAAGTTGATATCGCTCTTCTCCTTGTTGAAAGGGGAAATCTTTACTCACGTTACGGTATTAATGTCTTAATGTCGTTATTGTCTCAAGGTTTCTTGTTGACACATTGTCTGAAGGTTTCTCTTTACATTTTGTTTTTCAGCAAGTTGGTGATAATGCAGATATATTTTGTATCCGACTTGCTAATGGGGTCAGTGAACTGCTGTTTCTTCATTGTTCAATAACCAGTCCATGTTTACGCAAGTGGGACAAAATTGCAGTGTATACATACCTAAACTGTTAAATAGCCAAAAAAAATGAAGGTCTTATGATGTTCAATGCTCAGGTTCTTTATTTGCGATTTTCTGCCCCCAAGCATACACAAACAGCTAGTACAGAGACAGAGTCAAGGGAGACAAAAGGCAATACAGAGCGAGTTGAAATGAATGGTGATGATTTGATCCCTTTTATTTTCCAGCAAGATCTGGCTGAAAGGGAATTGAAAGGAAAATCGATATTCTGATGAATTCACACTTCATGTTCATTCTGTTCAATGCTAACCACCAACATTTTTGTAACTCGGTCAGTTTTACTAAATCATAGTAATAACTTCTTGTTCAATGAAAAAAAAAAAGTGTTTTACAGCTCTGTCTACGCAGTATTTTCCAGCAGTGACCCTGGCCGGCATGTTGAAGGGCAGGACGTTCATCTGTACATGCTGGCACAGGTTTCAGGTATGACCCTGGCCGGCATGTTGAAGGGCAGGACGTTCATCTGTACATGCTGGCACAGGTTTCAGGTGTGACCCTGGCCAGCATGTTGAAGGGCAGGACGTTCATCTGTACATGCTGGCACAGGTTTCAGGTGTGGGACCGATCCTTTTTGCCAGTCTCTGTATGGCGGTCAGTTCTGAGACCGAAACAGTGTGGCCATCCAGGCCATTAGCTGCATCCTGGCTGCCCTCAATTTGAGCATGTTTCGCTTTCAGCTTGGTTCAGGGTCAGCAGGAGCAGTATGCATAGCTGCCAACCTTCTGAATTGGTCTGGAATTTTCCCTGGTGTAAAGCCCTGTCCAAGATCAAATCCAGAATTTCATAAGTTTCTTTTCTTTTTGTTTTTTAGTGTTGAGTTTAGGGGACTTTATTTTTTCTTTAAAGAGCAAAAGGGTTGATGAAATGGCACAAAATATAGCACAGTCGATGTTCTGTAAATGCTTGCAGCTGTGTGTGATGGGAGACGGGTTTTTCTATTTGAACCGTCCAGTGATCTATTCAGGGAATCAAAAGTTTTCTCTTTAGCTTGCCATTTATCCTCTCAAGGGGTCAGAAGTCAAATTGCGACAATATCCTATATATCCAATATAAACAGTATGAAATGTCAAGGAACTCCATTGTTCCATATTGCTCTTCAGCGTCACTTTAACATCCACAAAATGTCAAGGAACTCCATTGTTCAATATTGCTCTTCAGCGTCACTTTAACATCCACAAAATGTCAAGGAACTCCATTGTTCCATATTGCTCTTCAGCGTCACTTTAACATCCACAGAACTTTACTTTACTGCTTGTCTTTTGTGTTGTTAGTGTTGTTTTGTTTTAGTCACATGGTTTTCATTGTAGACTTTGAGTCAAAGAAATGTAGAACATGGTCCCGAGAGGTTCCGTTGTGGGGGGGGGGGGGGGGGGGGGGGGGGGGGGGGGGGGGGGGGTAAGCAGTGGAGGGGGGGGAAGGGTGTCAGTTGTTCATTCTTGTGTTGAAATTTTTTCTCTGAAATGCCTTGGAAGTTTTCAGTGCTGTTTGAATCAGAATCTTTTGTTTGTATCCGTCCATAGAATCAGATGTGAGAATAATCTGATAGTGAGTCGTCTGTACAAACAGAATTTCATCGTGGGATATTTTGTGTGAAACATGCATGCTCTTGCTCCCCCTGCCCCTCCGTCCCCTACCCCCACCCCCACCCTACCTCCACATCTCCCCCTGTATTATTTACACATTTGAAACTCGGTCTTTTGATTTTACTTTAACATTTTGTTTAAGAGTTTGGAGTGAAATTTTGGCCAAACATACTGGCGAATTTATACTGTCGCCGCCATGGGCAAGTAGTCCCAAACTTCTTTTTGTAATGAGTTGTTTCTGAATCAAGCACTGGGGGGATATATGAGCTTTGAGGGAGTATTTCTGTCTCTTGCAATTTTTTCATAAAAATGGAAATCATATACTTTGTGTGCTTGGGAAAATCATATACTTTTGTGTTTAATGTATAGCGGGTTTTCAGCTCCGTCACTGCCATTTTTTTTTTTTGTTTGATTTTCTATTTGTCAAAGATCAGCATAAAAATATCACAAGAACTTGAAATTTTTTTTTCAGCATTCATTTCAGTTTGCATTTTTTATGAGGAAATTTAGATCATTTGGCTTGTAATTTTTGAATTTTTTTACTAAAAGATTTGAAAAAAATTTGTTGACGGACAAAACACTTTAAACCCTAAATTTTGTATTATGAATTTAAATTTAAAAACTTGTACGGTTCTGCAAGAACATATTAACAAAGTTTGTGTCTCTTTTGTTATCAATGTTTTTTTTTAAAATTTCAGTTTGTTTTGTTAATTCAATTTTTTTTGAAAGAGTGTATGAATGTTTTGAAGGCAGATTATTCAATCTGTCAAAGAAAAATTTTTGCAAACAATTATAAAGTTTATTTATCTGAAATCACATGCAAAAACAAAAGGGAGGGTATATTCTGCATTTTTTTGACTGTATTCCATTCCATTTTGATGTTTTTTGGGACATTAAAGATATAATTTTTATTCTGCTTTTTTTTTTTAATTGCATGTGAAATGAAAATGTCGAGTTCCATCAGTTTTTTTCTGTGAAATGTATTTCTTGCCATTCAAACATCAAAGTATGCTATTCACATCTGTCCAGGTCTGAATTACCTGGACTGATTATTGCCGTGTGGATCAGTCAAGAGTGCTAATTGAGATTCAGCCTGAAAATTTTTAAAGATTTGGTTAAATCCTATGCTTTTGTGTGCTTAGAAATCATATACTTTTGTGTCTTATTGATAATGAGGTTTCACTTCCGTCACTGCACAAATTAATTTGATTCGTTTGATTTACATATTTTGTCAAAGATGCAACAGCATAACCAATATATCTACACAAGAAAACTTTGAAAACTTTTTTTTTTCAGCAATTCATTTCAGTTTTGTCATTGTTTACTGATGGAAATCATTAATCATTTGGCTTGTAATTCATTTGAATCTTTTACTTAAAAAGTGTTGAAATTAATTTGTGTGACTGACAAAACTACTTTGAACTCAATCTTGTATTATAATTTAGAATTAACTTTACCGATTTTTCTGCAAGACACTTATTATAATCAAGTTTTGTGTCTCTTTTGTTTTTCAATGCTTTTTTCTCCAATTTCTCGTATTTTTGTATGTTAATTCAAATTCTTATTGTGTGTTGGAGGTACTATGAGAGCCCTGTAAGTGTAATGTGCAAGTGTGCATGATATGATTATGAAGCAGATGCAAATTTAATCTAGTTAGAAGAATCAATTTTTGCAAACAATGTATAAAATGTTGTATTGTATCATGAAATGCACATGCATTAACAAGATGGGATATTCTGCGATTTTTAAATGACTGTAATTCCCAGTTCCAAATGTTTTTAGATGTTTAAATTGGACATTAAAGATATGAAGTATATTCTGCTTATGTTTTAATTGCATGTGAAATGTTAAATGTGCGATGTTCCATCAGGTTTTTTTCTTGAACTGTATTTCTTGGCATCTACAGTCCAGAAGTATGCTATCGTAGAGCATCTGTCCAGTCTGAATGACCCTGGACTGTATTTACTTGCCGGTAATTGGTTGACAGTCAAGAAGTGTGCTAAATGCAGCCACAACTTCAGACTAAACTTTAAAGATGATGGGCTTGTTAAATTTGCCTATGCCTTGGTGTTATTGAATCCACCTTGCTTTTATATTACTACAGAGGCATCCTCAAATATCATTCTTACACAAAGCATTAGCAAAAAAAACTCATCAAATTTTCATGCATTCCTCACAATTTGTTCAAAAAGCACATTTCTGCATTAGTCAAACATTATCCAATCCATACATCTTACCTTCAAGAAAGAAGAACAAATTTATGAAGACAATGTTACAATCACATTTTTTATTCTGCCACTTCCTTTGGCATACATTGTATTGATTCGGTTTTTCACCTTCTTCAGTTCCATCTCGTTCTGTCCTTATTTTCTTTGAACGCTTTGACAAAAGTTTGTTGAAATCACTGTTTTTTCAGTATACACAAACTCTTTTTGTCAAAGCTTTTTGAATAATGACTACTGTTTTTCAGTAAACAAACTGTCCAACGTTATTTGATAAAGGCACCATGAATAATGTTTGTTCAGTAAACAGACCAACGTCAACTTAATTGATAAGTCACTGTTTTCTTCAGTAAACGTGCAAACTGTCCACATGATTGGATAAGTCAACTGTTTTTCAGTAAACAAACGCAAAGTTATTTAATAATGTCACAGTTTTTCAGTACACAAACTCTTTTCCGTAAGGCGCGATCCTCTTTTTTTGGGGGATGTTTATTTTGTCCTCCAACTCTCCTCGCCATTGAGCGTTGTCCTCATCAAGCACACTGCAGTGTCAAAATGGATAAGCCTGGATGTCCATCCTTCTATATACCACTTCCACACAAGCCTACGAGTCCAACAATCGCCACGAATGATAATTCTGAAATCGTAAGGAATCTGGATTTTTGCAAATTTCTCTGTACAAAATCTTGACGCGTGTATCGAATCGTACAATTGTAAGACAGGACTTAGGGAATATTCGTGGATTCTGCTCAAATCGCGCGTGAACCACATGAGATGCCCAGAAATAACTACGATGTTGCAGAATCGCTATAGGAAACACTGAACCATATAAGATTGCCCAGAAAATAGACAACAATTTGCAAGAATCGCTTAGAATACTTAAGGATGTTAGATTCAGTCAAGAATAAGCTACGAATCTTCCGAAGGCGAAATCACGATCCTGACCGGTTAAATGTAGATCGTGACTGTTCTCTAAAAAATTCGTGGCAGTTTTCCCCAATACATATGAAAGCCCTCTATCCCGGCTGGGGCATCTTTACCCTGAAAGACTCCCAAACCCGTAGAGCAGCTATCTCATGAGCCTGGAACTGGGGTTGAACTGCAAATAGAAGAGCTGGTTCGAAGAAGTGATGAAGGCGGCCCCCGGATGGTGGGTCAAGACCCATGGCTGACACCAGTCGAAAGACACTATAGATATGGCACTATAGCAAGACTGATGCAGGAAGCTGATGGTGAATTTGCCTTTGCCACTTTATGTAAATGCCGACCGCCACTTGTCTGATGAGTACTCAACAGGCGCCCAAGTTTTCCAGTAGGAATATACCCCACATGGAGGACCAGCCCTTGATGCCGAATGAAGCTGGCCATGACCCTGAGGCCTCTGGCTACAGGAGACCGGTACCATACCCTTCAGTATGACTTCAGATGTGGCTACAGCACTGTGGTATGCGGTGTGCAGGAAGTCTGTCAGGCCATCATACAGGAACTGAAGGATGAAGTCATGCCACTGCCACGGACCCAGGAGGACTGGAAGGCCATTGTGCCCAGCAGTTCCAAGACCGGTGGAATGTTCCTCATGCCCTGGGGGCCTTGGATGGCAAGCATATTGCTCTCAGGAAGCCACATAACTCAGGCGGTGTCTTCTACAATTACAAAGGCTTCTTCTCTGGTACTTCTTGCCTTAGTGGATACAGACTACAAGTTCATCTGGACAGACACTGGTGAAGAATGTCTGTTTGGTGCTTCAGAACTGATGGAGTGCATCGACAACACCATAAACTTTCCTGACAGTGATCTTATGCCCTACATGACAGAGACACACCCTACTTCATTCTGGAGATGATGCTTTCCCCCTCGGAACTTTTCTCATGAAGCCCTATGCAGGAGGGGTCTGGACAATGAGGTGATGGTGGCCAACTACAGAATTTCCAGGGCAGACGTGTGGTGGAGAATGCTTTCGGAATATGGCCAACAGATTCAGATGCTTCCTGGGCACTCTGAACAACGACCTGAAATAGTGCGGTTACATGGTTCATGGACATTGCTGCAAATTTGTACCTGATTCTTACCCTGTCCGTAAATTCGTAGACAGTTCTTAATTGTTTCTTTGATGCTTCGGCGTGCATTCGTGGCATTCTTGACAGATTCGTAGCCGATTCGTTGTCAAGACAAACCGCTTCACGATTCCCAGAATGAGTTTAAGAATACATAGGAAATGGCTACGGATCGATTTGGACTCAGTTACGATACATAAGAAATCACTACGATTTGTTGAGAATTGACTAAGATTTTTTTATTCGGGAGTTCGTGGCCAAAATTTTGAACAGCACAAAACTTTTGCCCCGAATTCCAGAATGCTCAAGAATTGCAAGAACTGACTAAGAACAAATGTGAATCAGTTACGAACTTCAGGAACTTACTACGATTTAAACTAAGAACCCGGAGTATATAATCAATTCCTGGCCATTCGTAGGATTCGTAGCCTCTGTGGAATAGTGGCATTAGGAGCACATCAAGAACGTTACTCCTGTTGCCCATGGGTAGAAGCTGCTCTCTCCCTTTGTCTGCTGTATCAACTCAGGACCAGAGGACGATGTTAAAGATGAGGCCATGCTAGTAAAAAGACTATGGTGTTTGGATACACCTGTCCTTCCGAGTGTTGGACCGTCTATAGGTAGGCAAAATCTCTTTGGTATATACCCTCCGTTCTTTCTCACGTTGTTTTATACAGTGTTAAAACGCGTGATGATGACCCCTGGCTGACCTGGTTTTTAGAGTGATTTCCATTGGTGGGTATTCATGGTTGGATGGTCTATTCCCTATTCCAAACACACCAGCCATGCCAATCGACTCGCCCATCAGGGAGGAAAGCATGTTTTTTCAGGGCATAGCAAAGATTGTTGTAGAACTCTGCTTTTTTGTTTGTTGTAACAATCGAAGGCTGTTTTGAAGTACATTAAAGTCTTTTCTCTTCTGAGTTCATTAACAAAATGTCTTCTTGTTCCCATATCCCATCCCTCGCATCTTTCGAAGCTAAGTTCTGAGAAAGAGTTTCTCCAAATTCCCGTACATTTCGAAGTAAAACTTCCCTTGTGGCGTTGTGTCCACCAAGTCTTTCCTACACGGTCTTTATACTGCAGATCCTCTAACTTGGCAAAGGTCCTTCATCCACACACCACTGATCACAGCTGGGATAGGTGACACTCAGGACCGTCTTTATTCCACCACCACTGATCACAGCTGGGATAGGTGACACTCAGGGATAGGTGACACTTCGGACCGCTTTATCCACTGATCACAGCTGGGATAGGTGACACTCAGGACCCGTCTTTAATTCCACTGATCACAGCTGGGATAGGTGACACTCAGGACCGTCTTTATTCCCTGATCACAGCTGGGATAGGTTGACAACTCAGGCACGGCTTTATTCCACTGATCACCCGCTGGTATAGGTGACACTCGCGGACCGTCTTTTTCCACTTGATCACAGCTGGGATAGGTGATCACTCGGCCGTCTTTATCCACTGATCACAGCTGGATACGTGACACTCAGTACCGTCCTTTCACAGTTGACAATGGTCTCGGCCTAATCCCTTGTCAAGGTTCTGAGTTTGGTGAGCCTGATGAAGCCTTGGTTCCAAAGCTTTGTCATAATCCAGTAAACTCCTGGTTGGTGTCCGACCTTTTTCTACGATGCAACCCGGCTGTACCTTATCACTGGTTGAGCCTGCTTGGATGTCATAATCTTCCCACAATGTTAGCATTCACTGAGATCAAAGGCAGTTCAATACCTGGCATCTGTCGATTATAATCCTCATAAATGGGATGCGCACAGTACCCATGCACAGTCTGACATATGAAGCTGCTTCCACCCTTCATTCAGATCTTTTTGGCTTGTTAGATTTGTGTAAAGCCTCGCTGTTATCACACACTAGTTCATTTTGACAGCTAGAACTGGCACTCCTTTCCCGTTTCTAACCGACACCTTCTGAAAACTGCAGCCCGCAAGTACAGCCAGGGCTGTTAGACTGCTGGTGGTATAGCACAGACCTTTCCCACAGTCTCTACCTCTCTGAAGACTCAATCCTGGCTTCAGCCATGGCTTGTAGACTGCTGGTGTAGCACGACGTATTCACACAGTCCTCTACACTCCTGAAAGACTTGCAATCCTGGGCATCAGACAGTGGGTTCTCAGACTGCTGTGAAACAGCCTGACCTACAGTCCACCGTTCTTTCGGAAGTATCGCTAGCCCTGTACATCAGACAAGTGGTTGTCAGACCATCAAATGGTCAGGAGCAGCCTTTCCCATAGTCCAGCACACACCTAAAGGTTTTTCACACTGTGTGGATATCCTGTGGTTTTTAGGTCGATCTTCCAGCAGTAACGCTGCCCCGCAACATCACAGCACACGGCTTATGCCACTGGATGAATCAGCTTGAGTGTTCTGTAAATTACTGGACCATTTGATCAGATCACAGTGTGGACATTGTAGGTCTCCCTGTGATGGACTCACTGATGTCACCTCAAGTGTCCGCATGAAGTGAACGCCATGCAACAAACATCACACAGAATGCTTTTGACCTGTGAATCAACTGGTGTCTCCTCAGGTCACTAGCCTGAGCAAACATCTTACTGCACACATCACAACACTATGGTTTAGGACCAGTTGAATCAGTTGTGAACTGCCAGGCATCAACTTGAGCAAAAGTAAGTTGCACTGATCACATCAAATGGTTTAGACCGCTATGGATCCGTTTGTGATCTTCAATCACAAGCCCAATAAAAGCTTTGTTGCATACTCACACAAACTCTTGTGACCATATGAATCACTTTGTGTTTCTCAACTCCACCTCTGAAAGCTTCTGCACACATCGCACATATAAGCTTATGACCGGTATGAATCAGTTGTGTTTCTTCAGTGAGCAGCCTCAGTAAAACCTTTACTGCATACTCACAGATAAATGGCTTAGAACGGAATGATCGTGATCTCCTCAAGAGCCCACTCAGTGAAAGCTTCGCACACATCGCACACAAATGGTTAGACCAGAATGCATCCGCTGTGTCTCTTCAAATTGCAGCCCAGTAAAGTCTTCCTCACACATCACTACATATGGCCATGATGGAGTGAACAGGTGTGCCTTAACGCATAACTCCGAGGACTTTTTTCCCAAAACCGATCATTGACTCAGTACGATACATAAGAAATCACTACGATTTTGTTGAGAATTGACTAAATTTTTTATTCGGAGTTCGTGCCAAAATTTTGAACAGCACAAAACTTTTGCCCCGAATTCCAGAATGCTCCAAGAATTGCAGAACTGACTAAGACAAATGTGATCAGTTACGAACTTCAGAACTTACTACGATTTAACTAAGAATCCCGAGTAATATCAATTCCTGGCCATTCGTAGGATTCGTAGCCTCTGTGGAATAGTGGCATTAGGAGCACATCAAGACGTTACTCCTGTTGCCCATGGGTAGAAGCTGCTCTCCCTTTGTCTGCTGTATCAACTCAGGACCAGAGGACGATGTTAAAGATGAGGCCATGCTAGGTAAAAAGACTATGGTGTTTGGATACACCTGTCCTTCCGAGTGTTGGACCGTCTATAGGTAGGCAAAATCTCTTTGGTAATACCCTCCTGTTCTTCTCACGTTGTTTTATACAGGTTAAAACGCTGATGATGACCCCTGCTGACCTGTTTTTAGAGTGATTTCCATTGGTGGGTATTCATGGTTGGATGGTCTATTCCCATTCCAAACACCCAGCTCATGCGCAATCGACTCGCCCATCAGGGAGGAAAGCATGTTTTTCTCAGGGGCATAGCAAAGATGTTGTAGAACTCTGCTTTTTGTTGTTGGTACAATCGAAGGCTGTTTTGAAGTACATTAAAGTCTTTTTCTCTTCTGAGTTCATTAACAAGAATGTCCTTCTTGGTTCCCATATCCCATCCCTCGCATCTTTCGAAGCTAAGTTCTGAGAAAAGTTTCTCCAAATTCCCGTACATTTCGAAGTAAAGACTTCCCTTGTGGCGTTGTGTCCACCAAGTCTTTCCTACACGGTCTTTATACTGCAGATCCTCCTAACTTGCAAAGGTCCTTCATCCACACACCACTGATCACAGCTGGATAGGTGACACTCAGACCGTCTTTATTCCACACACCACTGATCACAGCTGGATAGTGACACTCAGGGGATAGGTGACCACTAGGACCGTCTTTATTCCACTGATCACAGCTGGGATAGGTGACACTCAGGACCGTCTTTATTCCACTGATCACAGCTGGGATAGGTGACACTCAGGACCGTCTTTATTCCACTGATCACAGCTGGGATAGGTGACACTCAGGACCGTCTTTATTCCACTGATCACAGCTGGGATAGGTGACACTCGGACCGTCTTTATTCCACTGATCACAGCTGGGATAGTGACACTCAGGACCGTCTTTATTCCACTGATCACAGCTGGATACGTGACACTCAGGACCGTCCTTTCACAGTTGACAACGTCTCCCTAATCCCCTGTTGTCAAGGTTTCTGAGGGTTTGGTGATGTCCTGATGACGCTGGTTCCAAAGCTTTGTCATAATCCAGTACACTGGTTGGTGTCCTCCTTTTATCTCCGTTTCACCCGGCTGTACCTTATCACTGTTGAGCTCGCTTGGATGTCATATTGTTTCCAAATGTAGCATCACGGAGTCAGAAGGCATTTCAATACCTGGCATCTGTCGATTATAATCCTCATATAATGGTGATGCGCACAGTACCCATGCACAGTCTGACAGATATGCTGGCTTATCTTTTCAATCTTTTTGGCTTTAGATTTGTGGTAAGCCTCGCTGTGTATCAGACCACTGGTTCATTTTGACAGCTAGAACTGCACTGCCTTTCCCAGTCTACCGACACCTTTCTGAAAACTTGCAGCCCCAAGTATCAGCCAGTGGCTGTTAGACTGCTGGGTATAGCACAACCTTTCCCACAGTCTCTACCTCTCTGAAGACTTCAATCCTGGGCTTCAGCCAGTGGCTTGTTAGACTGCTGGGTGTAGCACGACGTTTCACACAGTCTCTACCTCTCTGAAGACTTCAATCCTGGGGTTCAGACAGTGGGTTGTCAGACTGCTGGGTGTAGAAACAGCCTGTCCTACAGTCCGTTTCTTTCTGAAGACTCCCAGCCCTGTACATCAGACTGTGGCTTGTCAGACCACAAGATGTGTCAAAGCCTTTCCCATAGTCACACACACCTAAGGTTTTTCACCTGTGTGGATTTTCCTGTGGGTTTTTAGGTCGATCTTCCGAGAGAACGCTGCCCCGCAGACATCACAGGCACACGGCCTGCCCTCTGGATGAATCAGCTTGAGGTGGTTCTGTAAAATACTGGACCATTTGAAGTCAGAGTCACAGTGTGGACACTTGTAGGTCTCTCCTTGGTGTGGACTCTCTTGTGCGACTTCAAGTGTCCGGCATGAGTGAACGCCATGCTACAAACATCACACAGAAATGACTTTTGACCGTGTGAATCAACTGGTGTCTCCTCAGGTCACTAGCCTGAGCAAACATCTTACTGCACACATCACACACGTTATGGTTTAGGACCAGTATGAATCAGCTTGTGAACTGCCAGGTCATCAACTTGAGCAAAAGTAAGGTTGCACTGATCACATGCAAATGGTTTAGGACCGCTATGGATCCGTTTGTGAGTCTTCAAGTCACAAGCCCAAGTAAAAGCTTTGTTGCATACGTCACACCCCAAACGCTTGTGACCAGTATGAATCACTTTGTGTTTTCTCAACGTTTCCCGCCTCTGTGAAAGACTTACTGCACACATCGCACATATAAGGCTTATGACCGGTATGAATCAGTTTGTGTTTCTTCAGTGATGCAGCCTCAGTAAAACCTTTACTGCATACATCACAGATAAATGGCTTAGAACTGGAATGAGTCAGTGATGTCTCCTCAAGAGCCCAGCCTCAGTGAAAGCCTTACTGCACACATCGCACACAAATGGTTTAAGACCAGAATGCATCCGCTTGTGTCTCTTCATATTGCAGCCTCAGTAAAAGTCTTCCTGCACACATCACATACATATGGCCTATGATTGGAGTGAATCAGTTTGTGTCTTCTTAACGCATAATCCCGAGGAAAACTCTTATTGCACACATCACACATAAATGGTTTTTGAACGTTGTGGATAATTGCATGTTTCTTCACCAAATAAGCCCAAGGAAAAGTCTTACCGCATACATCACACGCATGCTTCTTTCTTTTCTTCCATCACTCTCACCACCATTTTCATCAAATTCCTCTTTCTCTCCCCCACTTTCCTGTCCCTATGGCATCTACCTCCCTATCTTTGTCAGTAGTGTCATGTTCAGCAGCATCACAGCCGTCAGGTGTTGGGGCCACAGGTAACACAGCGTGCAGTTCCACACCGTGACACACGGCCAGGTGCAGTTCCAGACTGCTGACCAGCACAAAGGCAGCAGAACAACGCTGACACACACCACCTGTGTTCACAGACAGCACTGACCCACAAGCGCTGTCAGCCAGGGGCTGTACTGGCTGTAGACAGCTGACGGCTGATCTGGGCTGTAGATGCTGACGGCTGATCTTGGCTGTAGACAGCTGAAGGCTGATCTGGGCATTCTTCCTCCAGTGACCATGGCGGTTCCTGCTTCTTGGAAACAAAGATCCTATGTGAGAATTATCTATGGAAAGTGAGTGTTGTGGTGTGAGTGAGGTGTCGTGGTTTTTATGAAGCATGCCTGAACAATGTATCATTGATTTGCTTGCGTGTGTGTGAGTGAGTGTGTGTGGCGTGTCGTGCGTCTGTGTGAGTGAGTGTGTGTGCATGGTGTAGGTGTGGTGTGTGTGTGTGTGTGTGTGTGTGAGTGTGTGTACTTGTGTGTGTATGTGTTGTATGCGTCTGTATAAAACTGAGTGTGGTAGAACATACAGTATAAGACAGTCTGGTGACAATTTTTCACTAACACAGAAATGGCCGAAACTGTACAGCTGCGTTTGCAGTTCTAAACTGAAAACCTTAATGTAAGAATAGTTGACTGCAAACACACACACACACACACACACATACACACACACAAAGCTGGCACCACCTCAGAAACATTTGACATGTTTGTAGCATTCCAAATTCAAGCATTTGGAATATTGCAAGTCAAACTCACTAGCACTGTCATTCACACTTCAGTTCGCACATGGCTGATAGTGGACACAGTAGAAGGAAATCTTGCTAGTTACCATGTGAATTTGAGCAGACCTACAAAAAGTCCAAATGGATGACATCCACACCAATCAATAAGGTGGCAAAACAGCTGTCATCTTCAATGATTTTTCTTATGCTTTTTCTTGCTCTCCTTCCCAAACTTGACCATTTCTAGTGTTTTCTTGCACACACACACACACACACACAATTTTCTTAGTGTTTTCTTGCACACACACACACACACACAGACACACGAATACACACACAAACACACACACACACACACACCTCCTCACACTCACACCACACAAACACCACACATGCACGCAAGCAACAGTGCACACACACACACACACACAGAGAAATACACATGCAAGCGCATGCACGCACGCACACACACACACATAAACACACACACACACACACACGTGCATTCTATTTACACTTTGAACTTGAAGACTCTCTCTCCAACTTTCACAATGACGGCCATCAATCCACTGAAGATATTACACAGTGGCAACAACTACTGATCGTTAGTGTTGATCGTTACAGCTGAACGAACTGAATAGTTATCAATGAAGTACTTCCCATGCTGAAACATAAACTAAAGTGTTGGCTGCACTCACTGTTCACTGAAATAAACTACTATACCTCTGAAATTGTCTCAGATATGCGATTCTTAGAGACCTGAGCAAATAGTGACGTTACGTTTTTAAGGCTTGCATTGATTGTAGAGCACTTTCTTCTACACCTACATACATGAAATTTGGCATGTGTCATACCTCTGATGAACTCAACCACTGTGCCAAATTTCATGATGATACCTTCATTAGAAGCTAAGAAACACAAAAAAAACCAAAAAAAAACTACACCTAGCACCACCTTAAACACAAAAGAACCAGTCATGTACATAATGATGCACTCAAACTAAAAACACCCAGCTTATCCAATGCTAAGTTAAAGACACAAAACATATCACGTTGAAAATAAAAAAGGAAATCTTAACACTAAAAGCACTCAACTTTTCCAACATTAAATCAAATACACTAACATTATCCCCAGACATAACAATGAATACACGTTCTACTTTAACAGAAGTGACTGATGTCATTTCTAACACAACACAAAGTCAAAGTGCGACTTCACTGAGCCAGTGTTCACATCAATCAGGTGTTGAATGCGAGATGAAACAAACATCTAAGACACTTTCTCCTATCAAGACATGACTGCTACATTCTCAGAGTACACCGTACACAGCCAACTTCAGCCAGTGATCAACACCCCACCACCACCAAATGAGAGCAATCCCACTGCTATGTCAATAAAGTGCTATTGTTGTAAGTAGGTGACTAATTGTGATCCCTGGTACAGCCAACTGTTTACCGCTAAAAATGCTTCTGTGTACTTTTCACAAAAAGTGAGTACCCTTTCCAACAGTATGCATACTCTCACTGAGAAAGAAAAACAAAAAAATGGCAGAGTGGCCAATGCTGAAGCCAATCTTTAAAGCAACTGTAACGACATAGTTGGGTTTTTTTTTCAACTTTATCTTTCATTTTTTTAACTTCTCTTTTCTTTGACCGTCTCATATTTCCGTGCTAACTCCAGTAATCACCGCTCTAGTAATCAGAACCCTGACTGCCAGGCATTCTGGCTGTCGTACACAGTCACCTCCTCCCCCCCCCCCCCCCCACCCCCCCCCCCCCCCATTGTTCCATTCACATCTGTATCAGTAATCCACGGTGAGAATCAATGTCAAGTGGAAACAGGATAGCTCCACGCAGGAGACAAATGGTTCTCAAATACCTCGCTCACTGGCACAGTCTGGGAGAAACTCTGGAACACTCATCCTTTCTTTTTTCCAGGTCCTGTAGCCCTTTTAGTTGTTTGTCAGTTCAGGAGTTGCCACATATGTTAGATGGAACGAGAGAGAATTTCGCTCTGAAGTTAGCTTATAGTTGTTACTCACTCGTTAAAATGTTTGAATTTGTATACCTGACAACATCCTCCCACACCCTAACTCCTTAAACATAGTTTGGAGTCTTTTTGCAAGAAAAAAAATCTGTAAAGAATATGTTGAATCATATACATATGTAAAAAAAGTCAGTGTGTATTCTGAATCAGAACAAGCACCACAGAGCAACATCAAAATAACCTAGTGGTAGTGTTTGTTCTATCGAGTTGCCTCACGATGACCTGAAGTAGACTGCTCCCCAAGGACTGTACTGGTGAGGCTGTGACAGACAAAAGCCGGGTGTGGCTGTGTACGGGGAGATGGAATTAATAGGGAGTAATTGGGGATTGTGGAAAAAGTCGAAAAACACCAAAACAAAGTCGGAAAAACACCAAAACAAAGTCGGAAAAACACCAAAACAAAACAAAATGGGGAGTTTGTATTATACTCCCTGTTTGGCTAGTATACTTACCATGTCAGACCATAGCATTCATGGCAGTTAGTCAACTCTGCCAGGCCGAAGTTTTTGTGTGGCTAATGCAGTAATAAGACAGTCACGTGATGCCCAACCCGCTTCCGCGTAGGAAGAAGCCGGTGTCAACTTCCTGTACCTCATTTTTCTCTCGGCCTGCCGTCCAAGCAAGATAAGTCTTGTGCTCTGTCTCGCCTTCTCTTTGCCGTTGTGTTAAGATAGCTTTGTGTTTGCTTCTTTGCTTGTTTGTTGTGGCTTGCGCGCTGAACCCTTTTACCCTTGCCAGTCAGGCTTTGGTTTGGTGTGTTTTATTAATTATTAATTAACCACACGATTCTCGCTTTTGTGCCTTGTTCTCGGCACTCGCGACTTTGCCTTCCATTATTTTCGCAAGTCGAAATTCGGAACTACATCGCCGGTTCCACTTCTACTCACCTTTTTTAGCCTTTACGGCCCTTTGTCTGCGAGTCCCATTGCCTTTCTCCTTCCATTCGGACTCCTGATTCGACGAACTTCCGTCGTCCACTCAATTTCCATTCCTTTTCACCGGTCGTTCCGCCATTTTTTTTCGACCGGCCAAAACCAGCTTCACTTACAATCGACCTTCCTCGATCTAACAGTGCTATTTCGTTACATTTATTGCACTTCCAGTGCCCCTCCCGAGGTTGTTCGAGCTCTTTCTATCCCTCGATCCACCTCTTTGTCTCCCCTTTGCGATCGTGTGTTCTGTGTTTGTCCCACCACCACCAGTGCCCAACATGGTGAAGGACACTAACGGGTCGAGACGCTCCATTGTTCAGGAGTCGCTCTCTACCCCGAGGAGCCGCGTGTCGATTCCAGGGGACAAACTGCTCACACCTACGATGAGCGTACGATCGCGTAGAGGAGGGTTCCGCGCAAGGGACGCGCGACCATCAAAGAGCTGAACAAGCATTATCATAATGACTGAACATGTCTCTTACAAAGGAAATTCGTAAGTGCACGTCCATGATACTGGGAACCCGCTTTGGGACATGGACACTTATTTTGCAACTGATGCTTATTTCAGCAGATTGTCGATATAATCTCATCAATTCACAAGATATGTGTGCAATAATGATGGATAAATAGTAAATTTACTGTTTTAAGGACAATGGACCCCGGAGTGAATAATGGAACTTTGTTGTGTGCAGTGATTCGGAGCACGGTGTCATTGTGTTACATTTCAAACTAGGAACAGGAAACGAAAACCAGTTTCTCTCAAATAAAATATGATTGCTTCACATGATGGGGGTAAATAATATCCTTCGGTTTACTGCTTTTAAATTCAGTATTTTCAAACATTTTTGGTCATTCGGACAAATTAGTGTATTGCCACAAAGAAAGTTTCTTTTGGGGTTTTTTGTGTGTTCTCAGAAGCATGCATCCCTAGCAACCCCTTACCCCAGTAGTGGAATACGGAAATGAAAGTAACTTACATCAGGATTATTTTTGGTCACTTCAAAATTTAAAACAAGACACATTTTTTCATTCCTTTCACTTTCTTCAAAAGAATATCTCATTCATTAACTTTAATTCTCTAGCTGAATTGAGTGCCTGGACTTTTCAGTGCTGAAGAACTTTGCAAAGAAGTATGCCAGGGTGACGATGTCCCATTTTTTGGCGCCATCTTGAGTCGACACTTCAACTTGAAAAAAGTAATATAAAAATGCACGAAACCCATTTTGTTTGCAAAATTCTCTTACTTCACAAGACAAATGCATAACACATCACATGAAACCATCAACTGCATCCACATTTTTCTGTGAGTTCTTTAACTGATTGTCAAAGTCAGTTCACCTGTTTCCCGGTATCATGGACATGCACATAACCATCTCAAAGGGCCTCTAAGAACCCTGAGCACCGGCACACCCTCACACAAACCTAAACACATCAAGTTCTGTTCAGGGTTTTTGATGTCATGCATTCGTGTGTAACGACTGCTCAAACCCAGTACCTATCACTCACACAGCAATACTGAATGCGGAGTCTCCAGGATCTCTCTGCACGTCGTCCTGCATTGATGTCGACCATCCCCCATAGGCTCTGTTCATCTGTTTGAAAAAAAAACAGAAATAAAAAGATGTTAAAAAAACAAAAGAAACACACAACGTATTCACTTGCTGTTCTTCCTTTCATTGTCATTTTCATCATGAGCTAATAGCAATACAGCACGAAAAGATCCGCCAAGTATGATGGTTTTAAACATCCATGTATTATCACATTATTAATGATAAATTCAAGGTGTCATGGAAGACTAATTTTCATACTCAGCATCTGTCCTCAACATCAGTCCTTCCGTACACAATTCTTTTTCCTCAGCTATCTGTTCTGACAAGCAGTCTTACAGCAGACAATACCTTTTTATCCTCAGCTGTCTGTCCTCAACAGCAGTCCTAAGACAGACAATAATTTGTTGGGTCTTTCTTTTCTTTCTTTCTGCGTACGCAGGCCGATACTCCTGCGGACACTCCCTGTATAGCCAGGCAGTGGAGTTTTGTGTGTATGACCCTTTTTTATCCCGCCATTAAGGCAGCCATACTCCATCTCCGGGGAAGGTGCATGCTATGTGTCACGTGTCATCCATACCAACGGCCAAACTGGCCTTCTCTTCCGAAAGTTGGTGATGGGATTTTACGTGTGTGCAAGATGTTATGCGTGCGTTCACACACGGAACCTTGGTTTATAGTCTCATTCGAAGGACTATATGGGGAATGGAGTCAGAACCAATGTTAACTCCGAGGGAAAAATCCCCCTATACCGAAATTCGAACCCGCAACCCCAGGATCACGAGTCCGGCGCTCTACCAACTGAGCTATCCGGCCCCCTGTTGGGTCTAAACTGTCTGTTCCGACCAGCAGTTCTGTGGTAGACGGTTATTTCTTTTCCCTCAGCTATCTGTCCTTACCCTCAGTCCCATGGTACACAGTAGCTTTAGCTCGAAATTAACTATCACAACTAAGCAACAGAATAAGAAATAAAACTGAAACTGGCAACTAAGCAGAATCCAGGCAGAGGAATTCAAAGTGTAAACCGTGTAATGTGAGGACTAGGAAATCTCTTACACCGTCTACTCTCAAAATGAGAGGAATTCAAAGTGTAAACCGGTGTAATGTGAGGACTAGGAAATCTCTTACACTGTCTACTCTCAAAATGAGAGGAATTCAAAGTGTAAACCGTGTAATGTGAGGACTAGGAAATCTCTTACACCGTCTACTCTCAAAATGAGAAGAATTCAAAGTGTAAACCATGTAATGTGAGGACTAGGAAATCTCTTACACTGTCTACTCTCAAAATGAGAGGAATTCAAAGTGTAAACCATGAAATGTGAGGACTAGGAAATCTCTTACACCATCTACTCTCAAAATGAGAGGAATTCAAAGTGTAAACCGTGTAATGTGAGGACTAGGAAATCTCTTACACCGTCTACTCTCAAAATGAGAGGAATTCAAAGTGTAAACCATGTAATGTGAGGACCAGGAAATCTCTTACACCATCTACTCTCAAACTGAGAGGAATTCAAAGTGTAAACCGTGTAATGTGAGGACTAGGAAATCTCTTACACCATCTACTCTCAAAATGAGAGGAATTCAAAGTGTAAACTGCGTAATGTGAAGACTAGGAAATCTCTTACACTGTCTACTCTCAAAATGAGAGGAATTCAAAGTGTAAACCGTGTAATCAGGGATGAAAACAGTTTTTTAAAAAAAAGAGGAGATTGGCGGGGATCTGGAGGTTCACCATGGGCCCCCAGTGGGGTACATGGGCAACAGCCCAGCGGGGGTCAGGGGGCGGCGCCCCCTGAAGCTGAAGCATATTTTCATTTTGTATTAAATAAGGCATAAAAATCTTTAGAAATCACTTTCTTGCTTCTAAACAACTCATTCTATAGAACAGCTTTCAACACCATGAAGACTGAGACTGATGTGGAAAGAAACTATGTCAATTGAGACAAACATTTAGTATGATGAATCCTCAGAACTCTAGCTAAAGAAAATTTGACAAACAGTGTTTTCAGGACATAAAGAATAAGGCCTGTAGATAAGTAAAATTTTATCAGAGTGGGAAATCAAACTAAGTAAATCAGATGTATGAAAACGACTGCTGGACTTCAATAAACACAGTATGAAAAATGATTACTTTGAAGTCCTTTAAAAAAAAAACACCTGAAGCTTTTGGGCCTTAGACCCTTCGTCAGGAAACACTAAACACAAAAAACATAGCTGCCAACCTGCCAGAGTCCAAAAGAGTAACACCTCACGGGGGGCA
This sequence comes from Conus ventricosus, assembly GCA_018398815.1. Lineage (NCBI taxonomy): Eukaryota > Metazoa > Mollusca > Gastropoda > Neogastropoda > Conidae > Conus > Conus ventricosus. Next base: position 47,695,187 of record CM031628.1, on the reverse strand, counting down.
AGCCTATTATTAAACCATATTAAAGCATGCATATTGGTATGTTGCATACAATGCAATATTTTGTGTAAAAAAAGCCTCTTATGTAGGTAGCCACCATATTTTTTTCTATAGATTAATATACAAAACACACAAAATAAGACTTACCCAAACAGCTTTTTTATCTTCCATATTGATGTAGGATGAACATAAAAGATGCTCTGCCCTCCCAATCAACAGCACTCACAGTCCTGGGCTTCCATCAGCTACACCCACATTCTTCAGTTCAAGTTCCATCAACTTCACCCTTCTGCCCTTATGATCTCACAACTACACCCCATAGGACTTAGGATCCATCAACTATACCCACAGTCATGTTTCATCAACTATAAATACCCCACAGTCATGTTTCAACTATACCCCACAGTCATGTTTCATCAACTATACCCCACAGTCATGTTTCATCAACTACACCCCACAGTCATGTTTCATCAACTACACCCCACAGTCATGTTTCAACTATACCCCACAGTCATGTTTCAACTATACCCCACAGTCATGTTTCATCAACTATACCCCACAGTCATCTTTCATCAACTACACCCCACAGTCATGTTTCATTAACAACACAACACAGTTATGTTTCATCAACTGTACCCCACAATCTTGCTCAAACAACTTCATCCCCAGTCCTCCGGCTCCATTTAATTACCATCGCCCCCACCCAGTTCTAAGGCTCCATCAAGCTACTCCCCACTCGTCATGATCCAACCACTACTCCCACACCCTGAGTTGACAGCCTGTGTTCAAAGATCTAGGTTTTTTTTCACTATTTGTGCAGTCGAGGACTTGGCCTTCTTTAGAAACTCCTGGCTGAACTTTTGCTCATAGCAAGAGCCATGAAGATTGGCCTTTGCCACCATCATGTTTTTTTTTGACGGCTGCAGATTCCTCAGCTTCGTTGTTTTTTTGTGCTTCGTGGTCTTCTCGTGATCGGCCAGATCATTTCTTCCCCCATGTGAAATATTCACCGAACATCGACACATGGTGCAGAAAGCAAACTTTTCACCCTTTGAAGGGCAAGAAGTGACCCATGGAAACTTGTCTTTATAAGCTGGCAGATACCGCTGGAATCGTTTAGGTTTTGTGGTTTTCTCCGTGCTACCACTTGAAGACGCCATGTTGACTATTTGAACAGCAGCTATGCGCATGCGCGGAATGGGCCTAGTTATGCCCTTTCATGCTGACTTCCGAGTTTACGATTTCTGTTCAGTCGGACCAGTTGCCAAACGTTCTTTTATTTAATTTTGGGCTTTTTTTTTTTTTTTTTGAAAACTCGTAAACCGGAATTTTTCCAGCAAACAACGAAAATAGGGACAAATTTAAAAAAAACGATATGTCCCGGTTTTCCCGTAACAGTTGGCAGCTATGCAAAAAAGAACAAATGACATAAAAACAAACTGATGTCACAACAGTACATCCCCCCCCCCCCCCACTTCCCCTTACAACTAATCATATCCCCCCCCCCCCCTTGACAAGTGTGTGTGTGTGTGGGGGGGGGGGGGGGGGGGGGTGATTGTGTGTGTGTGTGTGTGTGTGTGGGGGGGGGGGGTGTTTGTGTGTGGTGTGTGAGGTGGGGACGGGGGTGGGGGGAGGGGGCGAAGTGTGTGGGGTATGTGTGTTGTGAGGTGAGGGTGGGGGTTGGGGGAGAAGGAGGAGGAGTAGAGGAAGTATATAGGTAGTGGGGGGAGTGGGCTGGTGGAAAAGGATTTCATAGTGGGGGCTGTTAGCAGACACCTAACAAATGTAGCAAACGTTTGCATTATACCAGGGGAAAAGTGTTACACAATACTGTTGTGACATCAGTTTATTTGATGTAATTTGTTCTTTTATATTCTTTTTGTCACTTTGACGTTTTTCCCTTGCTTTGAAGACTCTACGAGTGGAAGTACTTAGAGTAGGAGTCAAACTATCTTTGGAAATTAAACGTAGATTGTTGCATACCCAATGATCTGAAAACATGCTGTAATGGTGTGGGCACAGCTTTATTTTTCTGTCCCATTCGAGACACTTAGTTATAGGGCCGAACAAACAAGCCTTACACATTTCTGACCCAACATTTTTGTTGTTGTAGTCCAAACAGAGGCATGTATCAAACTTGTGTACTAGTTAACTAGGGAAAATTAAGTTCCCAGAAAGTGATGACGTCATTCTTGCACAATTGTGTGTGTGTGTTGTCATTGTTTGAATATCGCCTGACCTCTTGTGTACAAGCTTTCATGCCGTATCTACATTATCTACAAGAAAATAAACCTAGTCGAGTTTGGTATTAAAAGAATTGTCGGGAATTCGCCTATTCAGTCATCTCAAGAGCACAGATATATTACATTTTTCATGACAACCACTGATTATCAAACTAAGAGCCCCATTTGTAATGGCCGCTCATCAATGCCGAACACATTGCTGCCAGACCGGCTGTACACAGATGACATTCAGTTGGTCGAGTACAGCATGGTTAGCTGGCTAGTGGGGAGCAGCCTGCAGAAAACACCCCTTTCCTTGACCTGCATTCACAGCTTGGCCTCTGCAGCTGTGGGAGAGCTGTAAACTCCCTGCCTCTCAGAACTAAGTGGCTTGCTCTGAACAGCCGTGTGGGAAACACACACATTTTCTGTTGGTAACTGGGACGCTCGATGTGATCTCTGATTGCCACTAAGCCACGACTACCAAAGTAGACACGTTTTTTGCAAGGCTCGCAAAACACATCAAATTCGCCGTCTTTGTCATGTTTTCTTATTACATCCGCGACTCTGCGGTCACACACGTCCTTCTGCTGCCACTCGGTCTTCTAGTGGTTCACATACTTCTTTCTTTTTTTTTTTTTCGTTTTGTTTGCACTCACTGGCGACAAACTCTCACTGTGAATCGACGCCATGATGAGAAATGATACTGGAAGGAAGCAGAATGAGAACTACGCCGTTTGAGAACATTACCGACAAAGAATAAATTCGCTGTGCAGACAAGTTGAGATCGTTTCTGAGCATCATTCTTCGAATAATTTTTCGGCGGAGACTTTTTCTTTCGGCGGAGATTCGAAAAAATAACGGCGGAGACGGCGGAAACGGCGGAGGAGTTTTCATCCCTGGTAATGTGAGGACTAGGAAATCTCTTACACCGACTACTCTCAAAATGAGAGGAATTCAACATGAAAACAGTGAAATGTAAAGAATAAGAACTCTCTCACACGGTTTTCTCTCAAAAAAGTACAAATACTTTCGTTCTTGTACAACAGAAGTGGAAGCTGTAGCCTTGAAACGAGCATCAACTATCAGGGTAGTTATATTTCAAGAGACGAAAATCTCTGTAACTGTCAGTACAAGACATAAAGTAGATCTAACCTTTTGTAAATAACACACCTTTTTATGGTGTTGTTTGTGACTATAATTTTCAGATGCAAGGAAAGCCTAAACATACACAGTCCCCCCCCCCCCCCCCAACATCAAAATAGGTTCTTTTTAAAACAAATTACTTTCAAACCTGATTCATCGGCACACTCTGACACAAGCTCATGCTCTCTCGCCTTCTTTTTTTATTTATTTTTCCTGTTTAAGGGCATGTTGCCGATCAAACAGAACACTGCCTAACATGATTTTGCATGTGAAAGTTAGCACGAGTTCGCGCTCTTTGGATTAAAGCCTCTGCCATGGTTACACTTCACAAATGCCATAACCGCTCAAGAATTTCATCTCCAGAATGTCTTTTCAAATTACTTTTCTTTTTTTTTTTAGTCTTTTGTATTTTTTCGTTAAACATGTGTACAAAATATGGTAAAATTGTATGGGTATACCGGTCTGCTAACGGATCGTAATTCCAATCTTTCAACACTTTTGCCATAAATATTGTGGATATAAGACATACAAGGAGGGCTGATGGTCTCCTGTCTCTCCAGTTGCTGCATGGGCAGCTGTTTGAAAGCTCTACTGAACATATCAGGCCCATGACCATGCGATATTTTCCTCATCGATTTCCTCAATGTCATTGTCACATTTATTCTCCCCCGCACACAAGTCCTAGCAGCGGGACGTTACCATAGTGACCTACCTTGTCAGTGTCCTTGTCCAACCCATCACCTGCTGAGGACTCGGGTAACTCGGAGAAGGGCAGAGGTTCACCGTGACACACGGCCAGGTGCAGTTCCAGACTGCTGACCAGCACAAAGGCAGCAGAACAACGCTGACACACACCACCTGCGTTCACAGACAGCGCTGACCCACAAGCGCTGTCAGCCAGGGGCTGTACTGGGCTGTAGACAGCTGACGGCTGATCTGGGCTGTAGACAGCTGACGGCTGATCTGGGCATTCTTCCTCCATGGACCATGGCGGTTCCTGCTTCTGGAAAAGTGAAGACTATTTCAGTGTTTACTGTTTGATATTAAAAGTGCTTCACACACACACACACACACACTCACACACAGAGACAAGGAGGTGGGGGAAGAGAGAAAGAGAGAGAGAGAGAGAGAGGACAGACAGACAGATGGCAACATACAGTTATTACCAGAAAAAACACCCTGTATTTTGATCACTATTTCACTTTAATGTAGCTTAACTGGTGAATGTAAACAACAGACTACATTTCCTTTTTTCACCCCCTTAAATCTACTCTTCAGTACCTTAGATATGACTTTGATGTCAACTGACTTTTCAAAACCCTGGACATCAGTATAATATCATTATCAACAGACCTTTAATACACCCCAAAAACATCAGTATGTCAACAGATCTTTTTTTTACACCTCTGTCATCAACAAAATGTCAACAGAGCTTTTCTACACCCTACACATCAGTGATAATGTCTAAAGACCTTTTCTACTTTCTAGACATCATTATGTCAACAGGCATTTTCTTCAAATTAAAGACAAGTCATTTGTTTTGTGTTTGCTGATTGTATATATGAGCAGTGTGTTCAGTGTTTCCAAGGGCAGAGAGGGGGTGGGGTATGGACAGGCAGAGAGGGGGTGGGGTATGGACAGGCAGAGAGGGGGTGGGGGTATGGACAGGCAGAGAGGGGGTGGGGGTATGGACAGGCAGAGAGGGTGGGGTATGGACAGGCAGAGAGGGGGTGGGGTATGGACAGGCAGAGAGGGGGTGGGGTATGGACAGGCAGAAGGGTTGAGGAGGAGGAAGACGGAGAAGAAAGGGGGAAGAGGGTGTGGGGGGCACAGGGAAAGATGAGGGGATGTTGTCAGCTATCATCACTGATTGTGTAAGATATTAAAGGTAAAGATCGGAAAAAAAAAAAAATGTCTTACATTTGTCATATGAAACATGCATTCCATCATGTAAAGCCTGAACTTCCCACAAATTCAAAAAAATATATATATACTACAAGAAATTTCTTTCAGAGAATTCATATTCACCAAACCAGCACCACTGACACAACAGAATCAGAGAAATCCTACTCACCAAGCCAGCACCACTGACACAACAGAATCAGAAAAATCCTACTCACCAAGCCAGCACCACTGTCACAACAGAATCAGAGAAATCCTACTCACCAAGCCAGCACCACTGACACAACAGAATCAGAGAAATCCTACTCACCAAGCCAGCACCACTGACACAACAGAATCAGAGAACTCCTACTCACCAAGCCAGCACCACTGTCCATCACAGGTGCCCAGTCATCTTCCATGACCTCTCTTTTCACCGGGTCCATTCGGCCAGCAGTGCAGTTTTCCCTCGGACCGACCTGTCGGACAGCAGGAAACAAGCCACTGGGTGAAGAAATAAAGAAGAGGAGAGAGTGTCAAAATACGCTGACGTGGATGTAAACAATGTGTTACAGTAAGCAAGTGCAATGAACTGTCAATGCCACTGAAATAACACGAAAATACTGAAAGAGACCAAGCCGCCAGTAACGATCGTTGCTTAGATTTCAGCCGAATCGAATGTCATTCTCCCTGCACCTGTGTGACACTGACAACACAAGACACACCGTGGTTGGCATCTTGATTCAGGAGGCTACTAACTCGGTAAAATAACTGTCATAAAGACCTTGACAGAGTATAAAATAACATCTCTCAACAGATCCACCAGATGCACTTCCTAATTTGTGTGTGTGTGTGTGTGTGTGTGTGTGTGTGTGTGTGTGTGTGTGTGTGTGTGTGTGTGTGTGTGTGTGTGTGTTTGTTGTGTGTGTGTGTGTGTGTGTGTGTGCGCGTGTCTGTGTGTGAGTATGTGTGTGTGTGTGTGTGTGTGTGTGTGTGAATTGAATGTCTGTTGATACAATTTTCAAAGCAATGAGGAAAGCTATAAATTCAGTCAGTTGTATGCTCAAAGTATGAAATCGGTGAGATTAAGATGCTGAATATCTAAACTTGTTCTTCTACATTGAAGACCACCTGGCTCAAGAAGAACTTCAGCAAGGTTTTGGTTGCATGAATACTGTCGCCAATGTTCAAATTAACATGCTCTGAAGTTCTTTATCTTTGGCTGAAAATATCAATGTAGAATGTTTAAAGCTTTGGGCTTAATTGCCACATGTTGATATGAGTAAATTGCAAAGAAATATGAAAAACATAATAAAGTTTTAGAGGAATCTAAACACACATAATTAATCATATCACAAAGAACTGTCATTCATTGAGTATGTCTATTGAAAATTCAATCTTAAACATATGAATTACATGCTGGTCATAGACGGTATGACCTGGCTTGGGTAAAGTTCACTGGAAACATAAAATGGAATAGATATGAGTCATTCTTTGCTACTGGTAACTAAAAGAGTGACCAAGTGTCAAAATTTCAAAATGGCTGCACAAGTGTGAAAACTTGTAATTTGTCACCTCAAGGTAAGTAAAGGCATCCTCTAAAAGAAAGAAATCGGTGACATTACTTGCTGCTATGCTATGCCCATGGGAAGACCTAAGGTGTTGGAACAGTAACTGCGTTACGTGTTGACACCACATCAACAGTAAAATACCTTATTTGTACAAAAATGAAAACTGGCCATGGGCAGCATATTAGCAGACATTATTAGAAGTGTGCATGAACAGATTTGATGCTATCACCCTTCTGCCTGTGATACCAGCATTGACTCGTTTATGTGACACCGTCAGCCCTGATGTGGCCCTTTGCGGTCGGCTGGGCTATAAGCAACATTATCTTATCTTATCTTATGTGACACCGTAACACAGTTACACTTCATTCATTAGTATTCTGCTGTTACTCATGCAAGAACAACTGCTTGCCAGATATGGTCTGTGCTCTTTCCCCCTGATCCAAAAAGTGAAATGAATGTGGCAAATAAAGGTTGTTCATTTTCTTTCAAGAAATATGTGACCATTTCCATGAAGCGTAACTGTGTTACATATGACACCAACATCACTTTCAAAGGAAGCACACTGAATTTTAGCACCTAACCATCAATCATTGTCTAGGACTTTAAGTCCTTTACAAATCTTATTAATCCCCCCCCCCCCTTCCAATTTCACACCCCCTTGGCTTCATTCATTAGAAACAAATGAGAAATACAATCGAAATGTTGTACAAACCATATTTAATCAGCACTGTAGATTTCTTGCTCTTTACAGAAAAATAATCTGTAAAGTGTTAAAACACACACATGTGTGCACACACACACACGCACGCTCTGTCAGTTCTGCTGGCAGTTCTTTAAAAAAAGTAGTGGTCACGGGCGTCAACTGCTGGCGTGTCAATCTTTGTTGCATCCTTTTTTGACACTAAGAAGGTTTGGTCTCTGTTTGGGAAAATATAGAATTTCCCAGCACTGACGAGGAATTTCACAACAAGGTCATCCTCAGGCACTTCCATGGCCTGTGGTCCTTTCTCTGTCTGGACCTCCACTGTGAGGACCTCACCAGGTCTGCCAACTGCAAGCACCTGTAAAAAAAAAAGTTGAGATTAAAACAGTTGTTAACATTGTCATTTAACATACAAATGGTCACACTTTCAAAATGACACAATATCAGTAAAACTAGGAATGACCATAAATAAACAGGAAGGAAACACACAAACTGAGCTGCCAAAGTTTCTTTTGAAATGCAAAATAGCTGATGTCTCACCGTTCCTTTGAAGTGTTGCTCGTTCTTCTTGGAGGCAAAGGCTAAGCGGACAGACACCCATTCTCCACTTTTGAACAGGCTGGAAAAGAAAAAACAAACAATGGATGAGTGTGCACGAAATGCAAATACTTGTTTTACAAGCAATTTTGCATTTTGGATTGTACTCACTGGGTATATCAGAAAACAAACTATGAAGATATAGTGAATTTAAAGGATTTCCAGACAGAATGATGTAGAATATCTCATTCTGTTGGGAAACGCTGGATTTGTGCTTTGTCTCACCTAGCATCTCCAGCTTCTGACGACTCAGTGAGAACACCAGCCGCTTGGGACATCATGGGGACAGCAGTTGGGCCTTCAAGGGACAAGGAGACAGCAACTGAGTTAGTGGTTTCAGCCATGCCATCAGTAATGGGAGTTTCTGGAGGCTCCTCGGATGAGGTGGATGGAACAGCTGAAACAGAAACAGGAATAACATTGTAAAAGCTATAAAATGGAAGAAAAAAAAATGACTGATAGAAAATTTCTGTCGTTTTACCAAAGTAAAAATCATAAGTGAGAGGAAAAGAAAGCAAAATAGCACCAATCTCAAGTAGTGACAGAGGCACTTTCTTTTTAACAGGTCATTGCCTTTCATGTGTCATTTCTTTTCATACATACAAGGCTTTTGCTTCATTACACTACTCTAAATTACTAGAAGATTTTTTTTTCTTTTCGTTTACTTGGAATTGAAAAAAAAAATAGAAGAAAAATTTACACAGACAAAGAAGTTAGCAAATAAAAGCTTACCATCATGAACAGGCAATGCTCGTCGTCGTGTAGTGTTTCAGGTCAACAGTGGTCCATTCTCCACACACCTCCCTCATTTCACAAGGAGTCTCCCCTGACACACATCTGGTGCAGAAGCAGCTTCTCTCTCTTGTGGCCACCGTGTATGATTGAATGCCACGCACACAGTGAAGACTTCGAGTTCCTGGCAGCGTTCTGACTTCATTTGTTCTTTCTGGTCTCTCCCGGTTGATTGCTCCAATGGGAACAAAGTGGAAGGTGCGGCGTGCATGAGAATGTGTAGTAGCTTCAGAAGGCCTGGTCAGGTTTGCCTTTCCGTAATCGTACAGATCCTCAGCACTGGCTATCACTGCCCGTCTTGCTTTTACTGCCAATCCAGCTAGCCTCTTCACCACCCCAATTTCTGCATCACAAGGGCCTTTCCCATGACGTGACCCGAAGTAGTGCTTTTCTGTCAGGATTCCAGAGTCTTGCAAAGCAAAGGAGGCGTCGGCAAAGCTTGTCTTCCCCTTGTACTGGCTAGCACACCCGTCGCTGAAATGAATGACCTTTCTGAAGTGCAGGCCTCTCTGGAGAAGACTGTTAGTGACATGAAGCTGAAAGTGGTGGACTGCGTGGCTGTCATGTTTGACATCACTGCTGATCATCATGAATGTTTCTTTTATGATCTCACCGTCTTCTGGACATCTGTAGGCCACAACCGGATGAATTGTGGCCTGTTGCCTTGCCCAGTGAGCGCCCTGTGCCTCATCCTGATAGAAGCAGGTAAAATTTTCAGCAAAATCCATGACCATTACTAGCCACTTGTCTGGAACTGCAGCTGTCAGCAATGAAAACTGACGGTGCTGCCATTGCGCATTTGTCAGGTGTTGAGCAAACGGTTCCAGTCTTTCTTCCAGTTCTGAGACCAGTTGATCCAGTGGTCCTTCTTTTGTCACAAGACCTTTTTTGCTGGTTCTGGACTGGCAGCCTTCACTGTTCATGTACATTTGCTCAATCTGCTGCCAAACTTTCCACTGGACAATTTTGTCTGGAAACTGTTCAAGTGGAATGGCAAGTTTCTGGCGTATAATGCCAACACCACAATTGCTGCAAGTTCTCTTGAAGCAAGATCTGTTGAAGGTGCCTATGTCATTGTTTCTGGGGCACAGAGTCATGTCCATGACATCGTATTTTGATTTGAGGAGCTTATCATGGGGCCTTCCTTCTGCAGAGTGCTGTTGATGGCCGTGATAGCTAGAGTGACGTTGGAACAGTACTCACAAAGGCAACTCTTCATTTTGTTGTGTTGAAGAGTTTTTGTTCTTTTGGGTCTCAGTGCTGCAAATTTTGACCGAGAAATGTCCACTCCTGTCTCTTCCATGAACTGTTTGTGAGCTTCTGCCACAGTTTTTTCCATGAAACGTGTAGGTTCGAGAGATTTCGAACTGACAGTGGAAGGAGAAGGGTCATCCCTGGAAATGTCTCCTCTGGGCCTGGTTGCACAACACGCCGTTAGCAGCTAGCTGTCAGCTAAATCCGTAACTATCAGCTAAAATTGGTCTTTTAGCGGCAAGCTAGTTTAACTGGGTTGCACAGGGTCATTTTCCCCTAACTGACAGTTAGTTTAGCGGTGCAACTTTAGAGGTGCTCCGGGCAGCTCTAAATCTCTTAGCTGACAGGTAGAGCGAGACAAAATGGCCGGTGTGATTCATCAGGTTATGCGACAGCAACGTGGAAGGAGAGAACGTGTGTACAGAGATCATTTCAATCCTCTTCAGAATTATCACGATGTGGAAGTTTATCAGCGTTTCCGTTTCAGACCACATGATATCAATCGTATTGTGGACTTTCTAAGGGAAGACTTGCAGTTTGGATACAACCGAAAGGGCTCCCTGACGCCGGAGATGCAAGTACTCGTCGCTTTACGGTTTTATGCGACAGGAAGTTTCCAAAACATGGTCGGGGACACAGTCAGCGTGCACAAGTCAACTGTTTCGAGAACAATACATCGTGTGTCAGCAGCGTTGTGCGCGAGAGCAAGACAACACATCCATTTTCCAAATGAACAACAAGCGAACACACAGAAGCGTGCCTTCGCAATGATGGGTCGCCCCCCTGGCTTGCCAAATGTACTTGGATATGTGGATGGCACGCAAATACAGATCCTGGCACCAACACGAAATGAACACGAGTATGTCAACAGACGGGGTAAGCACAGTATCAATGTAAAAATTGTGTCTGATGCAGACCTGAGAGTGATCAATTGTGTGGTGAAATACCCGGATCTGTACACGATTCTGTCATGCTGAGGGAAAGTTCTGTATGGAGACAGTTTGAACAGCAGCCCCCCATGTTGGATGGATTGATCCTTGGCGACAGCGCCTATCCACTGAGAGACTGGCTCATGACACCTATTCTGAACCCACAGACTCATCAGGAGAGGCGATACAATGGCGCTTTTAAATCAACAAGAGCAACAGTAGAGAGATGCATTGGTGTTCTCAAGCGTCGTTTCCACTGCCTGCATTCTGAACTGAGATACACACCGGGCAGGGCATGCAGAATCATCGTTGCTTGCATAGTACTGCACAACATGGCCATTGATTTTGGTGTGCCTGTGGATGAATCTGAAGATGATGACAATGACGATGGTGATGATGATTGCCAGATACCACCCACTCGAGGTGGCAGAGCTGTTCGCCAAGAGCTTGTCAACCGATTTTAAATCCATCAGTGACACACACAGTGATGCACACACAGTGACACACACACACACACACACACACACACACACACACACACACACACTCACTCACTCACACACACACACACACACACACACACACACACACACACACACACACACACACACCAATCATCATCATCAACTATTTATTATCTGATTAACTTAATGTTGGACTGGTAAGAATATATTTTGAATTACAAACAAACAAACCAAAAACAAATCAAAAACAGAAATACATCTAGAGAATCAGAGAGAAAAGAGAGAGAGAGAGAGAGAGAGAGAGAGAGAGAGAGAGGAGAGAGAGAGAGAGAGAGAATTATTTGTTACTGATGGTCAGACTCACTCTTGTAAAATCAATATTAACATATGACAATAGAAATAAAAATAGCACACCTGCAACACCTATATTGGTGACTGAACTGAGAGAGAGAGAATGAGAGACAAGTACAGAGAGAGACACAGAGAGAGAGAGAGAGAGAGAGAGAGAGAGAGAGAGAGGAGAGAGAGAGAGAGAGAGAGAGAGAGAGAGAGAGAGAGAGAGAGAGAGTTCAAACACGTCTCCTTGTTGGCTTTAGCGAGTTTTTCTTTCAGCAGCTGAATTTCCAGTTTGAGTTTTTCCTTTTCTAATTCTCTGATTTCAGCAGCTTGTTTCATTTCTGCCTTTTCTAATTCTCTGATTTCAGCAGCTTGTTTCATTTCTGCCTTTTCTAATTCTCTGATTTCAGCAGCTTGTTTCATTTCTGCCTTTTCTAATTCTCTGATTTCAGCAGCTTGTTTCATTTCTGCCTTTTCTAATTCTCTGATTTCAGCAGCTTGTTTCATTTCTGCCATCAGCTTCTCCTCCATTTCCTGCACTTCCAGTGCAACTCTGCGGCTCTGTAGTTCTATGTGTTTCTTCTCTTTTTCATCGGCATCAGGAACATCAGATTCCAGCTTTCTTTTCAAATGTTCTTTTAGCTCAATGGAAATAGCTAGATACTTTCCATAGAGAGCCTCACGCTCAATGTCCTGTGCTGTCGTCCCTCTTCCGTGAGATGCCTTTCTAGTTGGCGCCACACCTGACCCCCCTGCAGTCAGTGTAGATTCTCTGACTGCACTGTCCAATGCTGCCCCTGGCCGTGCTGGCGTCCTGTCACTGCCCATGGAAGATGGCCGGATGTCTCGGGAAGTCCTGTCAGGTGCAAAATGCCTTGCTCGTCAGGCCTGATTTCCCACAGAGGATCTGCTGGTGGTGGGCTGTGAGGCTCAGGAGTCAGGGACCGACTGGTGGGATAGGCTGCAAAGAGAGTAAATACAGTTCATCTCTCATGCATGTGAGCAGGCAGGTTATGCATATGTATGCATGCGCGCGCGTATATATGTATGTGTGCGTATGAGTGTGTGAGTGCGTGTGTGTGTGTGTGTGTGTGTGTGTGTGTGTGTGTGTGCGTGCGTGTGCACTTGAATGCATACATGCATGTGCAGTGGACTAATCACACCTACTGTGTGGAAATCTTTCTGCGCTATATAAATCATAAATGTACTAATTCATTCATGCGTCTTTATATATGCATGTGTGCACGCGCTATATAAATAATAAATTTATTACTTCATTCATGCGTATTTGTTTCTGCATATATATATATATATATATGTATATGTGTGTGTGTGTGGTGTGTGTGTGTGTGTGTGTGTGTATGTGTGTGTGCGTGCGTGCGTGCGTGCGTGCGTGCGCATGCGTGCGTGCTTGCGTGCGTGTGTGTGTGTGTGTAGTTACCTTAGACTTTTTGACATGATGATAAAATGTCTTTTGTTTTTATTTACAACAAGCATACTTTCAACACATTTTTTTCTTCAACACACACACACCTTACCTTCATGATGGGGCGTGTCACCCGAGTCAAAACCTCCTCGTTCAGCTGCAATTCCTTCTATTATATTGGAGTCTTGAAAAATATTTTCAAACAGCTCCAGATTCGGCATTTCCACCGCTTTTCCAGAGCCAGTTGGTGGGTGCTTTCGGGCCCGGAGCTGTGCCCTGGCATCGGATGACAGCTTTGACCACTTCTCCTTAACTTCAGCCACTGACCTCTCCACGAGGCCGACCGCATTCACTGCTGCTGTCACGTCTTCCCACGCCTTTTGCTTGTCTTTGTTAGTTAGTGTACTTTTAAATTTGCTTTGTAACACTCGCTTACGTGTCGAAAACTCCTCGATTAACGAAATAGTCTCGGTTGGTGTGAAATTCTTCTTTCTGGAACGCTTTGTCTCACTTGTCGAAGCCATGTTTGTTCGAGGGGAATACCCGGATGTATTTATAGCCAACACCTTACCTTTCAGCTAAGAGCACTACCTTACAGCTAGCTAGCTGCCAGCTAAATTGAAGATGTGCAACGCGGTTAGTGGCTTGCTTTAGCTGCCAGCTAGCTACCTGTCAGCTAGCGATTTAGCAGACAGCTAGTCTGCCTTAACTGACTGTCTGTTGTGCAACCGGGTCCTGGAGAAGAAGTGTTGAATGCTGGAGACAGTTGCCCGTGGTACAGCATCTTTCCTCTTCTTTCTGGTCAGGATGTCCATATTTCTGCATTTCATCAGATACATCCATTTCACGCCAAATTCTTGTCGAAGCCAAGACATTGTCCTTTCTTCTTTGCGGCTTTCACAAAAATTTGGCAAAATGCATTTTTTTTGATAGAGTCAGAGGTTTTTCTACTTTTTTTTTCATGCCTCTCAGCATATTGCCTAATTCCTCATGAAGGGCATCTCCAAACTGCAGCCGTTTTGATGATTTGGGAAACAGTCCCCGTGAGAAAAGAGCCTGTTTTTTTCTTGGTGACTTGATATTTGTCAAGCCCTCGACAACTGCTGCATATTTTTCTGCGGAACCAAGTGGCATTTGTTGCATTATTTTTCTGATGGCTTTTCTTTCAGAATTTTTCTTTGTGTATCCACCAGATGCACCAGGGGAAGATTCAGGCAGAGTGTGGTCAGCTGATGCAACATTGTTGACTTTCAAAAGTTCTTTTCTTTTCTTTTTTTTTGTACCAATCGGGGCAAGTTGACCAGAACTCAGCGAATCGTGTGGCCCGACATGCTTTAGGATACAGCCTTGAGCAAAGTGAAGGATCAGAGAGTCTGGCATGGTTACCCAGCCTTCGTAGCTGTCTGGTCTTTGTCTGGTCAATATTTTTTATTTTTTATTTTTTTTAAATTTTTTTTTCTTTTCGGTTTTCACGTTTTTAATCAAACAATATAGAGATTACATATGCGCATAAAGAGGACAGTGCACCAAATCATATGTACATTAGCATCATTTCTGCAAGTTCTATAAACAGTGAATGGCATATTTCCAAAAGTTTTATCAAAGAAGGAACAAAAAAACAAACAAGATATACATAGACACGTGCATACGTTCAGACGACAGAAAAAAACAAAAAAAAAAATAAACAGTGGGAAAGGAAAAAAAAAAAAAAAAAGAGTGACGTCATCTTTTGCGAGATTTAACAACTTATTGCTTCTCTCCTTCCTCACTCTCTCCATTTCAGGTCGTGGAAGTACGGTGACTGGGCATATGGAAATGTGTATTAGATCAAGTTCTTAAAGAAGTGTTTTCTTAAAGAATCATTGACCTATAGTTGTTCCATGCAGCATGAAAATGGTTTAGACTGTTGCTGACTTTAGCATTAAACAATTCGATTTTATATCTATTGCTCAATTGGCTTTGAAAAATTGAAGCATCTGGTCTACGTGTTTCGATTTTGCACTTATATATATGAAATTTAGCTAGCATAATAATGAAATCAAAAACTGTCTCTGTTTTCACACGTTGATCTATTCCAAAAATAACGATATCTCGTGTGATTTTGATGTTAGTTGTGTTTCGGCATTCATTAAATAAAAGTTCTTTTCTTGCCTTGTAAGCTTCCCGTCTCTTTTTGTTTATCCAGGTCTTCTTCTGTACAGACAGATTCTTTCTGTAATTTCTTTGTCTTGTCTTGTTGGTCTCACGCGTTTGCTCTTGAGCAGCTCTTGTCATAGCCTTTGGTTTGGACGCATTTAATGGAATGCCTTCTTCTTTCTTTTTTTGTCTGCATCTTTGCACTCGAATCCTTGTTTTTTCCCTTTGAATTGCCAGCTGCTCCTCTGTTCTTCTTGATTTGCTCTCTTTTATTTTTAGGTTTTCCTTTGCCCTGTAGTCATCATATTTTCCCTGCTCTTTCAAGCTAGCACGATATTTGCGCATTCTGAGTGCGCCTTTGGAAAGAGAGCTATCACAGGTAGTGTCATCAGCCAACAAAAATGCTGGCATTTCATTTTCTTTCGGAATCTCCCTCCTTGTTGAAAGTCGTAGAGACACCCTTAGACTGAAATCTGAAACATTATTAGAACTGCAAGTCACCACTTTTTTTTTTTTTTGATGCATTTACAATAACAATCTTTTAAGAAGCATGAATCCCATTACATTTGATCATTTATGAAAATTTTGTTATGAGAAAATCTTTATTCATGTTGGAAATTACATTGCAGTGGACACAGATAAAAGACAGTGCACGGAGATGACATGTTATTTACACACATCTTAAATAATTTTCTAATTCATTAGGAGAAAAAATGCATCACTCACACACAGGCTAACAGTATCCAGAATGAAACTTTATTTTACTTTAACAGGATAAATGCTTAAATTTGGAACCAATCTTCATCATCTGTTTTTAAAATTCACAGTTTTCGATAAAGAAGTTGGAAAAAAAAAAAAAACAATAGCACTTTACAAAGTGGTATAGGATTTCCTTTTCTTTTCTTTCCTTTTCTTACTGGGGACTGGGAGGAGGGGGGGGGGGGGGGGCTGGGAAGGGGGGAGAAGGATGGGGAGGTGAGGGGGAGGATTAGGTAATCACAGTAGTGGTAAAATGATTTCTTAAAAATAATGTTCAACGAACCGCTCATGCTGAAACTGGAAGTGGTTCCCAGGCTTGGTTCAGTACACTGACAGTGGCACAAGCAGATTGGTGTCCACCTGTAACATGGAAATGTTAAAGCTTTTCTCTAATTTACACAGAAATAACCAGAAATATACATAAAAAATTACATAAAATGAATAATGTACAATGATTATTATAATTTTTTTTTTTTTTTTTTTTTTTTTTGCAGAAATGAAGATAGATGCACTTATCTAAACTGGAACAACAGAGTTTCATGAGACACTATGATTTTGTGTCAAGTGTAATGTAGGTGACGGTAACCATGAATTCTGCTGAATTCAGCCACATTTCATCACTTGGCTGTGACTTTTTTTTGGCACCTCGCATAAATTAACGCATTGAATTAATTTAATTATAAGTGCATCAAGTTTTACACACCTATGCAACAATTAAAACATATGTTACCAGCGCTTCATTCGACACGAAAGCGGATTCACACAGTTACATTGTGACACGATGATTAATCCAAATTTCGTGTCATGTGTAACAAGGTTGTGTTAACCCTTCCTGTACGTCGCCAAAAAACTCACACGCCGTACATCGTGGGTGCGCACACACCCATGGTCATTATATAGGCGATTCGGTGAATAGTCCTCGCCGTACATCGTGGGTGCACACACACCCATGGTCGTTATATAGGCGATTTGGTGAATAGTCCTCGCCGTACATCGTGGGTGCACACACACCCATGGTCGTTATATAGGCGATTCAGTGAATAGTCCTCGCCGTACATCGTGGGTGCACACACACCCATGGTCGTTATATAGGCGATTCGGTGAATTGTCCTCGCCGTACGTCGTGGGTGCACACACACCCATGACTATTTCATAGATTGGCATTTGTATTTTTGCATTGTTTTTCTATGCATGTGTGTGTGTGTGTGTGTGTGTGTGTGTGTGTGTGTGTGTGTGTGTGTGTGTGTGTGTGTGTGATGGTGCCAGTGTGTGTGTGTGTGTGTGTGTGATGGTGCCAGTGTATGTGTGTGTCTGTCTGTCTGTGTCTCTCTCTCTCTCTCTCTCTCTCTCTCTCTCTCTCACACACACACACTCACACACACACACACACACACACACACACACACACACACACATGAGTGCGTAAGAATAAAAGAAAAGACGACAAGTTCTGCAGATGAAAATGTTTATTAAACTAGCTTAATTATTAATAGCAGTTCATGTATAACCTATCAGCGCATGACAAAAGCAAGAACAGCAATAACATTGTCATTTCATAACAAGAGGGTGATAAGAAAGCAAGCTGATAAAACAACCATGTAATTTTCATTTCTCTGTTGAAATAGAAAATCAACTTTGTTTCAGCAAAGTAAAATAACAAGCATGACTAGATTTATGACAGAACCATTTGTTGCAGCTGTTGAACTTTGGAGGAAGAACTTCTTCCAGACAAGTGGAAGACGACCAAGTTGCAGATATCTCCTTAGGGTGCATCAGTGATGGAATCGGCACACTGTTTGCAGACAAACATGGTGTGCCCTTTGCAGAGCCAAGCGGAACAGCAGAAGCAAGATTTCCGAGCTTTTCTATCAAGCTTCCAGCTGCATGATCCACAGCGACCTTGTTTCTGGTTTGGCTCTTTGTGGCTGCTCTGTTTGCTGGTAGATGGTCTCTGGGTCGATGCTGGTCTTTTTCTTTTGCCACCTGCACGAGCACTTTGTCCTCCATCCTGTGAAGCTATCATCTTCTGTTGAAGGTGTTGAACATGAAGCTCCACTGTGTTTCTCAGGGGCTTTGGCAGGTTTTTTGCACACAGCCTCCTCTCCATATGTTCTAAAGACAGCTGCTCAGCGACCCGGAGAATGAACAGAGGCCTGGCATCCTTTTTGGAGAGAACATGGTCTGGAAATTTGATGCTCCAGACAACACGGGCAGCAATGGTGCTGAGATCCACAGTGTTGTAAAATATCACCATTGGCCATCGTTTGGTGATGCGTTTGGTGGAATATGCATGAGCCATCTGATCAAGCGAATCCACGGCACCCTTTGTGGCGTTATAGAAGCGCACAATGTCTGGCTTCTTCTTTGGGGCATCAGGAGCTACTGCTCTATCATGATGCATGGTGCTCATGACTAACATGAACAGCTAAATGCATCTACAGGTTCCTGTACAGAACCGCAACCAGCTAGCTGGTTTGCAGGCATCGTGAATACATTTTCAGCAGAAGCTCTCCCAACAGATGCAGAAGGGGGAACTGAGCTCCATACTGTACCGTCCTTGCCTTTCATGACCGATTCTGCCAGGTGCCCAATTTCTTCCAAACTGTTGACATCTTGCCTGGGTGGTACTCTTTTCCTCTGCTGGCGAATAGCTTGGATCTGTGCCGTCAAAAAGGGGTAGTCGTCAGAGGCATCAGACTCACAGTCAGACTCAGGAGCACATTCATCTGACTCCTCAGCACTTGCAGAAGCTCTGACAACTGCAACAACAACAATAACCATATCTGTTACACATACACACACACACACACAAAGACACACACACACACATACATCTTTGCAAAGTCATTACTATAATGACTGAAGAATTGTTAGCCTGCACTTGTTTTCCCCCACTACTTAATTGTTCAGCATTATGTGTGTGTGTGTGTGTGTGTGTGTGTGTGTATCTCACAAGCATGAATGCATAAATTATGTGCGCACATAAACATATATGAGCCCCATTTTTATTTGACACCATAGCACTGAAAACTGCAACAAAAATAAATTTGTAAACACACATACTCCTCCCCATCCACACACGTGCGCACACAGAACATCAATACCGGGTTCATACATGTGTGTGTGTGTGTGTGCGTTATTTCTCTTCACCCTTACCATTTGCTTGTCCTGTGACATCAGGTTCCTCTTCATCAGTAAGGTCGTCACCACTGACTGGTCTCCCGTCACCATCCGTGTTGTCTTGAATAAAATTCAGTGCATCTTCTGGGGCTGAAAAAAAAAGAAGAAATATAAACGTTTTTTTCCTGTTCCGTGTTTGTGTTTCTGTTTACGTATGTGTAATATATGTAAAGTGTGCATGCATGTTTCTATGCTCAGATATGTGTGTGTATGTATATGCATCAAAATTCAATGTGTGTCTGTACTTTTAGAGCATAAACTGACGTTCATCAATACACACTGTGATCGCTGCTCACTGTACACATGCAGATCTGGTTATACTGACTGCTCAAAGCGTATGAGGCAAATGAGGGGCTGAATACTTACAGTTTAGTGCTTCAACAGCATCGTCTGGTTCAGCTCCATTGGCAACATTCAGGGCTTCAAATATGTTGAGACGTTCCATTATGGATGCAGCCTGCAAATATACATGTGTCCATTTTATTTTATGGTTCCCAAAATACATATTTGTTTGATCTAACCATCAGTTTTCAGCTCTATAGCTGTGCTGCATAGATTTGCTGTATGCAATAAATTTGACTTGCTTTCATGTACTTTCAGGTGATGAAGCCTTTTTACTGCTGTGAGTGTTGTAACAATTACCATCAATTTATTACTGTAGCCTATACGATCAATGAAATTAGTTTCACATGCTAAAATTAAAAATGATAGAACACAAACGCAGAATGTAGTTGCATCGCACCTACTACAGACACAATGTTATGCTCGTTTGACTACAGCTCCTGTAATATAAAAAGAGCATGAGCAATAAGTGTAAAGAAGATCGAGCCTGTTATGGAATGCAGTGTAACATTATGTATAAAATGAGAGGTAGGTAAACAGAAAATGTGAATGTATACTTACTTTGAAACACAGCGAAACTTCAGCACGTGGCGATCTGGAACTTTTCCACAGGCTCGGCAGGCTTCAGTGGCGGGAATGTGACGTCAGTAAACCACGCAGTACCTATATTTTGCACACGGCACTGTTCTGTCGAGTTCTTAGATGATGCTGGCACAGTGTGTGGAAACTTCCATTACTGAGTAGGGCTAAGCACGCATAGTTTCTTCTTTGGGAGTATGGGTGTGTGTGCACCCACGACGTACGGCCCGCATAGTTCCTTCTTTGGCAGTATGGGTGTGTGTGCACCCACGATGTACGGCCCGCACAGTTCCTTCTTTGGCAGTATGGGTGTGTGTGCACCCACGAAGTACAGGGAAGGTTATACGATGTTTTTGTTGTTTGATTATTTGTTTATTTAAAGGCAAAATGGCATCATTTTTGGGTAGTACGTGCTCAGTCCCTTTACTAACAAAGTGGGTAGTACGTGCTCAGTCCCTTTACTAACAAAGTCAAAAAATTTCAGTAAGATTGTATGCACAATAACTGAAATATGAAACATTAAATAAAAGTATGGGTGCATTTGCACCCACGGTGTACGGGAAGGGTTAAATGCGATTTTGGTATTTTACGTCATAATCATCAACTTTGACGCAACAGACACGACAATTTCTCAAATAACTGACATATCCATGCATTCAATCATAGCTACCATGCTGCGGAAACAATGAATTTGATAAAATGTCGAACTGCGTTACACTTGACACCATGTGTTGGAGCAAACAACCGGTCGAAAGTTCTTCTTCTTCCTAAAATACTGGTTCACTCAAAAACGAGTAGGTCACCAGCGCGCATGTTAAAAAGTAAAATAAAATAACATAAAATAGTGCGACTCAGACTGTTGGCCCCTGGAGCAAATTTGGCAACAAGGGGTCGCACTCAATATTCAAGAAGTTAAAA
The DNA here is from genome assembly GCA_018398815.1 of Conus ventricosus. NCBI lineage: Eukaryota > Metazoa > Mollusca > Gastropoda > Neogastropoda > Conidae > Conus > Conus ventricosus. The sequence continues at coordinate 47,673,955 of CM031628.1, read as the reverse complement.
GCAATGGCCAAATTCAGGCCCAGTTAACAGTAAAATATCTGAGGAAGTAAAAAATAGAAAAACATCAATATGCAGATCTCAAAACTGTTGTATCAATTTGTTTTTTAAAAGAGATTGCATTTGTGGCAATCTTGATGGCACCCGGCAGTGAGTTCCACAGCCGTACAGAACTGGGATAAAAAGAATGTAAGTGGCTGTCAATATTTGATGCAGGTATGGTATAACACTGACCGCCACTCCTGGTGCTACTTTTATTCAATACTAGTTGTTCCATTGGAATATCAATTACTTTAGCTCTGCCTTTGAAAAAGGTGTTAAGTTTAATAAAAGCTCTTCTCTCTTCTAAGGGTTTCCATTCTAATTTCCTCATGTTCTTCCTAGTATTCCCCTTTTCTCTGATGTGGTTCCCTGTTACGAACCGTGCTGCTCTCTTCTGAATCTTTTCAAGGTTATCAATGTCCTTTAGATGGTAAGGATCCCAAACTGAGCAACCATATTCCAGTACTGGTCTAACCAGTGTTTTGTAGCAGTCGTCTTTAACCTTTTGGGGGCAGTCATTGATATTCCTGTGTAAGAAAGCTAAGATGTTATTTGCTTTCTTACATACTAAATTGTAATGTTCTTTCCATTTGAGACGACTATCTATAATCACGCCTAAATATTTTGCAGCATTAGTTTCTTTAAGAATAGTATTATGGATAGAATAATCTGATCTAATTAGTGAGCGTTTGTTACATATACGCAACACTTGGCACTTTTGAGGATGAATTCCATTTTCCAAGTTCTTTCCCACTCTTGTAAAGCGTTTAGATCTTCTTGTAGAATGCGTGTATCATTCTTGCTTCTGATTGTTCTATATACTAAACTGTCATCTGCAAAAGCCTTATAGTAGTTCCAGGAGAGAGATTTCTACTTATGTCATTTATATAAATTAAAAAAAACAAGGGCCCCAGAACAGTTCCCTGTGGTACACCTGACAAGACTGGTTTACAATGGGATGACGACCCTTCCACAACAACTTTCTGCGTTCTCCCAACGAGGAATGATCTAGCCCATTTTAGCAAAGAACCGCCAATGCCAATGTGTTCTAATTTAAGCAGCAGGCCCTCATGGTCAACCTTTATCAAAGGCTTTAGAAAAATCTAATAAAATTGCATCTATTTGCTGTCTGTTGTTAAGACAGTTACTAAAATCATTGAGAGTTGTTATAAGTTGAGTCTCACAACTCCTTCGCTGTCTAAAACCATGCTGGGCGTTATTTAAGAAATCATATTTGTCAAAATGGTCCATTATGCTACTATATATTATGTGTTCAAGTAATTTAGCTGATATGGATGTAAGAGATACAGGTCTATAATTCTCTGCTTTGTTTTGTCACCCTTTTTAAATAAGGGAACAAGGGAACAAGTTGCCGATTAAGTACAAATTTTACAAGATAAAGACAACTATCATCTTATTCATGACAGTAAAACGAAGGAATAATGATCAAGAAACATTTGTCACTCACCTTCATGCAGTTGAAAGCAAATATTTGAGTTGAAATCGGTTCTTCCGTGATGATGTTGGCCAAAACTGGAAAACCGCGCACCGGCGTCACTGCGTTTCACTCAGAGAAAGAAGTGTGACGCGTCACTCTATTTTGTGTCCCACAAGCTTTTGCGTAGCAATTTCTGTGTGAAACGTCACAGGTTTGTGCTGAATCGTGAACCGTTTAGGCGACGTCTTCTGTGCACTCTATTTTTAGCTTTGTTGTCGAAGGGGGGGTTTCAAATGTTGGAGCGTTACCTGCGTTTCACATGCGACGCGAAATTTTCGAATGGTTACTTTTCGACTGTTTTAGCGTTTATTTGCTGAATCATTCTTTCAATACATTCTTTTCTATCGACTACATGCATTTACCAGCCTGGTGATTATTATAAGTTTAGAAAGATTGTAAATGATCATGATTGGTCTGTGATGTCAAAAATGAATAGCGAAGAGAGTTGGAACTACATAAAAAGATTACTGCATAATGGTATGGAGAAATGTATTCCTAAAGTTAAAGTTAGGGATACTAAAAAAGTACAACCTGTATGGATGAATAAGACAGCGTTCATATGTATCAAAAGAAATATAAACTATTCAAAAGATACCTTACCACTAAATCGGGTTATGCTTATCTGAAATACATAAAGGAAAGAAACAAATGTAAAAAGTTGTTAAAAAGAATAAGAAGAGATTATGAGAAGCAGATCGCCAATGAAGGTAAAATAAATCCAAAAAAGTTTTGGAGGTATGTGCAACAGCAAATGAAAATGAGTACAGGTATAAGTGCATTAAAGAGACCTGATGGTACATTTGCGGTGGATGACATGGATAAGGCTCAAATGTTAAATACATTTTTTTCAAGTGTATTTACCCAAGAAAATTTATGCGACATTCCGGACTTGAGAGAAGGATGTTATTCAAATGGGTAATGTTAACAGAAATTCGAGTCACCCCCAAAGCTGTGGAGAGTAAATTAAAACAACTTAACCCAAATAAGGCACAGGGTCCTGATTTATTGCCACCAAGGGTACTAAAAGAGCTATGTGAGGAACTATCTGTTCCACTGTGTTCATTTTTTAATAAGACACTTGAAACTGGTGTATTACCTGAAGACTGGAAAACGGCAGAGGTGACAGCGATTTTTAAGAAAGGTACAAAATGTGAAAAAAAGGGAAATAAGCCTGTAAGTTTTACTTGTATCTTATGAAAGGTTTTAAAAAAAAGTATTGTCAGGGGACTCAATGGTCCCCTATTTTAAAAGATAATAATTTATTTTTAAAAATGTCGATGGTTTTCAAAAAAAAAAAACTGTGTCCCCCGCGGTTAGGGGTTTTGGGGGTAAAACCCAAACAATGTAGATGGCAGGAATTGATATCATTACATGAATTTTAAAAAAGCTTTTGACAGGGTTTTCCCGATAAGGACCCCTTAAAAAAAGCTAGCAGCATGGGGAAATTGGGGTGGCCCTTATTAAAAGGGATCAAAACTTTCTGAGTGAAAGCCCTTCAAAAAGTAAAGGTGGGGGGCACCCAAAATAAAAGGGAACTGTAATGTACTTATTTGGTATCCCCCCGGAAGTTTACTGGGACCGGTTCTTTTCACTATTTTTTTAAATGTTCCCGAAAACCTTGTCAGTCTGAAAAATATTCGCAAAATGATATTTAAGATTTCCCAATTTTTCATCAAAGAGTACTTGTATTAAAAACGATATCTCCCAAACTGAAAGAGTGGTCTGATTTCGGGGAAATTTTGTATTTAAAACATGACCAAGTGTGGTGTTTTTGCACGTCAGGAATAATAATAAAAAATAATAAATTTATAAATGATGGGAAAAAGAGTTTATCCCCAAAAGTAGGGCTTTTTTGAAGAAAAGACTTGGGGGGTTCCCTTCGATAGCAGGTTTTTCATTTGCCCCCCTTTAAACAGGGGGGAAAATTTAAAGCAAACCAGAGGGTTTAGGTCTCATAAAAAGGAGTTTTACTTTTTTAGTAAAGTACTTTTTGAAATTATAAAAAGCTTTTTTTCAGGCCCCCTTTGGAGTATGTAATGTGTTTTTGGACCCTTTTTTTAAAGGGGCCAATCAAAAATGTTAGAAAAGGTTAAAAGGGGGTCCCAAATTGCTGACCCCTTTCCCAAAAAATTTAAAATCATATAATAAAAGATTGAATATTTGAATCTGCACTCGCTGAGGGGAAGAAGGATCAGAGGTGCCCCAATTTAAATTTTTATAAGATTTTTTAATGGTGTATTGACTTTTGGATTTAAAAACAGTAAAAACCCGGACTCTACCCCCACTTTCCCCCTTCCACCGATTTTTTGGGGGGAAAGGGGCCCCTGAAAGCCCCCTTTTCCCTGGGGGGAAGAGAGAGCGAATCCCCCGGCAGCCCCGGACGGAAAAGAGAGGCAGAGAGAGAGCAGACAGACAGACAGAGAGGGGGGGCCAGACACACACACACCCCACCACACCACACAACACCAAAACCACACACCCACACAGCACGCAAAAGCGTGCGCACTTGCGCGCGCCCCACACATACACAGTGGGTGTCTGCTTTGGGCCCCCAAAAAAATCAATACTGCTAAACCCCCCTCTTTTTCCCCCCTTTTCCCCCCCCTTCCTCACGCCGGTTACAATGTATTGCATCAGGGCAGCGAGACGGCGCCCCAAAAAACCCATAGCTAAACCCCTTTCTTCTTCCCCCCTTTTCCCCCCCCTTCCCTCACCCCGGGGTTACAATGTATTGCATCCCCCCGAAAAGACGGCCTGTCCCCGCGGGGCCCCAATTTACGAGGGCGCAGTGTTTAGGGGCGCTCCATGAAGTTTCAAAACCCGGTTTTCTCTTTTTCTTCTCTGATTTCCGGTTTAAAAAGGGGACGCTTTTACTTCGCGGTTTACTGTGCTTGGGGTTTTTTCAAAAAAAATGGCTACCCGTTTTACTGAAGAGCAGGCTCTTCCCATTGAACCCCACAAGGTTTCCCCTATTTTCATGTAGATTTATTTTTGGTTAAAAAGAACGAGGGGGAAGAAAGTTCGTTTGCCGCAAAAACCAAAAAAGAAGAAATTGTTTTCCCTAAGGAACAGAAAAAAAAAAAAGGTGACGACTGCTTTGGAAATGGAGGGCTATTTTAAAAGGTTTTTTGGGGTTTGGAAATGAAAAAGGTTAAAGGCAATATTGCTGAAAAAAAAAAATATACCCATTTTCAAAAAGGTTTGGGCTACCCAAATGGATGGTTCCTTTTTTAAAAAAATGGGCGCTGCTTTGTTGAAAGTGGCAAAGCAAAAAAATTTCCATCACGCTTTGATTTTTGGGCGTTGGTTAAAGACCCCCCAAAGTCATTTTTAAAAAAACAAAAAACGCATAAAACCGGGCCCTTTCATTTTTTAAAGCGCAGGTGAACATGCTGATTGGGTTTTGTGGGGAAATTTCTTTTTTAAAATTTTTCTGAAGTGTTTTTTAACTATCCTAAATTCCAAAAGAAAGGAAAATCGTATAAATGAACGGGTGTAGCAAACCCCCAAACCCATTTTTAAAACTTATAAAAACTGGATGGCGATTTTGGGGGTTTTCTGGCAAAACTAGATGGGGTTAGGCAGCCCCTTAGTACATTTCCAGTATGGGGGGGAAGTAGTGTGGGGCCCAGCCTATTTCATATAAATGCCCCAAATATACAATGACGGTTGAAATTATACGGGGCGTTTAAAGAGCCCCCAAAAAGGCTTGGTAAAGCGGGTAATTCCCTGTAACCTGCCAAAGCCTTTGAAAGCCTGGTTGAGAAAAGGGAGCACGGGCAAACTAGGCCAAAAAACCCCTTTTGTGATCGCTTGCCGCCAAGGGACGCCCAAGCATGCAAACCCTCGGGGGAAAAATAGGTCAAACGACCCTATGGGGTCCCCTTGACTACAAAGCGCGGCGCACCAGCAAAGCTCACAGCAAACTGGGCCAAACGCCCTATGTGATATTTGGGGGTTTTGACGGAGGTTGGGCGGGACACCCCGGGGTAGTTCCCTTCTTGTTTGTTTTTTGGTTTTTGGTGTGTTTTGGCCTACCCCACGCACGCACGCCCCTCCCCCCCCCCCTGGACTGTTTTTGTGTGTTTTTTTTTTGGTTTGTGTTTGTTGTTTTTTTTGGGTTCCCTACCCCGGCATGCACACCCCCCTCCCCCACTCCCCCCCCACCCGCCCCCCCCCCCGCATGCCCAACTAAATTTCCCTTCTAATTTTTTAAAATTTAAAGTTCCCCCAAAAGTAAGTTTTTACCCCCCGTTGTCTTTAAGTCATCCTTAAGTTATCCACAAGTTTTTTTTAAAGGGTCCCCCCAAGTTTTTTAATTTAAAGTTACTTCAAGTTTTTTAATAAGTTCTTGATTAAGTTTTTAATTAAGTTTTGATCAATTTCCTTAAAAAAGGTTCTTGATTAAGGGTCACCTTTTTAAGTAAAACCCAAAGGGTTTTTAAATTATCAAAAAATCCCAATTATGTTTTTATTTTAAATAGAAATGTCTAAGTTTAGTACACACAGCCTAAAAAAAACGCGTCATCGTTGAGGATGTCTTGCTCAGCGTTCTCTGCTTAAATTTTAAGGAAAGGTTTTACACCCCGAAGCAACCGCAGGGATTACAATTCGGGTCTAGGGGAAAATTTTCTTTTATGGGACTCCATGTCTTTTTTTATTGACTTCTTCATTTTAAAATACCCCATGATCTTTTTTAAAAAAAAAATTTAAAAATATTTTTCCCATTTGACAGGGGAACAAAATGGTGTTTTGGGTTATTGGCGTTTTGGCGTGCAGTTTTTTCTTTTTCTGCATTTAATGGTTCGTTTTTTTTGATTGTTTTTGTTTCTTTTTCAATTTTTGTATATATTTTATAGCCCCCAAAAAATTTCCCCCCCAACAGCAGCAATGGCCCCAAAAAAGGGAAACCCTTTTTTAAGTTAATTTTCCCATGAAGATTTTGGGGCCCCCTTGTTTCACATGGGTTTTTTAGTTGGCATTGAATCAACTTGTTCGGGCTTTGGCGGGTTTGTTTTCATGTTGAGTTAATTCTGTAAACTTTAAATTTTTTTTTTGTTTTTTCCACTTGCAAAATTTTTTTCCTGTTTAAAAACCCCCCCCGGTTTTTTAAGGGGGTCCCCCTGTTTCAGCTTTTTTTCTGCTGATTTTCTGCTTGGTTTTTTTCCCAGGGTTTCGGGGTTCTAAAGTTTTTCCCAAAGCCCCGTTCTTTTTGGAAGGGAAAAAAATCTATATGTTTAAAAGTTTTAAAATTCCCATGATCGCTGGCGAAAAAACAATGTTCCAAATCTTTTTGTTTTAGTTTCACACCCTAGAGACTCTAATGACTTTTTTTAAAAAAGGATCTTGCTTTAAAAACCCTGTAAACTTTGTTCAGAATCAATGGGAGCAAATCTATGATAGTTTAGTTTTAAAAAACTAAAAACCTTTTTCCCCCAACGCTTTTCCCCATTCTAGCCCCCAGCGGGCGCTTAATACCTGTTTTGTTATTTTAAAATGTCTTGGGGGACATCTTTTTTGAATCTGTTCAAGGATTCAGCCCGGGGAACTGTTTTTTTTTTCCACACGCTCCCAAAAGATCCCCCCCTTCCTTTTGGGGCATAAACGTTTGGGGCCATAAAACTTGGTAATTCAAAATTTTTCAGGAAGGTTTAGGTCCCTTGTAGCTGTAGGAGATCATCACGGGTTATGTTTTTTTTTAAAAATTAAAATTATTTTTTTTTAAAAAGAGCCCAAAAAAACCCTTTTTTTGCTAACCTTTTTAAACCATTTGCTGTTTTTGGGGCCAAAGTGTAGGACTAAAGGGGCTTGGTAAAAGCTTGTTAAAAATTAAACAGCAGATCTTGGCAAACTAGACTTTGAGGTTTTAAGCAAAGTGATTGCTTCCTTGCAGCTTCGTTTGCTACGAAAGATTTTCTAGTTTAAGCAAGGAAATTAAATTTCCCGACAATATAAAAAATGTAAAAAAAAAAAAATACATTTTTAAAAAAAGGCTTCCTCGCAATAATGATAGGGGGCGCTGTGGTGAAAAGCGCTTGCTTTTGCGGGGGAAATAATTTGCATTTAGTTAAAATGGGGAATGGCCCGCGGAGAAAAAGACATAACAAAACTATGGGGGCAACTAGCGCTGCAAAGACGCCTATGCAAAGGGGAGACTTGAGCCGTTGATTTTTTTTAATGACACACTGAAAAAACGGGGGGATGCCGGGTTACACATTTTTAAAAAGTTGAAACAAACAATAAAAAAATTTATTTTAAATAAAAGGCAAACCAATCGGAAGGGCATTGCCCCCCCCAAAAATTAAGGGGCTTTTTTCAACCATCAGAAAAAAAAAAAGTGAGAAATCGCGTTTATTGCCTTTTTGGGAAAGACCCCCGTGATTTTGGGTTTCAATAAAATTTTGGTGAAATTAAAAAAGAACAAAATCTATTATTGCCCAAAGGGGTATTGGAAGGGGATCCCCGCAATACAAAAAGCTAAGCCCAAACGGGGGGGGGGGGTTTGTGAACCCAAACCCGCAAAAAAATGGTTATCTAAAAAAGCAAATTTGGGAAATTTATTTCCCCCGCGCCCCCCAAAGGAAAACCGAGCCACAAATTTTTTGAATCAATAACCCAAAGAAACCTCAAATGGTTTCTATATTTACCCCCTGAAGGATTTGACGAAAAAGATTTAAGTAGCAATCACCGTCATTGCCCTGGGTTCAAGATATAAAGTGCGGGAAACCAAAATTTAAACCCCAAAAGAGTGCTTTTTGCTGTTGTGTTGCTATCAATGATATACAACGAGGCCCCCCAACTTACCCCGCATGATTCAAGTTTTTGATGGGGAAAAAATTTAAAGGCCAAGTGAATCAAAATTTTTGTTTAAAACACGAAATTATTCAAAAAAGGCATTCCAGGAGTTCACAGATCACAGGCTTTAGTTGAAAAAATTTAACAAACAGTTAGCTAAAGACTTTTTCCTTTCCCTATCACAGGGGAGCTGATTTAAATTCTTTGCAACACAGAATGGGTTAGAGATTGCCCCCCAGTTTTGCGCGCAATGAATAAAGAAAAATTTAAAGGGCTAAAAAACCCGTTGCAAAACCCCCAAAAAAAACAAATAAAGTTGCTGAAGGAGAGGGCTTATCCCGCAAACTATTACCCTTTGGATTGAAAGGGAAGGTACCCCTTTTTTTTACCGGGGGAAACAGAAAGGGGGCACTGGGATAGGGGGGAACCGATCCCAAATTTGGGGTGTTGAAAAAAACCCCTACGAAAAAAAAAGAATTGTAAAAAAAAAAAACCGCCCCTGTTTTTAAATTTCGAGAAACTGAAACAAAAAACAACCCGCTCCCCAAAGATCTTTTGTGAAAGAAAAATGCAGATAATTCCGCCAGGGGCCCCAGTTCCCCTTTAATTAATTTAGGTTCTCCCGTGCCCAAATTTCATATGAAAAAATCTGGATTAACCAAAAAACACGTTTTTTTGTTTGTTTATCTAACGCCCTTTTTTGTTACAAAATGTTGTGTTGTTTTCATGTAGATTGACGCAGTTTTTCGTTGTCATGATGAAAATTTATTTTCCAAACAATGCTTCTTTGTAGTTGTCAAAGTGATATGTTTGACTGCCCCAACACTGGAGAAATTTTCCCCCGCTTTCTTTAATTTATTTTTTCCTGGGCCCAAATACTGTACATTTTTTACCTTAAACCCAACCCCAAAACCTTGATCAAATTTTTTTTATAATTCATCCCCCTTTATCTTTTTCCCAAAACCCCTTTTTGTTAGTAAATTTAAAGTTTAAAAACGAAATCTTTTGGGTAAAACGGACGTTTTCATTCCTTTCCCGCCCTGTCCTTTAGCTATTCCCTTTCCAAAGCTTTATAGATGTCTTCAGGGGATACTTTTAACAAAATAAACTGTATCTGTGTAAAGCACCTTTGGGTCAGGATCGGGGGGGGGTTAAAATAGTCATAAAGAAATTCTAACATCCCAAAAACTTTGGTAAAATTTTAAAACAGTAAACCCAAAAATTTCAGGTTTGTTAATTTGACTTTCTTTTTTTTTTCATTATGCCAAAAAATGATCATGAAATTTTTTAAAAGTCCCCGATTAAATTTGGGTTTGAAAAAATCCGCTTAATTGCTTCTTTCTCTGGTGGGCCAATTTTTAAAAAAATCTTTGCGTTGTGCGGATTCTCCATAGTCTTTCCCAAAAAAAAATGTTGTTCATCAGCTTTTAAAAAAACTTTTTCTGAGCCCTCTGTGGATTTGTTCTAAAATCAGGTTGTTCTTCATGATGTTTTTGGTTTCATGAAATGTTTTTTTATCAAAAGGGAAATTTGCGATGGAAAATGCTGTCAACTTCAAACCCTGTCTTAAATAAAATTGAAGAAATCTGTAAAGGCAGACATAATTTTTTTTTGGCCCCGAAAAAAATTTGGGAAAGTTTTTGGGGGTTTTCTTGGATCCCTCTTTAGACTTTCGGGCTAATGGTGTTTTTGGGGGTCATGGAGTTATGAGGATATTCTAAATCAACTTTTAGAATGAAACCACGTGCTGGCCCGGGTTAAATGCCCCAAACCCCTTTAATTTTCCTTTTTTAAAATTTTTTTTGTACCCTGTGTACTTTTTAAAATTTGGGAATGGAAGTGATTTCGCCTTGATATAAAATTGTTTGGGATCTAAATACATGAGATAGTTAGCCTTTTACTTGGATCATGTGTTCCCAAAAATTTGTTTTGGGTTTACAGTAATGATGGTGCCATTTCTAATTCCCCCCCGCAATCCGTTTTTTAAAAACATCTGAATCATTGGTAGGTCCGACAAAAAATCAATCTGTTTCTCCCGTTAAAATTTTTTAAAAAAGCGTCCCCAAATCATCCCGGGGGGCAGAAATATAATGGCAGGATCCAAACTGTAAAGTTTCATGGTTTTCTATAATTTTTAAAGACGTCCGCCAAAACAAAATTTTAAAATCGGCCATTAAATTTGGGGGTTGATTGTCTCCCCTGTTTTACACCCTTTTAAATTCTGCCCCCCTCTTGAGTGTGGTAATCAACCTAATGGGCCCCTCTAAGACTAGAAAAGAACGCACCCTTTTGGAGGAAATTTTGTCTTCGTTTAAACTTTTTAAATGTTCATGTACTCATAAGGGTAAACACCCCTTTTAACAAAACGTTGAGTCCAAAAAATTCTTCCCTTATTGGGCGGGCTTTAAGGAATAGCCAGGCCTCTAAAGAGCCCCCTGTGTTGGCCCTTAGAGTGTAGAAAAACATGGGTTTTTTAAAGTGAAAACCTTTTACCCTTTTTTGATGATGTGCAATGCATGCTACCCTGAAGGCGTGGTTACTGCTTGCATTATAAGGTGGGGAGTCATAACCTCGCAAGTTGTGAAAGAAAAAAAAGGCGTTCCATGTCTTTTGGGATCAAACTTTTTGTTTAAAATTGGGATTTTGTGCGCGGGAACCCCTAAACCCTTTCCCCTAATGTGATCATGGTCTTTTTACTGTGGGGTTTTCACTCTTGGGGGTTAGTCTAAACCCCCCAAACCCAAAAAAATTTCGTGGCTGAGTCATACTGTTGTTGGTTTTTTAGGGTATTTTTGATTTCCCATAAGTTTTTATTATTAGAAACCCGTCCTTTTCGGGCCCCTTTTGCATGCGTTTAAAAAGTATTCTGCGCATTTGGGCCCTCTATATAATTCTGGCTCTGAATAAACGCCATCGACCAAACAATAATGAAGGAAATGAACAAATTGATGATTACCCCATTAAGACTGTTTTTTTGAAGGGTTTTTTTGGTGGTGGGCCCCTTATAAGGAGCAATAAGCGATCGAAAAATCTGCGTAAACTACTTTGGACTTGTTTGCAGCCGTTTCCCGTTCTTAAAAAAAACCCTTTTGATCCCGGGGGGGGGGGTAGTTGTTCTTCTTAAGTTACAGGGAAATTTTACAATGTTTTATAGGTTTTAAGGGGGGGGAAAAAAAAATTTTTTAAAAAATTTTTTAAAAAAAACCCAAAAATTTTAAAAAAAAACCCCAAAAAAAAAAAAAAGGCCCTTGAGCGGTTGGTATTTTCTTTTGGAAACTTTTTTAACAAAATTTTTTTTTATTCCCCTGTTTTAAAGTTTTTTGGCTTTTAATAATTTTTTCATTGGCGGTTTTTCCCAAAGGTTAAATGGGGATGCGGGGAAAATTTGGGGGAGTCCCCTCTTTTGGTGGGTTTGCCGGGACTGGCCCTTTCGAAAACCAAATTGGAAAATTTGTTTTAATTTTTTGTTTAATTTTAAAATTGGGGTTTTTTGCCAAAATGGGGTTACGGGTTACCCCTAACCCGGGAAAAACTTACCTGAATTAATCTTGGGGTTGCCCCAAAAGGCCCTCTTTTTGCTTTTCCGGGGGGAAATGTTGCAGGGCCCCTTTGCAAGAAAAAACAATGAAACCCCGTTTCTGAATTTTTTTATGTTTTAAAAAGTCCTTTTTTAAAAAACCCAAATTTTCCGGGGGGGATTTTTAAAATTTTTCCCAAAAATGGTGCAAAAATTGCCTTGTTTTTTAATCTAAATTTTAAACTTCGGCCCCCTTTAAAAAGGCCCCTATTTTTGGGTTCTTCCCCCAAGCGTCCCAAACTTTGAAGGGCTTTTTTTCTGCCCAAAAATTTTTTAAAAAAAAAAATTAAGGGAAAAAAAAGTCTTTTTTGTCGGACCCAAAAATTTAAAATTTTTTTTTTTTTGTTAATGTAAAAAGTTTTAAAAAGGTAAACCCTTTTCTTTTTTTTAAACCTTTTTTATTGTTGGGGGCTTGGTTGGAAAAACCTTTTCAAAAAAATTTCCTTTAAAATAAATTTTTTTTGGGTCATAAAATTTAAAATTAAAATTTTATTCCGTGTTTGATAAAACGCCTTTAATTCCTTAAACAATTTCGTTTTGTTACCCCCATTTCTTTTTATGTTTTTTTTTTTTTTTTCTAAGCCCCCAAAAAATTTTTTTAAAAAAAAAACTTAAAACAAATTAATAAAGTCTTTTTGGCCCCTTGGCCTAAAACCAAAGTTGGAAAACACCCTTTTGGTGTTGTTAATTTTTTTAACGTTTTAAAAGAGTTTTTTGTTTGGTTTTCGTATTTTGAACCTTTTTTTATCTTTCTGGTTTTTGGGGCTGGGGGGGAAAAAATTTTAAGGTTTTTTTGAAGGGTTTTTAAACTTTTGTTTTTTTTTTTTAAAGGGCTTTTTTTTTTAAAAAAAAAAGGGGCAATTTTTTTGGGAATTTCAATTTTAAAACGTTACAAATTTTTTGGGTTTTTGGGGAAAAATTTAAAAAAAATTTTAATTTAAATCTTTTAAAACAAATTTTTTTTGTTTTTAAATTTTTGTTTCTCTTTTTTTTCAAATTTTTTTTCCAAAACCCTTGGGCCGGCCAATCCAAGTTAAGATAGCTCCATGGAGTACCACCTTTTTTTATGAAAAGAGGCATTTTGGGGTACAGCATGAAAGGTTCAGTTGCTATATTTTAAGATTGTAGTGCGGCCCAACAGAATATTTTGCATCAGTATATTTGAATGCACTCATTTTTATTTCGTTTAAAAAAATGTTTGTAAAAATAACAACCCAAGACCATCCTTGTTTTTAGAACATGCTATTAATAACAATTGTGGAAGCAGAATGGTTTGCGCTCCATGAAATTTCTACAAAGTCGAGGGTTTTAAAATATAACTGCATCCAGGAAGAATAACAAGATTCAAAAAATTTAAACCAAAAGCAGGGCCCAAAAAATTAGCCAGTTAACAATACCTGAGGGTTATTACGGGTTTTGCTCACTAAAGAAGCATTAAGTAATTTCGACATTACTCTCAAAACTTACAATGCAAACCCTAAAAACAATTTTTAACATTCAAGCCTGAAGAAGTATCTTACTTTTTTGATAGAGAGCTAGCTAAAATGTTAGGTTTTTACACTAGCAATCTACCCACTCATGGTTTTAGTGCTGAGCCAGACAAAAACTACTTATGAGGGGGAAAATCCGCTCGATCTTGCATTACATTCATTACTCTATGTTCATTTGGATGAGCTGAGCATGATGAAAACTTATATGATGGAGGGGCCCTAAAACTTTTTTAAGAGCTCTTCCATCAGGGAAAGCTGCATATTGCGATATGAAATTATACAATTCCCTAATTTACAGTTTAAAAAGATTAGTTTGTGGGGGGGGTTGGATCATTTAATATAAAAATCAAAGACAAAGCGGGGAAAGTTGTGAAATGTGATAACCTGCACATTGTTTTGGAAAAATAAAATAATACTTTACTAAAAAATAATGTCGCGTGGGCCAGAAGAACCAGGAGTTACATTAGCGCCTGTGAGGTGTAAAACTTTAAAATTTAAAAGACCTTGCAGACGTTGCGGACTTTGAACAGAATGGTGAGATAGGCACTTTGTATGGTTTTGATACACTAAAGATGGTGTTTATAAACGCAAAGAGGTTGACGACAACAAAAGGTTTCCTAAACTAGAACAACTACGCAATCTAGAAGCAAATAATGTTGGCCAGTATGAATATAAATAGTTCGAAAACCTGACCTCAAATGGCACTTAGAACCATATTTAGAATGGGAAAAAAAATTTTGAATTCATAAGCCCATTTACATATTTTAGGGGCCCTCAAAAAAAGTTTCAGAAAGCATTCAACCTGGCCCTTTACATGTAAGTCTTATACCGGACGATAATAGTCGGAAGAAATTGAAATAACGCCGTATGGAAAAACAGTACATCCTCCACAGAAAAGAAACAGTTGTAAAAAAAAGCTTCTACAAAATTACAGTTCTTTCCAAGCAGAAAAATAGGAGACAAAGTTCACAATGATATTTGAAATTTCTGTCTTTAAAGATGTGGAGAGGGATGGGGGTTTTGGGCGTTAGTGATGACCTTATAAAGGAATTAATATTAGCTGGCAAAACTTAGACGTTAAACGTCTTAACGTTGTTGTCCCTCATTTCACAATGGCGAGGATAATTTAAAAACAAACAACAAACAACAAAATCACTGTTGACTTAAAAAGAAACAATCTTACAGAACTAAATTGGATTAATCTTACACATTAGGTCATGTAGGGTTTTTTTATACTGAACAGGTTTTGACAGAAAGTAAAGATAAAAATAATAACTGGATTAGATTAAGTTCTGTTATAAAACTATGGAGCAGTTAAACTTTATGACAAAAACTCCTCATTGCTCATTGATTTGTGGGCAGACTGGTTGTGGAAAAACAATATTTATCCTCGACCTGTTACAAACAGTTTATCGTTATAATTTTAATCATATTGTGGTTTTCTGTCCAACACTTAAATGGAACAAAGCATATCATGATAGAAGGTTTATATGGACAGATGATGACATATATTTAGTTGATCCCAGCAATAAACTGAGTGAGTGTTTAGAACAGTTTTATAGACTGTTTGAAGGAAAGCAGACACTATTTATTATAGATGACTGTTCGGCAGAAAGAGACATAGTTAAAAAGAGAAACACTTTGTCGAAACTAGCTTTCAGCGGAAGGCATGCTGGGATAAGTGTGTGGATTTTATGCCAGAAATATAACTCGGTTTTAAAAGACTTTAGAGAACAGTTAAAGACTGTAGTTTTATTTCACATGAAAGACAGAGACTCATTTGAAGAATGTTTGCGCGAAAATGATGTTATTGAAAATGACCAGGAAAAACATAGGATTAAACAAAAACTGAAATCTAAAAAGTTTAGTAAATTAGTATTAAAAACGGATAACCCTGCACAGTATGTTTGTTTGTAAATAATCGTTATTTTTTGGTTATTGACGTCTTACTTGTCAGAGAACAGTAATATGCGCTTGCGTGTGTGTGTGTGTGTCTGCCCGCCTCTCTGTCTGTCTGTCTGTCTCTCTCTGTCTCTCTCTTCTCTGTCTGCCGGTGATTCTCTCTCTCTCTCTTCCGCCACAGGAAAAGGCGGCTTTTAGGCCACTTTCGCCCAAAAACTCGGTGGAGGGTGAAAGTGGCTTAGAGTCGGCTTTTTACTGTTCTCTGACATTCTTTTCTGTTGCACAAACTTCGAGTACTAGAAAACTCTGAAGGAAAGATTTTTAGAAAGCACTGTAACACTAATCAACGTAAATTTTCATTTTCTTATAGAGTTGCTAACCACTGGAATGAAATACCTACTACCATTAAATTTGCACCTGATATTAATACTTTCAAGAATTTTCTAGATAATGATTCAAAATTTAGAGAATTGTTTCATGACTATGATGGATTGCAATGAAGATATTAATTGTACACTTGTAGCATGCCATATGACCCAAAAAGTGAAGAAATTTAGAGGGGACACATGATAGACCGCGAGGTCTAGGCTAATGAAGCCAGTCCCTACTACTACTACTACTACTACTACTACTACTAATCGACGATCGGAATGTGTGACACAATAGGTAACGCAGGTGACGGTTGTAAATTAATGATGTGTTATGAAAACGAAAAAGCGGTGCGAAAATATTGGCTACCATAGCGCAGAAAAAAACACTTTTACCACATAGCAAACACTCAAAAAAAGTTTTAACAGTTGTCATGCATTGTATGAAGCCATTGTTTTGGGCAACATGTCTTGGTCCCCTTTTCAGACGCCATTTTGAAGGCATTTTCGATGTTTCAATTAACATTACTAAAAATCATGGAAACTACCAAAGTTTTTCTTGATGGTGTCGTTTCTTCAAAACTATAAGAACACTTTTATCTTAGAAATATAGTCCGAGAGCGACAAGTTGTTTTTTTTAAGCATGAGAAATAGAGTCACCCCCAATAGTGACCAGAAGCAAAGAATGACTCATATATATATCTATGATGTTTATTGTTACCTGTAGTAAGTATCAAGCTTACTGATGGACACTTACACTGCACAATGCCACAGACAGCTGATGCTATCCTCTATCAGTAGAAACCTGACTTTTTACATATTTGAAATACATGACCTCAAATTGAACAACATATAAATCTACCATGGCATGTACTGCTTAGTCTTTGCTTCAACGGTCTTTTGCACTCTGCTAAGTGTTGTTATGATTTGATGTCTGATCACTATAGTCTAGTGTGCCATCTCAGTGTTCCAAAGCAAAAGTCGGCACCCCAATTCAAATGTGTTCGTGCCATTCATAAGATCGACCCTGCTGATTTTTCTCATGACATCGCTAACATTATCACGCCTGACGTAACACTTACTGATTTGAACATTGGTCTTAGAAAAGTTTGGATAAGCATGCGCCTGTATGTCAGCGGACGGTACACTGGCGTCGCCCGGCTCCGTGGTACAACTCAATTGCACCTGAGCTGCGAATATTGAAACGCGAGCGACGTCGAGCCGAGCGGCGCTGGGTATCATCTAGACTGACAATACACAAGCAAATTTACGATGCTGCCAAACAGAAAGTCGTACAGTTTGTCCATCAAGCCAAACCCGCATTTTATTCTTCTAAAGTTGCAGTAGCATCCTCGTGTAAAGAACTGTTTAGAACTGTCACTAGCATGTTGGGTAAGGCTGCAAGTGTTGTAATGCCGTCCACTCATGAGCCGTCACAGCTTCCTGGTCTGTTTTCTCAGTTTTTCGCCCATAAAATTCAGACAATTCGAAACGCTTTCTCCCATCCTCAGATATTCAGATCAGTCTGTTGTTTTTAACGCCCCTTTCTCGCCCAAAACATC
>CM031628.1:47636096-47655724 GCA_018398815.1 Conus ventricosus | reverse complement strand
TTAAAAAAGGGCCCATGAGCCCCAGGAATTAAGCTGGCCATTTTTGTTTTTTATGCTTTTTATACAATTGTATAAAGTCATTTTGGTTCTGTTTCCCATAATCCTTGGGTAAGAAGGAGGACCGCCATGATGTTCAGTTGAGGAGTACTAAGTAAAGTATACTGAACAACATTAAAAACGCACCGTTTTGATTTGCCGATTTCCCATTTGGAAAAATGTGTATTTGGATTTGGTATATTAACACAATTTTTAAGGGACACAGATTCACACTGCCTCGGTTTCTCCGCGCTTGCCGACGTTCGTGTGACGCCCACGTGCAACTCGCCCAAAACACTTTTCTTGCCACTGGGGCCGAGACTGAACGTAGCACATCTGTTTCTTGTCTCAAATGGTGAGTTTGAAGTCATGCCGACTGGAAAACGGTATCAGTTGTCATTCGACCAGGCGAAGTGGTCCAAAAACAATGCCGCGACTGTCTATGCAAGAACGCGAGCGAGCCATTGGAATGTTAATGGTCGGTATGTCATCGAGAGAGACAGCCAGACAACTGAATTGCAGTCACTCTACAATTGTAAGGCAAATCACAACGTTTGGCAGCAACTGGTTCCACCACTGATCGGCGCCCGAACAGGCCAACCTCGTGTTACCACACCAGCGCAAGATCGATACATTCGACAGCTTCATCTTCGTAATCGATTCCTTACAGCAGCAGAAACATGTCGCCAGGTGGTTGGTCGACGGGGTCCATGTCTGGCCAAACCGTTCGACGTCGATTGCAAGAATCAGGCTCAATGCAAGACGCCCTCATTTTTGGCCCAGTCCTTACCTATAGACACCGTCAGCAACGCCTGCAGTGGGCCAACCAGCATCTGCCATGGACACGACGTCAGTGGAGAGCTGTGCTGTTCTCTGACGAAAGTCGATTCGCGTTATCGCATGCTGACAGGAGAATGAGAGTCTGGAGGCGTGTCGGGGAAACGCTACGCCAACTGCTGCGCGTTTGAAGCCAATAGATGGGGAGGGGCAGTCTGATGGTTTGGGGGGCATTCAGTCATGACTAACCGGACACCACTGTACTTTTTTGACAACCATGTGAATGCCAACACTACCAGCAGGTGCTGCAGAACCACGTCATCCCACTGTTTGGCCAGCACCCGGAGCTGCAGTTCTTCCAGCATGATAATGCACGACCCCCACCGCAAGAGCCACCGCTGCGTTTCTCCAGGCGAACAACATTGCCGTGTTGCCCTGGCCATCTCTGTCCCCTGACATGGCTCCCATTGAACACGTCTGGGATGAGCTGGGGCGTCTTGTGACCCGTGGGAAAACGTCCACAGACTCTCGATCATTTGAGGCGCGCACTGATCCAGGAGTGGGATGGACTGCCACAGGCGTTCTTGGACAACCTTGTCTACTCCATGAGGAGGCGTTGCCAAGCGTGCATCGGGGCAAAGGCGGACACACTCGGTATTAGAGCTCGCGGACGCATATGCTCGTCGTCGTGTACTTTTTGACAGGGACCCTAGTAAAGTCACCAGCTAATTTCAGATGAATTCGGCCATTCTTGTCAAGAACAGACATTTTGTTTAATTGAAAAATGGATGCGTAATCAAATATGCTTACTTTCATTAAATAATTCTGTACTGCCAACGTTGTCTGGGTCTTTTGGCAAGCGGTGCGTTTTTAATGTTGTTCAGTATATATACTCTCCACACGGTGTTTTGTTGCTATGGACGAGCTCTACAGGCATGCATACACCACACATACACAACAGCCATGACCCTGAGGCCTCTGGCTACAGGAGACCGGTACCATACCCTTCAGTATGACTTCAGATGTGGCTACAGCACTGTGGTATGCGGTGTGCAGGAAGTCTGTCAGGCCATCATACAGGAACTGAAGGATGAAGTCATGCCACTGCCACGGACCCAGGAGACTGGAAGGCCATTGCCCAGCATTCCAATGCCCAGCAGTTCCAAGACCGGTGGAATGTTCCTCATGCCCTGGGGGCCTTGGATGGCAAGCATATTGCTCTCAGAAGCCACATACACTCAGGCGGTGTCTTCTACAATTACAAAGGCTTCTTCTCTGTGGTACTTCTTGCCTTAGTGGATGCAGACTACAAGTTCATCTGGATAGACACTGGTGGAGAAGGTCATAATCCGATGGACAACTGTTTGGTGCTTCGAACTGATGGACTGCATCGACGACAACACCATAAACTTTCCTGACAGTGATCTTATGCCCTACAATGACAGAGACACACCCTACTTCATTCTGGGAGATGATGCTTTCCCCCTCGGAACTTTTCTCATGAAGCCCTATGGCAGGAGGGGTCTGGACAATGAGATGATGGTGGCCAACTACAGAATTTCCAGGGGCAGACGTGTGGTGGAGAATGCTTTCGGAATAATGGCCAACAGATTCAGATGCTTCCTGGGCACTCTTGAACAACGACCTGAAATAGTGCGGTTACATGGTTCATGGACATTGCTGCAAATTCGTACCTGATTCTTACCCTGTCCTAAATTCGTAGACAGTTCTTAATTGTTTCTTTGATGCTTTCGGCGTGCATTCGTGGCATTCTTGACAGATTCGTAGCCGATTCGTTGTCAAGACACCGCTTCACGATTCCCAGAATGAGTTAAGAATACATAGGAATGGCTACGGTCGATTTGGACTCAGTTACGATACATAGAAATCACTACGATTTGTTGAGAATTGACTAAGATTTTTTTATTCGGGAGTTCGTGGCCAAAATTTTGTACAGCACAAAACTTTTGCCCCGAATTCCAGAATGCTCAAGAATTGCAAGAACTGACTAAGAACAAATGTGAATCAGTTACGAACTTCAGGAACTTATTACGATTTAACTAAGAATCCAGCGGAGTTTATCAATTCCTGGCCATTCGTAGGATTCGTAGTCTCTGTGGAATAGTGGCATTAGGAGCACGTCAAGAAGGTACTCCTGTTGCCCATGGTAGAAGCTGCTCTCTCTTTGTCTGCTGTATCAACTCAGGACCAGAGGACGATGTTGAAGATGAGCCATGCTAGGTAAAAAGACTATGGTGTTTGGATACACCTGTCCTTCCGAGTGTTGGACTGTCTATAGGTAGGCAAAATCTCTTTGGTGTATACCCTCTGTTCTTTCTCACGTTGTTTTTACAGTCAGGTTAAACGCGTGATGATGACCCCTGGCCGACTGGTTTTTAGAGTGATTTCCATTGTGGGTATTCATGGTTTGGATGGTCTTTTCCCTATTCCAAACAACCAGCTCATGCACAATCGACTCGCCCATCAGGGAGGAAAGCATGTTCTTTTCAAGGGCATAGCAAAGACTGTTGTAGAACTCTGCTTTTTTTTTATTTTTAAAGACAATCGAAGGCTGTTTTGAAGTACCTTAAAGTCTTTTCCTCTTCTGAGTTCATTAGACAATATTGTCCTTGATTCCCATATCCCATCCCTCGCATCTTTCAAACCTAAGTTCTGAGAAGAGTTTTCTCAAAATTCCCGTACATTTCGAAGTAAACACTTCCCTTGTGACGTGTGACCACCAAGTCCTTTCCTACACGGTCTTTATACTGCAGATCCACATAACTTGGCAAAGGTCCTTCATCCACGCACCACTGATCACAGCTGGGATAGGTGACACTCAGGACCGTCTTTATTCCACGCACCACTGATCATAGCTGGGATAGGTGACACTCAGGACGGTCGTTATTCCACGCACCACTGATCACAGCTGGGATAGGTGACACTCAGGACCGTCCTTTCACAGTTGACAACGGTCTCCCTAATCTGCTATGTCCTGTTGTCAAGGTTCTGAGGGTTTGGTGATGTCCTGATGACGCTGGTTCCAAAGGCTTTGTCATAATTCAGTGCACTGGTTGGTGTCCTCCTTTTATCTCCGATGCACCCGGCTGTACCTTATCACTGGTTGAGCTCGCTTGGATGTCATATTGTTTCCAAATGTTAGCATTCACGGAGTCAGAAGGCATTTCAATACCTGGCATCTGTCGATTATAATCCTCATATAAGATGATGCGCACAGTACCCATGTACAGTCTGACAGATATGCTGGCTTATCTTTCCAATCTTTTTGGCTTTAGACTTGTGGTAAGCCTCGCTGCGTATCAGACACTGTTCATTTGACAGCTAGAACTGCACTGCCTTTCCCAGTCTGCCGACACCTTTCTGAAGACTTGCAACCCCGAGTATCAGCCAGTGCTTGTCAGACTGCTGGGGTAGCACAACCATTCCCACAGTCTGTACCTCTCTGAAGACTTCAATCCTAGGCTTCAGACAGTGGTTGTCAGACTGCTGGATGTAGCACAGCCTTTCCCACAGTCTGTACATCTCTGAAGACTTCCAGCCCTGTGCATCAGACTGTGGCTTGTTAGACTGCTGGATGTGTCAAAGCCTTTCCCATAGTCAGCACACACCTAAGGTTTTTCCACCTGTGTGGATTTTCCTGTGGGTTTTTAAGTCGATCTTCCGAGAGAACGCTGCCCCCGCAGACATCACAGGCACACGGCCTGCCATCTGGATGAATCAGCTTAAGGTGGTTCTGTAAATTACTGGACCATTTGAAGTCAGAGTCACAGTGTGGACACTTGTAGGGTCTCTCCTTGGTGTGGACTCTCTTGTGCGACTTCAAGTGTCCGGCATGAGTGAACGCCATGCTACAAACATCACATAGAAATGATCTTTTGACCGGTTGTGAATCAACTGGTGTCTCCTCAGGTCACTAGCCTGAGCAAACATCTTACTGCACACATCACACACGTATGGTTTAGGACCAGTATGAATCAGCTTGTGAACTGCCAGGTCATCAACTTGAGCAAAAGTAAGGTTGCACTGATCACATGCAAATGGTTTAGGACCGCTATGGATCCGTTTATGAGTCTTCAAGTCACAAGCCCAAGTAAAAGCTTTGTTGCATACGTCACAACACAAATGCTTGTGACCAGTATGAATCACTTTGTGTTTTCCTCAACGTTCCAGCCTCTGTGAAAGACTTACTGCACACATACGCACATATAAGGCTTATGACCGGTATGAATCAGTTTGTGTTTCTTCAGTGATGCAGCCTCAGTAAAAACCTTTACTGCATACATCACAGATAAATGGCTTAGAACTGGAATGAGTCAGCTGATGTCTCCTCAAGAGCCCAGCCTCAGTGAAAGCCTTACTGCACACATCGCACACAAATGGTTTAAGACCAGAATGCATCCGCTTGTGTCTCTTCAGTATTGCAGCCTCAGTAAAAGTCTTCCTGCACACATCACATACATATGGCCTGTGATTGGAGTGAATCAGTTTGTGTCTTCTCAACGCATAATCCCGAGGAAAACTCTTATTGCACACATCACACATAAATGGTTTTTTGAACGTTGTGGATGATTGCATGTTTCTTCACCAAATAAGCCCAAGGAAAAGTCTTACCGCATACATCACACGCATGCTTCTTTCTTTCTTTCCACTCTCTCTCCCCACCATTCTCATCAGATTCCTCTTTCTCTCCCTCCATCACTCTCCTGTCGCCATGGCTGTCTACCTCCCTATCTGTTTCAGTAGTGTCATGTTCAGCAGCATCACAGCCGTCAGGTGTTGGGGCCACAGGTAACACAGCGTGCAGTTCCACACCGTGACACACGGCCAGGTGCAGTTCCAGACTGCTGACCAGCACAAAGGCAGCAGAACAACGCTGACACACACCACCTGTGTTCACAGACAGCACTGACCCACAAGCGCTGTCAGCCAGGGGCTGTACTAGGCTGTAGACAGGTGACGGCTGATCTGGGCTGTAGACAGCTGAAGGCTGATCTGGGCTGTAGACAGCTGATGGCCGATCTTGGCTGTAGACAGCTGAAGGCTGATCTTGGCTGTAGACAGCTGACGGCTGATCTTGGCTGTAGACAGCTGACAGCTGATCTTGGCTGTAGACAGCTGACGGCTGATCTGGGCTGTAGACAGCTGACGGCTGATCTGGGCTGTAGACAGCTGACGGCTGATCTTGGCTGTAGACAGCTGACGGCTGATCTGGACATTCTTCCTCCATGGACCACGGCGGTTCCTGCTTCTGGGAAAACAAAGAATCCAATGTGAATTATCTATGGAAATGTGTGTGTGTGTGTGTGTGTGTGTGTGTGTTTGAGCATGCACGTACATGTATACATTGTTGCTTGAGTGTGTGTGAGTGAGTGTGTGTGCGTGTGCGTGCGTCTGTGTTGAGGTGAGTGTGTGTGCATGTGTGTAGGTGTGTGTGTGTGTGTATTTGTGTGTGTACGTGTGTGTATGTGTCTGTAAAAACTGAGTGTGGTAGAACATAGAGTATAAGACAGTCTGGTGACAATTTTTCACATAACACAGAAATGGCCGAAACTGTACAGCTGCGTTTGCAGTTTCTAAACTGAAAACCTTAATGTAAGATAGTTGACTGCAACACACCACACACACACACACACACACACATCACAAAGCTGGCACCACCTCAGAAACATTTTGACATGTTGTAGCATTCCAAATTCAAGCATTTCGAATATTGCAAGTCAAGACTCAACAGCACTGTCATTCGCACTTCAGTTAACACATGCTGATAGTGGACACAGTAGAAGGAAATCTTGCAAGCACCATGTGAATTTGAGCAGGCCTACAAAAGTCCAAATGGATGACATCCAAACCAAGCAAGAAGGTGGCAAAACTGTGATCATCTTCAACAATTTTTCTCATGCTTTTTCTTCCTCTCCTTCCCATACTTGGCCAGCGTTTTCTTACACACACACAAACACACACAAATACACACACGCACACACACACAAATAAACACACACAACGCACAACACACACACAAAGAAAACACTCACACACATACACACAAATACACAAACACAAATCACACACACACGTGCACACACACACATACACAAACATACATTCTCACACTCACACACACAAACGCACACATGCACGCAAGCAACAGTGCATGCATGCACATACACACACAAATACACACGCAAGCGCGTGCACGCACACACAAAACACACACACACACACACATACACACACACACACATGCATTCTATTTACACTTTGAACTTGAAGACTCTGTCTCCAACTTTCACAATGACGGCTGTCAATCCACTGAAGATATTACACAGTGGCAACAACTGCTGATCGTTAGTGTTGATCGTTACAGCTGAACGAACTGAATAGTTATCAATGATACGTACTTCCCATGCTGAAACATAAACTAAAGTGTTGGCTGCACTCACTGTTCACTGAAATAAACTCCTGTACCTCTGAAATGTCTCAGATATGCTGATTCTTAGAGACGCCGAGCAAATAGTGAAGTTACTGTTTTTAAGGCTTGCATTCATTGTAGAACACTTTCTTTACACCTACATGCATGAAATTTGGCATCTGTCATACCTCTGATGAACTCTACCACTGTGCCAAATTTCATGATGATACCTTCATTAGAAGCTGGAAACACACACACACAAAAAACTACACCTAGCGCCACCTTAAACACAAAAGAACCAGTCATGTACATAATGATGCACTCAAACTAAAAACACCCAGCTTATCCAATGCTAAGTTAAAGACACAAAACATATCACGTTGAAAATAAAAAAAGGAAATCTTAACACTAAAAGCACTCAACTTCTCCAACATTAAATCAAATACACTAACATTATCCCCAGACATAACAATGAATCCACATTCTACTTTCAACAGAAGTGACTGATTTCATTTCTAACACAAACACTAAGTCAAGTGTGACTTCACTGAGCCAAGTGTTCACATCAATCAGGCGTTGAATGCGAGATGAAACAGACATCTAAGACACTTTCTCCCTATCAAGACATGACTGCTACATTCTCAGAGTACACTATACCGCTAATTTCAGCCAGTGATCAACACCACCACCACCACCAACTGACAGCAATCCCACTGCTCTGTGAACAAGTGCTATTGTTGTAAGTAGGGAGCTGACTAATTGTGATCCTTCGCTATTGTTGTAAGTAGGGAGCTGACTAACTGTGATCCTTTGCTATTGTTGTAAGTAGGGAGCTGACTAATGGTGATCCTTTGCTATTGTTGTAAGTAGGGAGCTGACTAATGGTGATCCTTTGCTATTGTTGTAAGTAGGGAGCTGACTAACTGTGATCCTTTGCTATATTGTTGTAAGTAGGGAGCTGACTAACTGTGATCCTTTGCTATTGTTGTAAGTAGGGAGCTGACTAACTGTGATCCTTTGCTATTGTTGTAAGTAGGGAGCTGACTAATGGTGATCCTTTGCTATTGTTTGTAAGTAGGGAGCTGACTAATGGTGATCCTGTGCTATTGTTGTAAGTAGGGAGCTGACTAACTGTGATCCTTTGCTATTGTTGTAAGTAGGGAGCTGACTAATGGTGATCCTTTGCTATTGTTGTAAGTAGGGAGCTGACTAACTGTGATCCTTTGCTATTGTTGTAAGTAGGGAGCTGACTAACTGTGATCCTTTGCTATTGTTGTAAGTAGGGAGCTGACTAACTGTGATCCTTTGCTATTGTTGTAAGTAGGGAGCTGACTAATGGTGATCCTTCCCTATTGTTGTAAGTAGGGAGCTGACTAACTGTGATCCTTTGCTATTGTTGTAAGTAAGGAGCTGACTAACTGTGATCCTTTGCTATTGTTGTAAGTAGGGAGCTGACTAACTGTGATCCTTTGCTATTGTTGTAAGTAGGGAGCTGACTAACTGTGATCCTTTGTTATTGTTGTAAGTAGGGAGCTGACTAATGGTGATCCTTTGCTATTGTTGTAAGTAGGGAGCTGACTAATTGTGATCCTTTGCTATTGTTGTAAGTAGGAGCTGACTAATGGTGATCCTTTGCTATGTTGTAAGTAGGGAGCTGACTAACTGTGATCCTTTGCTATTGTTGTAAGTAGGGAGCTGACTAATGGTGATCCTTTGCTATTGTTGTAAGTAGGGAGCTGACTAATGGTGATCCTTTGTTATTGTTGTAAGTAGGGAGCTGACTAATGGTGATCCTTTGCTATTGTTGTAAGTAGGGAGCTGACTAATGGTGATCCTTTGCTATTGTTGTAAGTAGGGAGCTGACTAATGGTGATCCTGAGTACAGACCTGTTCACGCTAAAAATGCTTCTGGTGCACTTTTCAGAAAAAGTGAGTACCCTTTCCAAACAAGTATGCATACTCTCACTGAGAAAGAAAAACAAAAAAATGGCAGAGTGGCCAATGCTGAAGCCAATCTTAATGCTACGTTTACACGGACGTGCAACTGCTCGTGCAAGTCCCCTCTGTGCAACTACGTGCAACTACTTAATTGCACGAAAGAGCCCCCGTGTAAACGCGAACGGTGCAAGTATCGTGCTGCAAGTGAGAGCCACAGACAGAATTAAACCCCGCCCACGCTGCTTTTTATCCAGAGAACTTTCCGTCATTCCCTTCCAACAGAACTGCAAACGACTTTTCGGTCTGGCGCGAAAGTAACATCCGGTTGAATCGGCGTGCAACTGTGTAAACACTGATTGCAATTCCTGCAACTGACTGCATACTGCCGAAAAAATATCCGCTCTGGACCGATATTTTGCGACTACCTCAGTCCAATCGGGATGCCGACTTATTTTGAGCTATTTTGAGACTTGCTGCAATTGTTTGGCACTGCTATTATTCATGCTTAGGTATTAGTTGCCGTGCGAACGCAAAGGGGTTGCAACGCTGGTTGTAACGTCCGTGTGAAACGTACAAAAGCAACTGTAACGAGCATAGTTGTGGTTTTTTTCAACTTTTCTTCATTGTTCTTTAAACTTCTCTTTTTCTTTGACCGTCTCATATTCCGTGCTACTCCCAGTATCACCGCTCTAGTATCATAACCCTGACTGACCACGAATTCTGGCTGTCGGTACACAGTCCCCCACCCCCCCCCCGCCCCCCCCCCCCCCCCCCCCTTGTCCCCTTCACTCCTCGCAGCAATCCCCCCCCGCAAATCATTGAAGTGAAGTCAGGAAGCCCACGCAGGAGACAATACGTCTCAAATACCTCGCATCACTGCACAGTCCACAGTGAGAATCAATGTCAAGTGGAGATCAGGAAGCCCATCGCAGGAGACAAATGGTTCTCAAATCCTCGCTCACTGGCACAGTCTGGGATAAACTCTGGAACACTCACCCTTTTTTTTTTCCAGGTCCTGTAGCCCCTTTTAGTTTGTTTGTCATTCAGGATGTTTGCCACATATGTAGATGGAACGAGATGAGATTTCGCTCTGAGAGTTAGCTATATAGTTGTTACTCGCTCGTTAAAATGTTTGAATTTGTATACCATGACAACATTCCTCCCACCCCCTACTCCCTTAAACATAGTTCGGAGTCTTTTTGCAAGAAAAAAAATCTGTAAAGAACATGTTGAATCGTATATATATGTAAAAAAGTCAGTGTGTATTCTGAATCAGAACAAGCACCACAGAGCAACATCAAAATAACCTAGTGGTAGTGTTTGTTCTATTGAGTTGCCTCACGATGACCTGAAGTAGACTGCTCCCTAAGGACTGTACTGGTGAGGCTGTGGTCAGACAAAAGCCGGGTGTGGCTGTGTACGGGGAGATGGAATTAATAGGGAGTAAATTGGGGATAGTGGAAAAAAGTCAGAAAAACACCAAAACAAAGTCGGAAAAAAAACCAAAACAAAACAAAATGGGAGTTTGTATTATACTCCCTGTTTGGCTAGTATACTTACCATGTCAGACCATAGCATCACGGCAGTTAGTCAGCTCTGCCAGCCGAAGTTTTTGTGTGGCTAATGCAGTAATAAGACAGTCACGTGATGCCCAACCCGCATTCCGCCGTAGGAAGAAGCCGGTGTGCAACTTCCTGTACCTCATTTTTCTCTCGGCCTGCGTCCAAGCAAGATAAGTCTTGTGCTCTGTCTCGCCTTCTCTTTGCCGTTGTGTTCAGATAGCTTGTGTTTGCTTCTTTGCTTGTTTGTTGTGGCTTGCGCGCTTCACCCTTGTACCCTTGCCGTCAGGCTTTGGTTTGGTGTGTTTTATTAATTATAATTAACCACACGCTTCTCGCTTTTGGCCTTGTTTCTCGGCACTCGCGACTTTGCCTTCCCTTATTTTCGCAAGTCGAAATTCGGAACTACATCGCCGGTTCACTTCTACTCACCTTTTTTAGCCTTTACGGCCCTTTGTGTGCGAGTCCCATTGCCTTTCTCCTTCATTCGGACTCCTGATTCGACGAACTTCCTGTCGTCCACTCAGTTTCCATCCTTTTCACCGGTCGTTCCGCCATTTTGTTTCAACCGGGCCAAAACCAGCTTCACTTACAATCGACCTTCCTCGATCTAACAGTGCTATTTTGTTACATTTATGCACTTCCAGTGCCCCTCCCGAGGTTGTTCGAGCTCTTTCTATCCCTCGATCCACCTCTTTGTCTCCCCTTTGCGATCGTGCGTTCCGTGTTTGTCTCGCCACCACTGCCCAACATGGTGAAGGACACTAACGGGTCGAGATGCTCCCTTGTTCAGGAGTCGCTCTCTACCCCAGAGGACCCGCGAGTCGATTCCAGGGGACAAACCGCTCACACCTACGATGAGCGTACGATCTGCGTAGAGGAGGGTTCCGCGCAAGGACGCGCGACCATCAAAGAGCTGAACAAGTATTATCATAATGACTGAACATGTCTCTTACAAAGGAAATTGTAAGTGCACGTCCATGATACTGGGAAACCGCTTTGGGACACGGACACTTATTTTGCAACTGATGCTTATTTCAACAGATTGTCGATATAATCTCACCAATTCACAAGATATGTGTGCAATAATTGATGGATAAATAGTAAATTTACGTTTTAAGAACAATGGACCCTGGAGTGAATAATGGAACTTTGTTGTGTGCAGTGATTCGGAGCACAGTGTCATTGTGTTACATTTCAACTAGGAACAGGAAACGAAAACCAGTTTTTCTCAAATAAAATATGATTGCTTCACATGATGGGGGTAAATAATATCCTTCGGTTTACTGCTTTTTAATTCAGTATTTTCAAACATTTTTTGGTCATTCGGACAAATTAGTGTATTGCCACAAGAAAGTTTCTTGTGGCATTAACAATGGGTTTTTTTTGTGTGTTCTCAGAAGCATGCATCCCTAGCAACCCCTTACCCCAGTAGTGGAATACGGAAATGAAAGTAACTTACATCAGGATTATTTTTGGTCACTTCAAAATTTAAAACAAGACACATTTTTTTATTCCTTTCACTTTCTTCAAAAGAATATCTCATTTATTAACTTTAATTTTCTAGCTGAATTGAGTGCCTGGACTTTTCAGTGCTGAAGAACTTTGCAAAGAAGTATGCCTGGGTGACAATGTCCCATTTTTTGGCGCCATCTGAGTCGACACTTTCAACTTAAAAAAGTAATATAAAATGCACGAAACCGATTTTGTTTGCAAATTCTCTTACTTCACAAGACAAATGCGTAACACATCACATGAAACCATCAACTGCATCCACATTTTTCTGTAGTTCTTTAACTGATTGTCAAAGTCAGTTCCCCTGTTTCCCGTTATCATGGACATGCACATACCATCTCATAAGGGCCTCTAAGAACCCTGAGTACCTGCAACACCCTCACACAAACCTAAACACATCAAGTTCAGGGTTTTGATGTCATGCATTCGTGTGTAACGACCGCTCAAACCCAGTACCTATCACTCACCACAGCAATACTAAATGCAGAGTCTCCAGGATCTCTCTGCACGTCGTCCTGCATTGATGTCGACCATCCCCCATAGGCTCTGTTCATCTGTTTGAAAAAAAAAAAAAACAGAAATAAAAAGATGTTAAAAAAAACAAAAGAAACACACAACGTATCCACTTGCTGTTCTTCCTTTCATTGTCATTTTCATCATGAGCCTAATAGCAATACAGCACGAAAGATCAGCCAAGTATGATGGTTTTAAACATCCATGCATTATCACATTAATGATAAATTCAAGGTGTCATGGAAGACTAATTTTCATACTCAGCATCTGTCCCCAACATCAGTCCTTCCGTACACAATTCTTTTTCCTCAGCTATCTGTTCTGACAAGCAGTCTTACAGCAGACAAAAAAATGTTTTTGTCTAAATGACTGATCTGACAAGCAGTCATAGAGTAGACAATACCTTTTTTTCCTCAGCTGTCTGTCCTCAACAGCAGTCCTAAGACAGACAATAATTTGTTTGGTCTAAACTGTCTGTTCCGACCAGCAGTTCTGTGGTAGACGGTTATTTCTTTTCCCTCGGCTATCTGTCCTTACCCTCAGTCCATGGTACACAGTAGCTTTAGCTCTAAATTAACTATCACAACTAAGCAACAGAATAAGAATAAAACTGAAACTGGCAACTAAGCAGAATCCAGGCAGAGGAATTCAAAGTGTAAACCATGTAATGTGAGGACTAGGAAATCTCTTACACCGTCTACTCTCAAATGAGAGGAATTCAACACGAAAACAGTGAAATGTAAAGAATAAGAAGTCTCTCACACGGTCTTCTCTCAAAAAAGTACAAATACTTTCATTCTTGTACAACAGAAGTGAAGCTGTAGCCTTGAAACGAGCATCAACTATCAGGGTAGTTATATTTCAAGAGACGAAAATCTCCATAACTGTCAGTACAAGACATAAAGTAGATCTAACCTTTTGTAAATAACACACCTTTTTTATGGTGTTGTTTGTGACTATAATTTTCAGATGCAAGGAAAGCCTAAACAAACACTCCCCCCCCCCCCCCCCCCCCCCCCTCCCTCCCCCTCCCAACATCAAAATAGGTTCTTTTTAAAACAAATTACTTTCAAACCCGATTCATCGACACACTCTGACACAAGCTCATGCTCTCTCGCCTTCTTTTTTTTTTCTGTTTAAGGGCATGTTGCCGATCAAACAGAACACTGCCTCACACGATTTTGCATGTGAAAGTTAGCACGAGTTGTCGCTCTTTGGATTAAAGCCTCTGCCATGGTTACACTTCACAAATGCCATAACCGCTCAAGAATTTCATCTCCAGAATTTCTTTTCAAATTACTTCTTTCTTTTTTTATTTTAGTTTATTGTATTTTTTCGTTAAACATGTGTACAAAATATGGTAAAATTGTATGGGTATACCGGTCTGCTAACAGATCGTAATTCCCAAACTTTCAACACTTTTGCCATAAATATTGTGGATATAAGACATACAAGGAGGGCTGATGTGTCAGATAATGGTCTCCTGTCTCTCCAGCTGCTGCATGGGCAGCTGTTTGAAAGCTTTACTGAACACATCAGGCCATGACCTGCCGATATTTTCCTCATCTATTTCCTCAATGTCATTGTCATATTTCTTCTCCCCCGCACAGAAGTCCTAGCAGCGGGACGTTACCAGAGTGACCTACCTTGTCAGTGTCCTTGTCCAACCCATCATCTGCTGGGGACTCAGGTAACTCGGAGAAGGGCAGAGGTTCTCCGTGACACACGGCCAGTGCAGTTCCAGACTGCTGACCAGCACAAAGGCAGCAGAACAACGCGACAAACACCACTGTGTTCACAGACAGCACTGACCCACAAGCGCTGTCAGCCAGGGGCTGTACTGGGCTGTAGACAGCTGACAGCTGATCTTGGCTGTAGACAGCTGAAGGCTGATCTGGGCATTCTTCCTCCATGGACCACAGCGGTTCCTGCTTCTAGAAAAGCGAAGACTATTTCAGTGTTTACTGTTTGATATTAAAAGTGCTTCACACACACACACACACACACACACACACACTCACACACAGAGACAAGGAGGTGGGGGAAGAGAGAAAGAGAGAGAGAGAGAGAGGACAGACAGACAGATGGCAACATACAGTTATTACCAGAAAAAAACACCCATGTATTTGATCACTATTTCACTTTAATGTAGCTTAACTGGTGAATGTAAACAACAGACTACATTTCCTTTTTTCCCCCCCCTAAAATCTACTCTTCAGTACCTTAGATATGACTTTGATGTCAACTGACTCTTCAAACCCTGGACATCAGTATAATATCATTATCAACAGCCCTTTAATACACCCCAAAAACATTAGTATGTCAACAGATCTTTTTGTTTACACCTCTGTCATCAACAAAATGTCAACAGAGCTTTTCTACACCATACACATCAGTGATAATGTCTAAAGCCCTTTCTACTTTCTAGACATCATTATATCAACAGGCATTTTCTTCAATTAAAGACAAGTCTTTTTGTTTAGTGTTTGCTGATTGTATATATGAGCAGTGAGTTCAGTGTTTCCAAGGGCAGAGAGGGGGTGGGGTATGGACAGGCAGAGAGGGGGTGGGGTATGGACAGGCAGAGAGGGGGTGGGGGTATGGACAGGCAGAGAGGGGGTGGGGGTATGGACAGGCAGAGAGGGGGTGGGGGTATGGACAGGCAGAGAGGGTGGGGTATGGACAGGCAGAGAGGGGGGGGTATGGACAGGCAGAGAGGGGGTGGGGTCTGACAGGCAGAGAGGGGGTGGGGTATGGACAGGCAGAGAGGGGGTGGGGTATGGACAGGCAGAGAGGGGGTGGGGTATGGACAGGCAGAAGGGTTGAGGAGGAGGAAGACGGAGAAGAAAGGGGAAGAGGGTGTGGGGGCACAGGGAAAGATGAGGGGAGTTTTGTCAGCTATCATCATGATTGTGTCAGACACTAAAGGTAAAGATCGGGAAAAAAAAAAATGTCTTGCATTTGTCATATGAAACATGCATTCCATCGTGTAAAGCCTGAACTTCCCACAAATTAAAAAAAAAAAAAAATATATATATATATATATATATACTA
This sequence comes from Conus ventricosus, assembly GCA_018398815.1. NCBI lineage: Eukaryota > Metazoa > Mollusca > Gastropoda > Neogastropoda > Conidae > Conus > Conus ventricosus. Next base: position 47,639,902 of record CM031628.1, on the reverse strand, counting down.
CAAGAAATTTCGATTCATATTAACTGCAGACGCTCTTGAAAGAACAGAATCAGAGAAATTTATATTCACAAAACCACCACCACTGACACAACAGAATCAGAGAAATCCTACTCACCAAGCCAGCACCATGACACAACAGAATCAGAGGAAATCCTACTCACCAAACCAGCACCACTGACACAACAGAATCAGAGAAATCCTACTCACCAAACCAGCACCACTGTCCATCACAGGTGCACAGTCATCTTCCATGACCTCTCTTTTCACGGGGTCCATTCTGCCAGCAGTGCAGCTTTCCTTGGACCGACCTGTCGACAGCAGGAAACAAGCCACTGGGTGAAGAAATAAAGAACCTTTAAAAAGAGGAGAGAGTGTCAAAATACGCTGACGTGGATTTTAAACAATGTGTTTTCAGTAAGCAAGTGCAATGAACTGTCAATGCCACCGAAATAACATGTTAAAACATGAAAACACTGAAAGGGGACAAGCCGCCAGTAACGATCGTTGCTTAGATTTCAGCCGAATCGAATGTCATTCTCCCTGCACCTGTGTGACACTGACGACACAAGACACACGTGGTTGGCATCTTGATTTAGGAGGCTACTAACTAGGTAAAATAACTGTCATAAAGACCTTGACAGGTGTAAAATAACATCTCTCAACAGATCCACCAGATGCACTTCCTAATTTGTGTGTGTGCGTGCATGGTGTGTGTGTGTGTGTGTGTGTGTGTGGTGTGTGTGTGTGTGTGTGTGTGTGTGTGCGTGTCTGTGTGTGAGTATGTGTGTGTGTGTGTGTGTGTGTGTGTGTGTGTGTGTGTGTGTGTGTGTGTGACTGTGAATTGAATGTCTGTTGATACAATTTTCAAAGCAATGAGGAAGCTATAAATTCAGTCAGTTTATGCTCAAAGTATGAAATCGGTGAGATTAAGATGCTGAATATCTAAACTTGTTCTTCTACATTGAAGACCACTGGCTCAAGAAGAACTTCAGCAAGGTTTTGGTTGCATGAATACTGTCGCCAATGTTTTGGTTGGATGAATACTGTCGCCATGTTTTTGTTGCATGAATTTCTGTCGCCAATGTTCAAATTAACATGCTCTGAAGTTCTGGTTATCTTTGGCTGAAAATATCAATGTAGAATGTTCAAAGCTTTGGGCTTAATTGCCACATGTTGATACATGTATGAGTAAATTGGGAAAGAAATATGAAAAAACATAATAAAGTTTTAGAGGAATCTAAAACACACATAATTAATCATATCACAAAGAACGTCATTCATTGAGTATGTCTATTTAAAATTCAATCTTAAACATATGAATTACATGCTGGTCATAGACAGTATGACCTGGCTTGGGTAAAGTTGACTGGAAACATAAATGGAATATATCTATGATGTTTATTGTTACTGTAGTAAGTATCAAGCTTACTGATGGACACTTACACTGCACAATGCCACAGACAGCTGATGCTATCCTCTATCAGTAGAAACCTGACTTTATATTTGAAATACATGACCTCAAATTGAACAACATATAAATCTACCATGGCATGTACTGCTTAGTCTTTGCTTCAACTTCTGCCAAATGCATGTGTGTATGTTTGAGTGAGAGGGAAAGAGAGAGAGAGAGAGAGAGAGAGAGAAGAGAGAGAGAGAGAGAGAGAGAGAGAGTGTGTGTGTGTGTGTGTGTGTGTGTGTGGAGGGGGTGGGGGAAAGTGGAGGCAGGGACAGGGATAGGAGAGGAGTGTGTGTGTAGCTGGGACTGGGGAGTGGCTATATAGGATTCTAAAAGGTTTAGAAAAAAAAGGAAAAGAAAACTAGTTCTGAATAGATTCAGTGTAAGATAAGATAATGTTGCTTATAGCCCAGCCGACCGCAAAGGGCCACATCAGGGCTGTCACGTAAGGGAATAGTTATTTGGTTGCCCCAAATCCAAGCTATATTGTAAGTTAATGCTGTTGTTGTTATTGTTGTTCTGTTGTTGTTTTTAAATGGCTTTATCAGTTGTTTTTGTTATTGTTCTGTTGTTAAATTGCTCTCTCTCTCTCTCTCTCTCTCTCTCTCTCTCTCTCTCTCTCCGAGTCTAGGTTACCCTTGGAAATAAAGATTATCATCATCATCATCTCTCTCTAACATGCACTCCATTTAATTAGGGATGTGATGTATAAGATGATGAAGAATCTGAATGTTTTAAAATTTGCAGATATTGGAAAACTGTTTACCTTAGCGCACACACACACACACACACACACACACACACACACACACACACACACAGAGTCACACACACACACACACACACACACACACACACACACACACACACACAGCTTTCAGTTTCATTTTCATCAATGATATGTCACTGCATGCTGACCAACCCATACACACTCCATCAAATCTGTTAAGCTACAAGAATACACTACACAGGATTTAAAGCTGATGGATAAATAAATCAATGACTAATTTGTATAGGATTTAACTTTTTAAGACAAGGTCTCATGACTTAGAATTTGCTCACTGCATCTTGGTCAAACCATGGGTACCTACCTAACATTATCTGCACCACTAATATAGTTGTATGTGTTTATTGGCGTTTGTGTGCAGGTATGTGAGTGCGTGTGTGTGCATGCATGCCTTTGTGTGCATATATATCCACATGTACATGATCTGTAGGCTTGTGTGAGCATGCTCCTGCTCGGACGCATGTGTGCATACACTACAATGCACACACACACACACAACAGGAAGGGAGGTGGGGGGCGATCGAAACAACATTTCACTTTCAGTGAGGGTGCATGCACTTTTTTCCTTCCAGCGTTACGGATACAGACATACCACACCTGCATATATCTTAAAATGCACGCTAAGTCACCATCCTGTATCCAAATACTGATAAATAATTCACTTACTAAAGCATATGGTTGTTGGGCAGAAACTTGAACTTGCTGAGGTGCCTGATGTTCAGCAATGTCCTGAAAAATAAAAACCCAAACTTTTATTCACTGGAGTCCAACAAGTTGTTATTTATGGACATGGACACTTTCAGTTTCTTGTTAATAAGAATCATAACATCAGTTTTGGTGGATACAGCAACAGCAGGGGGAAAAATCAATCACAAACATGCAACAATTTCAGTGGCAGCAGGCAGTGTGACCGACTGACTGCTACTATGACTCTGGCATATGTGACTGAAAGTAACAATGTGTAGCATGTTCATTCACTGGCTTTTGGGTAATAAGACGAAAGTCGAGAGACTTCGGTTGGAACACAACAACAATGTCGTCTGCCTTTGTTTTCGTGTGCCTGCGAGTATCCCTCTAAAACATTCCTTCCTTTGTACATCCGATACAGTAGATGGTGTCAGAAGCTAAACGAACCTCTTCTACATCATGGCAGATAATCTATACATTCGATAGCCGACCCGTTAAGCGTTGGCGGCGGTAATCCGAGTGCGGCGTGGAAAAAGTGGAAACTCAAGTTTGACATCTTCTGCAAGCCACAGGAGCAGCAGAGAAGAGGGACAGTATCAAGGTAGGCCTTTTGCTTCATCATATTGGCGATGACGGCCTCGAGATCTACTCTAACTTTGTTTTCTTGGGGGAAAGACCTAATCCAGTCGATGTAGACAACCCTCTGCCAGCAGAGGACAAGTCCAACTACACACAGTGCTAGCCAAGTTCGACAATATTTCACCAGCGCGATCCCCAGCTGATGCTCAGGGAATAGTTCTGGCTTCACCTGCAGAGGGAACCAGGGCAGAACTTTGAGTCCTGGAACGAGTGGTGAGAGAAAAAAGGTGCCTGAAC
>CM031628.1:47624017-47625908 GCA_018398815.1 Conus ventricosus | reverse complement strand
AGAAAGAAAGAAGAAGAAAGAAAAAAAGAAGGAAGAAGAAAAAAAAGAAAAAAGCAGAAGAAAAAGAAAAGAAAAAGAAGAAAAAGAAGAAGAAGAAGAAGAAGAGAAGAAGAAAAGCAGAAGAAGAAGAAAAAGGGACAACAACAACAACAACTAGTAGTGAAGTGGTCAGCACTGCCGGCTGCAGGGTGAGAGGTCGAAGGTTCGAGGCTTACCAGGGGCAGCTGTGTGCCTCCAAGCACCATTCTGACTCCACTGGGGTCTGTTCCGAAACACTACCCTTGGGGTTAGTTAAGACCATGGTTGAATTTTTTGTTTGTTTTTGGTTTATACACCGCACCTGTACAATGAAGTCTAGTCCCTTTTTGACTGGAGTAACTTGATTTTTCCCAAAATGCGCGTCACTCGAACACAAATGTGCCTTGCTACAAAATGCGCGTCACCTCGAACACAAATGTGCGTTGCTACAAAATGCGCGTCACCTCAAACACAAATGTGCGTTACTACACATGCGCGACCAGAGGTTCTGTTACTTATGAAGAGAGATTTCTTCCAGGTTTGTCCAATAACCCCATAAATATTTTCAATATTTTTAGATTTCTCCTTTCTTTCCCCCAAAATAACGAGTACTGAGAATTAAAGATGGGGGAGGAGGGCTGGGGGAGGGAGGGAGAGAGAGAGAGAGGGGGGGGGGAAGGGTTCTATTAGACAAGGCGCGAAGCGACTATATTGATATTTTTAGCATTAGACTGCTTCTTTCTTTCTTTATTTATTTAATTTATTTTCTTCTAGAAACTGGCTTCACTGCAGCAGCGGGTTGACAGGATGAAGGCACGATGAAAAGCCAGACTGCCAGTAAAAATGCCGTTCGCAAAAGTAGGCACCGAAACTTTTTTTTTTCGCTGCCGGTCCAAGGGACCAGTTTGATATTGCTGGGACCGAGGGCTAAATTGGAGCATAAGTTGCATGAGTACAATGAAACATAAAAACGAATGAACAAATAAATAAATAAATGAATAAATAAATAAATAAATAAATAAGTAGATAAATAAGCCCTAATGTGTGCATCATGGTCAAATCATATTGCTTATCCACCGCAGCGTCAGCCGTGGCAGCTTTTAAATCAATAAGCCTACTTGACGTCATATCAAACCTACGTCACACTCTTCTAGTTCTCACACTGCATCAAAGACGCGCGGGCTTCATCAGCGGTCAGCAGATCTGACGTAGTCTCAGATCTGAACCTAATACCATAAAGAATCCCCCGCCCCCTAAAGAAGAAAGATTTAAAAAAAAATCAACATGTCTTCTTTAAAAAATGAGCAAAACCTGACGGACAATGTGGAAAATGCACAAGGGTCGAGTCTTCCATCGACATTAACGAACGTGGATGAAATAAAGACCTAGACCCATCCTGGAGCCCCGTTTCAATTTTTCTTTTTTTCACCGTTCTCCATTTTTCTGGGACGGCTTTTTCGGGAGCGTTTTGATGTGTGTGTGTGTGTGTGTGTGTGTGTGTGTGTGTCTTGGTGTCCTGTCATTTTGTCCTTACTCTTTTATCTTTTAGTTGGGACCATCTTCCTTAATACTTTCTTTTTCTTTCCTATTTTCGTTTATTTCATTCTTTCTTTTTTTCCCTACATTTTTACATTGCCTACAGCATTATCAAAGCCTATGTTCATTTAATAGCAGTCAAACTACATCAGAGCAACTTGGTGTCTGAAAGAAACAACTCCGTGGTCAAACATACTATCAGTTGCAACTGGTGTTCCCTATCCACGTTTTTCTACATGTCATTTTACCATTTAATAACACTTTAATCCAAGCAACAAGCACATTGACTGCTTTGAACGTTTTCCATGCCGAATAAAATGTCATGGTAGAGTAAATG
>CM031628.1:47609017-47616517 GCA_018398815.1 Conus ventricosus | reverse complement strand
ATGTCTAACTATGCTTACTCAATGCCGTAATTAATCTCTCCATTCACCAATTAATCAATCGCTTAATAGGGTCCATTGCTCATGTCTCACTGCAGTTCATCAATCCTATAAACAATCGGTCAATAAATTGATCCTATGATATTATCTCCATTAATAAATCAATCAATGGCTTGATACGGTGTTTTTATCATGTCTCATTACAGTAAATCAATCCGAAAATCAATCGGTCAATAGACCAATCACTAATCAATCCGTCACGTCATCTCATCAATTTAACACAACACAATATAGCAGAATAAACATCAACAGCAACAGCAATCCGTAAACTCTTCAGAGCTGCCCTAGTCTAACAATCCAAAGAGATTTCAAAGAATGTACATAATCTGCCATCAAAAACGTTGATTTTGGGGGGAAAATCGTATCCACGAGAGAAAACGAAAACCCCAGTATGACCCATCTTCACATTCTGAAGCCAAAGTTGCTGGTTCTGATTTGTGCAGCAGTTCCAAAACGTTGTGGAGCTTCAATGCGGATGAAGCTTTTCGGTTCATTAGATTATGTAAACATTAATCGCTGGTGTCTACACAAACGTATCATCAGCCAAAATGCTAAAACTCATCAACTCCCAACACTATTCCAAGCTGTTGCATAATTCGGAGTCAGCGAAGTTGGCCTCCTTTTGCCAGGTCACGAATATAAAACGAAACGACCATCCAAACAAGCAAAAACCCAACATGAATTTTAACCAGAGACATACTACACAAAGTCAGCATTGAACTAAATCGATAACTTTCTTTCCAAATTGTCACACAATATCACAAAAACATCATCATGTATCTCTGGTAGAATCGTCTTTTCACATTTCATGACAATTAGATATTGCAGGTCAAGAACCACAGATCGAAGAAGAAAAAGAAACACCCGAAGGTGCTAGGGAGGACCCAGAGAAGCACTGTCTTCACCTGCCTTTAGAGCAGTCCTGTACCACCCTTGGAGGCCTGCGCTGTGTTGACGATGGGTACAGGCACGCGCAGGACACTCCATTAAGATATCAAGGGACATAACTGCTCCTGAACAGAGGTAAATTAGACTACAGGATGCAGCTCATAACAGCCTCAAAGTAGCATCCCCATGGGTGTACCAGCCCGTATTTCATGACTGCAGAGCCCACCGGCGAAAAACACCACCCCCCCAGCTGCCGAGCACACCCCACAGACCCAACCACCCCTGCCCACGGACAGATGAAGACAGTGCCACTCCAGACACAGCCAAGCTTTCGCCATACGGTCTTATGTGCCCTCAAGAGAGAATCCAAAGTTGTAGTCTTTCCCACTGTCAACAGGACTTTCCCTGTGGTCAGTGGGTCTTTCCTCACCGTCACTGGACCTTTCTCCAGGGTCAGCCTAGTTAAGGCAAAGAAGAAAAAGAAACACCCGAAGGTGCTGGGGAGGACCCAGAGAAGCACTGTCTTCACCTGCCTTTAGAGCAGTCCTGTACCACCCTTGGAGGCCTGCGCTGTGTTGACGATGGGTACAGGCACGCGTAGGATACTCCATTAAGATATCAAGGGACATAACTGCTCCTGAACAGAGGTAAATTAGACTACAGGATGCAGCTCATAACAGCCTCAAAGTAGCATCCCCATGGGTGTACCAGCCCGTATTTCATGACTGCAGAGCCCACCATCAACAACATGTATCTCTGGTAGAGTCGTCTTTTCACATTTCATGACAATTAGATATTGCAGGTCGAGAACCACAGATCGAAGAATATCCTAATTCAGTATAATCGTGAAATCTGTACCCAGGGTATTGCCCATGATCATACAGCAGTTAACAAGCAGCAACTGTATTTCTTTCTGTTTCTCCGATTAACAAGAGGCCTGCACCTCTTAGACTAGCATTGCTTACGTCACCCATTAGCCCAGAATATACATTCACAATTGGCACGCAGACAACACGCGGGAACTTCTAGTGGTAGAGAAAAGAACAACAACAACAAACAAACAAACAAAAAACAACAAACCAAAACAAAAAAGGCCGTATAGCTGATGATGGTGTTGTGTGCTGTGTTCGCATGCTGAGAGAAAAGCGCCGAAACTTTTGCTACCAATAACAGGTCGTCACTATGTTTGATATATGAGGATAAATAACAAGCAAAGGTTTCCTTTTGACCTTCGGCTTTTTCACCAGTTAATTTTGAAGTCGAAGTGAATTTTCAACGTAAAAAAAATATGGCCTACAAAACCTGATTGTTCAAACTTTGGTTTTCGTATGTTTCTTTTGTTATGAATATTAACAAGTGTGTTGGACAATGTGATTAGCCGAATGTTATAAACTTTCTTGCAATTGGTCGAGAGAGCAGTCTGCCTTCACTTCAGTCAGGTGACGGTAAAGGGTGTGAGGGCAAGGTTGAACATTTTCCTTGCTGGATGTTTTCTGGGCTGTTCCTGTATTTTTTTTTTTTAACCGTACCTTATTCCGGACGGTTTCCGTGATAACTCGTAACAAGATGGCCGCCTCATCAGTCGACTTGCGACATATGATAAAGATGTGGTCCCAATTCATCGACCGGGCCAACCATGTGGTCCCAATTCATCGACCGGGCCAATAATGTGGTCCCAATTCATCGACCGGGCCAATCATGTGGTCCCAATTCATCGACCGGGCAAAAATCAAAGTGGTCCCAATTCATCGACCGGGCCAATCATGTGGTCCCAATTCATCGACCGGGCCAATCATTTTCCGTTAAGTCCTTGTTTCCTTGCTAAGCTCCCCCTTTTGCAACCCCTGCAGAGCGTCGAACGTGCATTGTCCCTGTTTGAATTATGGCACGTTATTTTTTACATAAGTATTGGCTTTTCTGTGTTTTCTTCAGGGTAGCCTAGGCCACTAGGTTGACCTCGTTGTGGCAACGAGTCACAAATGCTATATTTGTGTACGGTGACGGTTAGCACAAGTCAAACTGGCTGGAATTTGATGAGTTTTTGCTTCGTTTCATATCAGGACAGATTATGGATTGTATATGTGTTTTTCGTTTTTCTTTTTTTTTCTTTCTTTGCATATCAACTTATACATTAACGGTTGGTTGTCTTCTTTCTTAAGATTCCATTTAACATCAGCGAATAGTTACGGGACTGAACAAATCTGCTGCTCTTCTCATCAAAGATTTCTGTCACGTCAGTTTGCATGTTCTGCGTTTTGTCTATCCGTTTCTCTTCTCACGTACATTTCCTGTCACATCAGCATATAGATTCAGGATTATACAGGTGTCCTGTCACATCAGCATATAGATTCAGGATTATACAGGTGCCCTGTTACATCAGCATGTAGATTCAGGATTATACAGGTGTCCTGTCACATCAGCATATAGATTCAGGATTATACAGGTGCCCTGTCACATCAATGTAGATTCAGGATTATAGTGGTGCCCTGTCACATCAGCATGCAGATTCAGGATTATACAGGTGTCCTGTCACATCAGCACGTAGATTCAGGATTATACAGGTGCCCTGTCACATCAATGTAGATTCAGGATTATACAGGTGCCCTGTCACATCAATGTAGATTCAGGATTATACAGGTGCCCTGTCACATCAATGTAGATTCAGGATTATACTGGTGCCCTGTCACATCAGCACGTAGATTCAGAATTATACAGGTGTCCTGTCACATCAATGTAGATTCAGCATTATACAGGTAGCCTGTCACATCAGTGTAGATTCAGGATTATACAGGCATCCTGTCACATCAGCATGAAGATTCAGGATTATACAGGTGTCCATGGTTTCTCTGTCTGTTACCACCAAACATCAAAGAGCCGCCATCCATCCCTCCTTCAAACATTAAAGAGCCGCCATCCATCCCTCCTTCAAACATCAAGAGCCGCCATCCATCCCTCCTTCAAACATCAAAGAGCCGCCATCCATCCCTCCTTCAAACATCAAAGAGCCGCCATCCATCCCTCCTTCAAACATCAAAGAGCCGCCATCCATCCCTCCTTCAAACATCAAAGAGCCGCCATCCATCCCTCCTTCAAACATCAAAGAGCCGCCATCCATCCCTCCTTCCCTGCTTGATTTGTTCTGGTCTCTCTGATCGTGACCTTGAACTCTGAGTGCCACGTGCCCTTGGTCTTGCTGGCGGAGGAATCTGTTGTATGCTGAGCCACTTTGTTGATGAAGGTCAGCAAAGCTGTTGTACCCAAAGTGACCTTGACCTGGGTCGTTTGCAGAGGTTTCGTGACCTTGGAGATGTTCACTGAACCGACCAGCAGGATGTTTGTGTCTGAAGTTGTCTTCGTCTTCCTTCCCAGAAAACCCTGGTGTTGAAACTGGTCCTGATCCCATTTCCTCGGGTAACTGGTGTATCTTAGCTGGCCTTGTTTGTGGCTGAAAGCCGCTTGACTGGCCAGTCTCTGATGTTCCTGTACTGTAGGGTGGATGCCAGACTTCTTAGGTATTGTGGTGATGTCTGGTCTTTTCCCCATTCCTTGCCTTTCGGACTTTCTGTCCATGTCTCTGACTGCTCTTTCTGGCGCTGGCTGTTTTTCTGTAGTTTCCTGACTGTGTGTGAATCTTTGTGTTTTCATGGTGTGTTCGCTTTTCCCACCAACTTGATAGTGTCTTCTATCTCTTTGTATGTCTTCCTCCCTTTCTGTGGTCATATGCTGGTGTGCGAATCCCAGTCTTTCTTTACGATATATGCCGTCTCTGTCTACGACTGGTTGTGGTGGACTTTTCTGACGATTTTCAAACTGACCGCAGCGAGGTGGTGGTCCTGCAGACCTGTTCTGTCTGTCTGGTGACGTGGACTGTCCCTTCCTCAGAGTTCGGTCAGGGTGGCTAATAATTGCTCTTCTTGTACCTGTTGGGACATCTCTGTTGAGGGAAGTTATGTCTCCTTGAGGATTCCGATTCTGTGGTGTTGGTTCTTCAGCTGGTTGGTATGTGTTGTGTGTTGTTTCTTCAGCTGGTTGGTATGTGTTGTTGTGCGTTGTTTCTTCAGCTGGTTGGTATGTGTTGTTGTGTGTTGTTTCTTCAGCTGGTTGGTATGTGTTGTGTGTTGTTTCTTCAGCTGGTTGGTATGTGTTGCTGTGTGTTGTTTCTTCAGCTGGTTGGTATGTGTTGTGTGTTGTTTCTTCAGCTGGTTGGTATGTGTTGTGTGTTGTTTCTTCAGCTGGTTGGTATGTGTTGTGTGTTGTTTCTTCAGCTGGTTGGTATGTGTTGTGTGTTGTTTCTTCAGCTGGTTGGAATGTGTTGTGTGTTGTTTCTTCAGCTGGTTGGAATGTGTTGTGCGTTGTTTCTTCAGCTGGTTGGTATGTGTTGTGCGTTGTTTCTTCAGCTGGTTGGTATGTGTTGTGTGTTGTTTCTTCAGCTGGTTGGTATGTGTTGTGTGTTGTTTCTTCAGCTGGCTGGTATGTGTTGTGTGCTGTTTCTTCAGCTGGCTGGTATGTGTTGTGTGTTGTTTCTTCAGCTGGCTGGTATGTGTTGTGTGTTGCTTCTTCAGCTGGGTGGTATGTGTTGTTGTGCGTTGTTTCTTCAGCTGGTTGGTATGTGTTGTGCGTTGTTTCTTCAGCTGGGTGGTATGTGTTGTTGTGCGTTGTTTCTTCAGCTGGTTGGTATGTGTTGTGCGTTGTTTCTTCAGCTGGTTGGTATGTGTTGTTGTGCGTTGTTTCTTCAGCTGGCTGGTATGTGTTGTGCGTTGTTTCTTCAGCTGGTTGGTATGTGTTGTTGTGCGTTGTTTCTTCAGCTGGGTGGTATGTGTTGTTGTGCGTTGTTTCTTCAGCTGGTTGGTATGTGTTGTTGTGCGTTGTTTCTTCAGCTGGCTGGTATGTGTTGTGCGTTGTTTCTTCAGCTGGTTGGTATGTGTTGTTGTGCGTTGTTTCTTCAGCTGGCTGGTATGTGTTGTTGTGCGTTGTTTCTTCAGCTGGCTGGTATGTGTTGTTGTGCGTTGTTTCTTCAGCTGGTTGGTATGTGTTGTTGTGTGTTGTTTCTTCAGTTTGGTGGTATGTGTTGTTGTGTGTAGCGTGCTTTCTTCCGCTTGCTGTGGGTTCATCGTGTGAGGAAAGGCCCTTTGGCTGACCCGAGGAATAGTCTTCATCGTCTCCTTTGTGACTGGTACACCCTCGCCTAATGCGAGAGGAATTTTCCTTCTGTCATCTGGAGGAAAGAAATAGGAGTTCTCTTGTTGCCACCTGTAGTCGTCTCTTCTCCCCAGTTCAGGCTGTGGGTATCGGTTGTCCTGTTCTCTGGAATTTTCCACTGCTGATTTGAAATGGTTGCTACCTGCAAATGTCCTTTCCTCCTCTGCCTGACGTCTGCTTCTGCTACTCCACTCTGGCTGTCCGTGTTGGTGAACCCTGTTCCTTCCATTTCTGACGTCATTTCTGTTAAGACTGGGCCTACAGTTCTGGCAGCAGACACATCCGGATAACTTTTGTTTCTGGGGAAGACGGTCGCTGTAATTGGTGCCGTCGCCGTGCAGCACGAATGGCGCGGACACTCCGCTCCGTTGTAGAGACTTCAAACCTGCCGTTTGTTCGCTTGAATGTCCGTTGCTTCGCCAGAATTCTCTTTCTCTCTGTGACCGGACAGTGCTGTCGCTCATTTTGCCGTCATGTAGAGTGTCATCGCTCTGTAGCCAGGACGTGTGTTTGGTTCATCAGAGAGCGACAGATAAACATCTCTGCTGCTGGCGGGTTGGCGCCTGCTGTGCCATGAGTGAGGGTGGTGAGGGCTGCCTTGGTGAGGGTGGTGAGGGCTGCCTTGGAATGATCTCCTTTGCACGGTGCAGAATTGTCTTCTGCTGTCCTTGACCGTTCTTCAGCTGACCCTTGTGGTGTTCTGTGGTGTCCGTGGTTCCTCATGGTATCTTCATCACCTGTCCTCCATCGGTCTGAGTGGTAGCTGTCCTGCCATCCTGACGTCTGCTTGGGGCGGAAGCTTTCTTGATCGTTCCGTCAGCATGCATCGCTGTGTGATGGACTGTGTCCCTGTGATGGGGAGATGCACCGTGGTAGAATTCATCGTCACTTTCCATGGATTTTGCATCTTCTGTTCTGTCAAACTGTGTGGAGAAAGTTTTACGGTCTGCGTTTCTATCTATGTTAAAAGTAGCAGCAGTATTTTCGTAACTATGTATTCCATTTCGGTTGAACACATTCTGGCACACCCTGCTGGATGTGTGTCTAAACGTCCAGCCGTTTCCGTGGAGTTGGGTCTCTTCTCTGGCCACGCATCCTGTGTGTGTTTGTTGGATCCTGCAGGAGAAGTTACCGTGCCATCATGACCATGGAACCCTCGCCGAATGGAAGGGTCACATAGCCAACAGCAGGGGACAAGAATCAGAGAGAGAAGGAGAAAATCCTGTCTGCTGCCCACAGTTGGATCCATTGTGAGGCGGACACGAAGCCCCCATCTACCTGAGCCCAGTAAGCGAACTGACGGACACAGAAGACGAACTCGGACATGACAACAAGAACAGAAACCACCAGGGTATC
>CM031628.1:47569017-47601517 GCA_018398815.1 Conus ventricosus | reverse complement strand
GGAACTTACACAGAAGCAGGTATTTACCCTCGATGAACAAAGAAAAGCCTCAGCTGCGAAATTTATCCTTAAAACTTCTGCTTATGAAACATTTTCACAAAAGAAACAAATCTTAATTCAGAAACTGACTTTGCAAAAAAGAGCTAGAACAATACAGTCGTTGAAGTCCATCAATACATTTGCCTCAGATATTATCTGTAATACAGAGCTGAAACGGGAAAAATGTTGCAATTAAACCTTCTTTTTCTCCACTTCCAGAATGGGAACAAAATCAAACCAATATTTGACATTGATCACACAGATTTATTCAAAAGCCATTCCCCTAACCTATTAAAATGCTTAGTTGATTCCCACTTGGAAAGTAAGTATACAGACTATCTAAAGATATACACCGATGGATCAGTTCTTGATGATGGAAATACTGGTGCAGCTTTTGTAATACCCTCATTAAAAACAGAAAAAACGATACTACATTGGTAAACATTATTCCATTTTACTGCTGAACTTGTAGCCATACTTATGGCATTAAATTACATTGTAGATCTTTCGACGGATACATGCAAAATCTTATTCTGTGTGGACTCAAAGTCTGTTTTACAAGCCATTAAATCCCGAGGCATAAAAAAACGACTAGAAATGACTATTGAAATAAAACATATTATTCATGAGTACGTCTCTAAAGGGTACCAGTATTACCTTTTGCTGGATTCCCTCTCACTCCGGAATCACCCCAAACGAGTGGGCAGATCATGGGGCTAAAAGGGCAGCAAAAAATAAAGAAGGGTCACAGCATCTCGACATTCGACTAGATCTGCATGAATTTAACCAGCGCATAGAAAAGTGTCTCAAATCAGGTTGCTGAACTGCACAAGAAAACAAATAGTCAGTATTACCAGCACTGTGTACAAGTAAAGAATGCAGCGAATCCGAAATCCTTTTTAAACAATTTATCTGTAATGCATTCCAGACATGTTATTAGTTTGATGTATAGGTTCCGATTAAATGCTTTTAGAACAAAGTACTCTAAAAATTACATTGCGTATGTGGCAAACAAATAACTGTAAACCACCTACTTCTTCACTGCCCAGGAGTTAGGCACTTTGTTCCTAAGATAAAATTAACAGACCAGTTGTCAGCCAGTGCACCAGTATCCACTGAAAATATTTTAAATAATCACTCATTACTTTGCGTGTTCTCTGAAATCTTTAATTCCGGTTCACTTGGTATCTATCTCTGATGTACTTTAAACTAAAACTGTTGTGTTTGTACGACATTGATATAAAGAGTTACGATTATATGATATATATGGTCATCCCCCCACCCCCATCCTCCCACTCCCTCTATTCCGTCTTCCTTTCCACCCTGATGACCCCCATCCCCACAGCAAATTTTCTCCTCCCCACCCATCCCCCTGCATTATGCTCCAATTCTACTAAACTTGTTTCATTTGATATACTTTAATTCCCCCGATCAACATGCACTAAAGGCTAGATAAGTAAATATCTACCTATCTTACCACCCATCCCAACCTTCCCCTCTTGTCCCTAACACAGTCCTCTCTCTCTCTCTCTTGGACCCTCCTCCCCCCCCTTACACACACAGGCACACACACACACACACACACACACACACACACACACACACACACACACACACACACACCACACACACACGTACACGTACACGCACACATATAATCATATGTTTTTTGTTGTTGTTTTTTTTTTGGTTTTGTTTTGTTGTTGTTTTTTCCCCGTCTAATAACACTTATAGTGAATAGACGTTAAACTAAAGAACTAACTAACACACACACACACACACACACACACACACACCACACACACACACACACACACACACACACACACACACACACACACACACACACCTTATTGCTCCTCTCTTTCTGTCTCTGTCTCTCTCTCTCTGTCTGTCTGTCTGTCTGTCTGTCTCTCTCTCTCTCTCTCTCTCTCTTCTCTCTCTCTCTCTCTCTCTCTCTCTCTCTCTCTCTCTGTGTCTCTTTCTCTCTCTGTCTCTCCCTCTCCCTCTCTCTGTAACTGTCTCTGTCTTTGTCTCTGTCTGTCTGTCACTCTCTGTCTCTCTGTCTCTGTCTCTGTCTGTCTGTCTGTCTGTCTGTCTGTCTGTCTGTCTGTCTGTCTGTCTCTCTCTCTCTCTCTCTCTCTCTCTCTCTCTCTCTCTCTCTCTCTCTCTCTCTCGGGTGTGTGTGTGTGTGTGTGTGTGTGTGTGTGTGTTGTGTGTGTGTGTGTGTGTGTGTGTGTGTGTGTGTGTGTTGTGTGTGTGTGTGTGTGTGTGTGTGTGCTTACTAGCGCATTGGCTGTTGCCTCATTTATGATAAGACGAAGTTTGTTCGCACATCACATGTGCCACCAGATCTTTCGTCCTGGTGTCTGTCGTTCGATTGTTCTGATGTCTGTATGTTTGTTTATTCTGATGTTTGTACGTTCATTTGTTCTGATGTCTGTATGTTTGTTTGTTCTGATGTCTGTATGTTTGTTTATTCTGATGTCTGTATGTTCGTTTATTCTGATGTCTGTACGTTCGTTTATTCTGATGTCTGTATGTTCGTTTATTCTGATAAGACTATAGGTTTCTGGATTCTGGATTCGACATTAGAAAAGTAGTAACAGACTCACAATCAAAAACTTACTAGTATTTGATTCTGAGTCTGTAACTACTTTTCTAATGTTTATTCTGATGTCTGTCGGAAGTTTGTCCTGATCTCTACCCTTTCGTTTGGTCCAATGTCCGAGCCTTTGTTCATCCTCATGTCTGCTCGTACGTTTGTTCTGATGTCTGCTGACTGGTTCTGAAGGTCTGCCAGCTTGTTTAATCTGAAGGTCTGTTAATTCAATGATTCTTTTGTCTGTCTGTCGGTTGGTTCTGCTAGTCCATCAGTCCGTTGGTTGTAATGTCTGCCCATGTCTTTGCAGTCCATCCATTGGTTGGTTGTAATGTCTGTCCATTCCTTTGTTCTGACGTTGCCCTCTGTTCGTCCTGCACGTCTGCATGTGTTGTCCTGTGTTCGTCCTGCACGTCTGCATGTGTTGCCCTCTGTTCGTCCTGCACGTCTGCATGTGTTGTCCTGTGTTCGTCCTGCACGTCTAGTCTGCATGTGTTGCCCTCTGTTCGTCCTGCACGTCTGCATGTGTTGCCCTCTGTTCGTCCTGTACGTCTGCATGTGTTGTCCTCTGTTCGTCCTGCACGTCTGCATGTGTTCGTCCTGCACGTCTGCATGTGCTGTCCCTGTTCGTCCTCCACGTCTGCATGTGCTGTCCCCTGTTTTGTCCTCCACGTCTGCATGTGTTGTCCCCTGTTCGTCCTGCACGTCTGCATGTGTTGTCCTGTGTTCGTCCTGCACGTCTGCATGTGTTGTCCTCTGTTCGTCCTGCACGTCTGCATGTGTTGTCCTCTGTTCGTCCTGCACGTCTGCATGTGTTGTCCTCTGTTCGTCCTGCACGTCTGCATGTGTTCGTCCTGCACGTCTGCATGTGTTGTCCTCTGTTCGTCCTGCACGTCTGCATGTGTTCGTCCTGCACGTCTGCATGTGTTGTCCTCTTTTCGTCCTGCACGTCTGCATGTGTTCGTCCTGCACGTCTGCATGTGTTGTCCTCTTTTCGTCCTGCACGTCTGCATGTGTTGCTTGAGTATATTGGCCACATCACGAGCCCCCTAATCCAGACGTTTCTTTTTTTTTAACTTTCTTTTTCTGCTTTCTTTTTGGATACTACCTACCGTTCTCATACATCTCTGTTTTTGTTTCTTTCCTTCCTCTCCTACCCCCTTTCTTCCCCCAAATTTGCCTGTTACACTTTGACTTTAGGACTCGATGGCAAATGCCGTGTACCTGTATACATTATTATTACACTTTGACTTTAGGACTCGATGGCAAATGGCGTGCACCTGTATAGGTTATTATTATACTTTGACTTTAGGACTCGATGGCAAATGCAGTGTACCTGTATCGGTTATTCCTCACGTATCGACACCCCCTTGTCTCAACTGATGGTGGTGTACATATGTATTGGGAGAGGGAGGATGGGAGTGATGGAGAAGATAATGGTGGGCAGACGGGGTGGGAGTGGGGAAGAACAGGTGGCGAGAGGGTGGACGGGAGGGTGGGAGTCATTCTATGGTGCGTGCAGTCGCCCTTTCTTTTGATGCTGCATCGGAAAGATCTATGTTTAGTTTGAGGGAGGGCGCGTGTTGCTTGCAAGCTTGCGTTGATCTCTGACCGTCTGCCTGTTTGTCTGTCTGTCTGTCTGTCTGTCTGTCTGTCTGTCTCTCTCTCTCTCTCTCTCCTCTCTCTCTCTCTCTCTCTCTCTCTCTCTCTCTCTCTCTCTCTCTCTCTCTCTCTCTCTCTATGTTTGTTTGTTAAAAGTTTTGTAAGTTTTGGGTCGCTAGTCATACTTAGTCCCTTAAGGGGGCAAGGGCCGGATGAAAAAAGCATGTGTTTGCTTATCTGTTACCCTTGGAAATAAAGATTATCATCATCATCATCATCATCATCTCTCTCTCTCTCTCTCTCTCTCTCTCTCTCTCTCTCTCTCTCTCTCTCTCTCTCTCTCTCTCTCTCTCTCTCTCCATCCTTCCTTTCTTGCGCGCTTGTGACCGACAGACACGCTTCACATCACTGTCCTGAATATTCGGATATTCTATGTGATTCACGGAATGGAGTGCTTAAATTTTTACACGCAATGGTGCTTTGAGTTCAGTACTTACACCTCTGAAAGCGTGGTGCTTCTACTGAGCGCACAAAGTGAAATATTCTAGTCTACTTGTTTGTGATTGTGTGTGGTTCCCTCTTTATCTGCCGTCACTGACCACGCAGCGCGAGCCAGCAAGCCAACAGCATGTAACGCGCAGAAGGTAGGAAGGAGGCCAGCGCACAGCTGGAAATGCTTTGTACCATGTAGCAGACCGGCAAGACTGTGCTGCCGCATGGCGTGAAGATACTGACTGAGTGATACTCTCTATTATTGTGTTTTTGTTTCTAGTGTCGTATGACCATGTAAACAACCATGTGCGACACGCCCACTGCAGGCTCCGACTTCACGGGGCCTGCTACAGTATCCAAGGACACCCCTCATTCTGGCATACTCTGTGACACAGCTGACCCACTACAAAAAAATTCCACTGCAACAGACGTGAACTGGCCACATGGAGGCAATGCCTCATACACAGATACCACCCTGACAATCTACCAGTGAATTATCAGTGAACGTAGAGTCAAGGGACTTTGACGAATGTGCCATCAACATCAGTGAGACTTCTCCAATGAACTTGTGCTCCCCACTACCATCTAACTTCGCCAAAACTGTTATAAGATTATTAGTTCAGGGCGTCAGATAATCGTTATCACACTCTATGTTAAGAGTGGGGAAGATGTTGAGGGAACAGTGCTATTGCAAGGTGCCGGCTGTCCTACGTTGGTGTAGACGAAATTGACCAAATTAGCCCAATAGTAGGTCATCTTTCAGCTAGCCAGTGACTTAGCAGCTGACATTGACAAAACTTTTCATGAAAGGATCCTAGCTCTAGCCTTCCCTGATCTGGAAGACAGTCCAATGCCCAGAACATCCGAAGAGGAGTCCATTGAACTAGATCACCACACAAATGTCAAAAAACCGGCAAACCCTACGACCAGACATAGACCAGCTCAGTGTCAAACAAAGCCATCGACGAAGGTCGTCAAACAGATTCATTCGCCCCCCTGTCAAAGGGACCACATCACCAAAGATCACCAGGACACTGCAAACCCTGCAAGAGAATGTGGACTACAACACACACCGTTTGTTGGATGCAGAAAATATTGTCCAAAGCCATATTCTAGATTTAAAAGAACAGATAAAAAATGAACTCAAAAGCTTTGCCAAAGAGAAATTAGAGTCCCTTGAAGATCTATGCAAATCTCTATCTACTAAACTTAAAACATTAGAAAATGAAAATCACAAATTGAAATCAGATGTTGGCGAGCAGAGAACTATAAAATATTCATTCTACCTCACTTGCTCCTCCACCAATTTTCGGGCGAAAGTGACCTAAAAGCCGCCTTTTCCTGTTCTCTGACAAGTAAGAAATTCAATAACCAAAAAATAACGATTATTTACAAACAGACATACTGTGTGGGATTATCCGTTTTAATACTAATTTACTAAACTTTTCAGATTTCAGTTTTTGCTTAATCCTATGTTTTTCCTGATCGTTTTCAATAACATCATTTTCACGCAAACATTCATCAAATGCATCTCTGTCTTTCATGTGAAATAAAACTACAGTCTTTAACTGTTCTCTAAAGTCTTTTAAAACTGAGTTATATTTTTGGCATAAAATTCCACACACTTATCCCAGCATGCCTTCCACTGAAAGCTAGTTTTGACAAAGTGTTTCTCTTTTAACTATGTCTCTTTCTGCCGAACAGTCATCTATAATAAATAGTGTTTGCGTTCCTTCAAATAGTTTATAAAACTGTTCTAAACACTCACTTAGTTTATTGCTAGGATTAACTAAATATATTTTATCATCTCCCATATAAACCTCTATCATGATATGCTTTGTTCCATTTAAGTGTTGGGCAGAAAATCACAATATAATCAAAATTATAACGATAAACTGTTTGTAACAGGTCGAGGATAAATATTTGTTTTTCCACAACCCGTTTGTCCACAAATTAATGAACAATGAGGGGTTTTTGTCATAAAGTTTAACTGCTTCATAGTTTTATAACAGAACTTAATCTAATCCAGTTATTGTTTTTATCATGCTCTCTGTTAAAACTTGTTCAGTATAATAAAATCCTATAAGGTCTAAAATGTGTAAAAATAATCCAATTCAGTTCTGTAAGATTATTTCTATTTATATATTGATTTTGTTGCTTGTTGTTATGACCCCTTAATATCCTCCCCCATTGTAAAGAATGACAAACGGTAACTTTAAGTTTTTCAACGTCTAAGTTTTGCCAGCTAATTAGAATTCCTTTTAAAAGGACGTCACTAACGCCCACAACCCCATCCCTCTTCCATCTTTTAAGACAGAAATTTCAAATATCATTGTGAACGCATCACCTAATTTCATTTGTGGAATGAATTGTAATCTTGTAGAAGCATCTTTTAAAACCGTTTTCTTGTGGAGGATGTACTGTTTTTTCTCATACAGCTTTATTTAAATTTCTTTTTCCCGACTATTGTCATCTGGCATAAGACTTACATGTAAAGGGCCAGAGTTGAATGCTTTTCTAACTTTTTTGACGGCCAAAAAAATGTAAATGGGCTTATGAATTCAAATTTTATGTCCATTCAAAATATGGTTCTAAGTGCCATTTAGGTCAGGTTTTCGAACTATTTTTTATCTTACTGGCCAACTTTATTTGCTTCTAGATTGCGCAGTTGTTCTAGTTTAGGAAACTTTTTGCTGTCGCCAACCTCTTTGAGTTTTAATCACCATCTTTAGTGTACTCAAAACCATACAAAGTCCCTTTTTCCCACCATTCTGTTCAAAGTCCACAACGTCTGCAAGGTTTTTTAATTCTAAAGTTATACACCTCACAGGCGCTAATGTAACTCCTGATTCATCGGCCCACGCGACATTTTTTAGTACAACTTATTATTTTTTTTCCAAAACAATGTGCAGGTTATCACTTTTTTAGGGACTTTTCCCGTTTTGTTTTTGATTTTTTTATTAAATGACCCAAACCCACCCACAAACTAATCTTTTAAACTGTAAATTTAGGGAATTTTTAAAATTTTCATAATGCAATATGCAGCTTTCCCTGACGGAAAGAGCTCTTAAAACATTTGAGGGCTCTCCATCATATAAGTTTTCTCAGTGCTTAGCTCATCAAATAAAAAGAGTAATGAATGTACTGTAAGATCGAGCGGATTTCCCCCTCATAAGTAGTTTTGTTTGGTGTAACACTAAAACTATGAACAGGCTGTTTGGGCAGTTGTAAAGCCTAACATTTTAGCTAGCCTACATCAAAAAGGAATGTACTACTTCTTCTTCAGGTTTGAATGATAACATTGTTTTTAGATTTGCATTGTTAAGTTGAGAATAATGTCAAATTTTACTCATTGCTTCTTTAGTGAGAAAAACCCCGTAATAACCATCAGGTATGATTACCTGGTCAACTTTGGTCCCTGATTTGTCAATTTTTAGAATCGAATTATTATTCTTCGTTTTCAGTTATATTAAACCATTTGACTTTGTAGAATATTTCATGGAGTGCGACCATTTTGGTTCCGCAATCGTTATCAACAGCATGTTTTTTTTAAATCCGTAGGACGTTTTGGGTTGTTATTGTTACAAACATTTTTTTAACAAAATAAAATGAGCGGTTTAAATATACTAAGATGCAAAATATTATGTTGGGCCCCCACTAAACCCTAAAAATTTAGCAACTGATACTCTTGTCATTGCTGTGACCAGACTGTCATTTTTTATAAAAAGGTGGGGTACTCCATTAGCCAAATACCCTAACCCTCCTATTAAAAAAGACTACATCGCAAAAGTGTGGTTCAGTCATCCGATGCAGTTTTATCAGAACCATTAAACTTTGCCGTGTTTTGTGCAACAACTGGTGTGGAGTGTCGTATGCTAATCATTAAATCACCTGATCCTTTGGTGAGGTCAGTGTATAGATTTTCATTTTTATTACACCTCAGACGTATTTTGACTGAACTGCGAGCCCCATTACCAAATAACAAAACGTTTAATCCATTCAGCAACAGAATAGACATAAAAGGCTTTTAAAAAGAATCTGTATCGAATTCAATATTATGTTAAGACAGCTTTAGACAAAAGTCGGATCTTAATCATGGTTAGGCACCCCTTATTTGTGGGGCGTGCACAGAAAGTATAACTATGACTGGAACCCTCCTTACACACTTTCTTTTCGGGTTTACAGGCGTTCACCTTGGGTCCATAGAGCAAGAGCATAAAACAGCATGGACAACATTTATCTTAGACATATCGAGGGCTTAACTAAAGCGGGAATAGAACGAATAAACGACTCTATTCGTACTTACGTTGGTGTTTGCTAGGTTCACAAGCACAAGCGAGATCGAGCATAACTGATTCTTCTACGGGCCCTTGATGCACAAAAACAATACTTAGAAAATTTAGAGGACCCCATTAATTCTACAGTTGATTTACCTTAAAGTATAAAAAGGTACCAACATGTTTTACAATACGCAAGATCGAAAGTAGACTTTGCTGTTGGCACTGGTTTATACATGCTGCCTTCTGACTCAGACTCCAGGTAGGAACAATAATAAACTACAACAATGAATCCTTGAAGCAGGTAATGAACAGAAGGTTGGGAAAACGATATAATTCGGGGCCCGTAATATTACAAACAATAAAAAACACCAAGATTAAGTCATCCAATCCCGAGGTTCAAAGCCAAAGATGTTGAAGACGTGGACTTTGTTCGCGATGAGCATGAATATGAAAAGACAGCGTTTGGTTTATTGGTTTAAACTGCCCTGGGGATTATTGGTCTTTATCTTACAAAATAGTAACCAACTATTAAGAGAACTAAAGCCATAAGTGCTCGGCATAAAGCCAACTACTTTCCCTTGCAGTAGACAAAAGCCAGCTAATAACACTCCCTAATATACCTGGTAAAGAGTCTATTGCTTTACCAGCTATTTTTTTTAATAAATCGCAAGTGATCAAGCTGTTTTTTTCCCCATGATTTATCAGGTGGAGGCGATGGCGATGGAGGCACCAGCCCAGCACCACACCACCACCTTTGGTAATAGCCATCACCATTTGTACTTATTGAAAAACCCTAAGGCCGTTATAACGTTGCTAATGTGACCCCTTTGCTTTTAAAACAGTGTTTTTTTCTTTCTGCTAGCGGTTGTGTCTTCTAAAAAATTCTTTGGATAGTTTCTCTTATTCTGATCACTTGAGTTCATAATTGGTCTCGGTTAGTAGACCCCGCTTTTAGTTTGCTGCTCTTTCTTTTCAGATCTTTTAGTCTTGTGTTTTATTCTTTCTTTAACATAGGCCCTAAGTTGGCGTCATCAGCCTCAACGAGTTTTTCTTTTTCTCTTTTTATATGCTCATCTATTTCACTTATTTTTGCTAAATTGTCTGTTAATTCACCTCTAATTTTTCTTACATTCCGATTAATAGCCTCTAATTCTTGCGGGGGTATTGGGGGATCATTAATTGTTTTTAATGCTGTTTTTTCTGAAAAACTGGTTTCTGCTTCTTCTTTTAAACATTTGTTGTTTTGCCCGCTGCTGGAATTAAATTTTGAAGTTCTATTTTTTGGGAAAACTGTTGGGAGTTCTTTTTCCCATGTTTTGAGGGTAGCAATGCTTTCCTCTTTAATTTTTGGTTTTGGTTTAGGATGCCAGGCGATCTAGATCTTTTGCCTTAAGTCTTTGGTTAATTGTACTCAAACTTTAAAAACTTTGATGGGTTTTGTTCATGTGTAAGCTGAAAAGTTGTTCCGGGTTGGGGCCGATTTTCACAAACAAATGGCCATTCTCATCTCGTTCAAAATTATTAGGGTCTAAAACTTCGGGAGGTTTTATGTTTAAACTTTTGTAAAATGCTCGACCGTACTTTCTGTTAATTCACGCCGCAATGAGAACGCCGAGCGATGCTGGTTTTTAAAGGAGTCCTTTCATCCCTGTCGTCTTCAGGATCAAATCAAATCTCTTTCACCTCCAATTCCCGCCATGTTTTTTAAAAAATTAACTTTTTTTTTGTTTTATAAAAAAAGTCACAAGTATATGGCTCGATTCTTGACCCCCATAGAAGACTGAAAGAACCCATGGCGTGAAGGGAAATAACGGAAAAATTACTTGTTCCAAATAATCCATCTACTATTGATGCGGTTCAAATTCTTACTGTTAGATTTCCAGACCCGGAGCGGGATGATTTGATTTTGCCAGGCTCTGCAAATGGCTTATTTCAAAATAGAACTCGCTTCAAAACAGACCCCGAAAGAACAGTTGTCCAGAATCTGGGACGGGCAATCGTTAAGAAAATTTTAAAAAAACTTGAGGGGAAAGAAGTATTTTCTTTAAACAATGCAGACTATTTTTAACCTATTTGATCTATGGCTAACGCGAATGAAAGGGAAGATCTTGCGTTTCAAGGAACGGCAATGAAGAAGCGCTAAACTTAGAAAGGCGCCGAACTGCTCAGGTGCTAAAAGCAGCAAAAAGTCTTTAGCTGTAAGTTATGCGTTTGGAAAACGCTTTTCCCATTCTTTAGATTTGAGTTTTTAAAAGCGCATGCCCCATACCTTCAAGGGGCTTAAAGACCAGATTGTCATACGAACTAACTTTTAATGATACAAACGTGTTATCAGATCAAAGACACCGAAGCAATGTACAGCATTTCTGACATCTCGTTAGAGTTTGATGTTGTTAGCAACTCTAATTTAGCAAAGGTGATTGGGCAACAATATGAGTCACAATTAGTAATATATTACGAAAACGTGCGTCATCATTCAACATATCCCAAAAGCAGGGCAGACGCAAAATGGAATTTTAATCTTGTGCCAGTAAAATCGCTTAAAGGTATTTTATTGCTGTGCGAAGATGAAGAACCATTCGCAAGGCAAGTGAAAGTTTTTTAATCCAAAAATAACGAAAGTACAATGTTCGATTGATGGTAGTCCTAACCAAATCTATGCTAGCGGACTTAGGCTTATCATCATTTTTGGCGAAATAAGAAAATTGTTTGGGGGTGGGAGGGGTAGAAGTCTAACAGCAGACCTTGCGTCTAAAGATCTACACCTTCACAGTGTTAGGCTTGATGATTATTTAACATCAAAATACGGTTTATGGAATTTACCTGAGGTAACAGAGGATAATCAGTTGCATGGAAGTGGGGAGAGATTTTTAGAGACATAATAAACATTCAAATTGATAAAGAAAAAGAGGCTGTTAAACCGCTTAATGTACATTTGTTTTTATTATATGATTTCACAGCTAAATATTGAAGTAACAGTTTAAAGATGTAGTATACTAAATTATTTTTCATTTTTTTAAAAAACATGCCCACTCAATTTATCCAAATGTGCCTACAGAACCGGAGTCGCCAAGAGAAAGATTGTAGAAACCCCGGGATAAAAACTTTAGATTAACCAACATTACACAAATGCAACAAAAAAATAGAGCAAGACCTTTCAAAAAACAGCAAAACCAAACGAAAGGGATTCTGCTGCCTTTAATGTGTTACCCATGTTAATACTGGAGATGACTATAAGCGCTCTATCGCAGGAACGAGTGTAGGCCTTCTTAGCAACAGGGTAGTGCGCCGCAGCTTTACCTTAGCGGTTTGTCTTTAGCTCTGGCTATGTTTTATTACTGTGGGCTGCTGGCAAAAATAAAATAACCCCAAAAGCACGCTATGGTTCAATTTTAACAGCTAACTTAGTTCCTTCAAGGCTGATTTTAAAATAAAGCACTAGCTGACTCAAAAATCACGAGATAGAATTAATCGTTACAGCCGTTTGAAGGCTACAAAAGACAAAAGTTTGAAACTTCCAAAGAAAGGCGAGGGCAACTTTTCTCAACAGCCAACCCGAGCAGAAAAAAAAGGAATGCTTAAAAAAAGTAAAGAACTTAAATCTGTTTAACAGCTCACATTAAAACGCCCAAAAGGGGGTTTATCTTTAGTTTATGAGGGCTAAACACAAAAACCTCGAAATTGATTAATTAATTTTTTAATTTAAATAAATATTTTGAGTTAGAAAAGAAACTCAGCATGGATAAGATAAAAGAAGGTCCAAGACGAATTGTTTAAGCCAATGCAAGGGAAAATTTATCAAGACACTGATTTATATTGATTTAGAAGTCATTGGAACAGAAGCGTACGGGCAAGTTTGCTCATGCTATTTCAAGTTCCAGGTAAACTAACAATAGACCCACCAGTTAAAGTAATGTTAGCTGTTTTAATCGACTATGTAACAATAAATGAAGAAAATCTCGAAGTCTGGGTTTCGACTATAACAGCAGACTTTCTTTCCTCTAATGACTTAACACCGGTTTTGGGGAGACGAAACTGCTTACACAGTTTGATGTGGCCGCTGAAGAAGCCCAAAAAGAGAGGCTCTGGTTGGTCAGAGGGCGAAGTCTTAGAGATTAGATTAAAACAGTCTAAGTATGCGCGATTGAGGCAGGTCTTACATTCACTACCACCAGCATTAGTTGCAAAAAAAAGCAGTTTTTAAACATAAAGATACGGACAACAAAAGTTTTATGTGGTGTGTTCTGCGAGGCTGCATCACGTCCCCAAAAACGCAGAAAAAGGGGTCAACTATTGGGATTAATCAATGATCTTAACTTTAGTGGAATCCTTTCATGTGAGTGTAGAACAAATTGATCAGTTTTTAAGGACAAAACAAACCAATAACTGTCAATATCTACACATGGGTGAGGAAAACAAATCTACAGCGATTAAAGTGTCCCCAAAAACAGTCCAAAATAGGTGATCCCGACCAAAAATCATGTTGACTTACTACTGATGTTTTCACCGCTACCCCTTACACATTGATACGCACGATGAGTAGACTAATGAAGCATACTTCAAAAGATCATGGCAAACAAGAATTTTGAGGAAAATGTTTAACAAGATTCATCCCCTCAAGCCCCAAGCGAACATAAGAAACATTGTGTCGGCCCAGTTGACTGTAATACGGAATAAATTTCGCCCCCCGAAGGCAGTAAAGTTAGTTTTAAGAATGGAAACGGATGCAAAAATTTCCATATGTTGTTTACGCAGACTTTGAGTCGCTTATTGTTCCTTATGAAGGGCCCCGCGCCACAAACTTCGAAAAACAGTCTTAATGAGTAATCATCAGATTTGTCATTTGCCTTCATTATTGTCAGGTCGGATGGCGCTCATTCAGAGCCAGAATTATATAGAGGGCCCAATGCTGCAGAAAATTCTCAAAAAGCATGCAGCAAGTGCGTAATGACTGTTCTAATAATCTGAATTTATCTGAAATCATAATGACGCCTGAAGACCCAAAAACAGTATGACTTAGCCCCACATTGTTGGATTTTCGTTTTTGGCCTCTCATCAGACGCAGCGAATCCAACAGTAAGAGACCATGATACATTTGCGGAAAGTTCAGAGGAGCGGCGCATAACAAATGCAATCTTCAACTAAAGTTTGAACCAAAAACATGGGGCTGGGCCCGTATTTTTCCAACTTGCGGGGTTACGACTCTCATCTTATAATGCAAGCAGTACCAGCGCCTTCAGGGTAGCATGCATCGCACAGTCATCAGAAAAGTACATGTGTTTCACTTTAAATAACATGTCTTTTTATGACTCTAGCAGCACATGATGGGTTCATTAGAGTCGCTGGCTATGTCCTTAAAGTCCTGCCCATAAAGGAAAAATATTTTGACCCAGCTCTCGTTAGAAAGGGCGTTTTACCCCTTTTGAATACATGAACAGTTGGGAAAGGTTTGACGAAGATATACTTCCGCCTAAAGGCGCGTTCTTTTCTAGTCTTAGAGGAAAGGACATCAGTGATTCTGATTACCAGCATGCACAAGATGCGTGGCAGAGGTTAGATTGTAAAACGATGGGAGACTATCATGACTCATACTTGATGGCTGATGTATGTTTGTTGGGGGATATTTTTGAAAATTATAGAAAGACCTGCATGAAACATTATAGCCTGGATCCTGCGCATTACATTTCTGCGCCCCGGGATGAGTTGGGATGCTTTCTTAAAGTTTACTGGAGTACAGATTGATTTTTTGTCTGACCTACCAATGATTCAGATGATTGAAAACGGATTGCGTGGAGGAATTAGAAATGGCGTCGCATCATTACTGTAAAGCAAACAACAAATACTTGGACGACTATGATCCAAGTAAAAGGTCTAACTATCTCATGTATTTAGATGCAAACAATCTGTATGGTTGGGCAATGGCACAATCACTTCCACTACGCAACTTTGAAATGTACACAGGTACGAATAATATTCAAAAGGCATTAAAGTGGTTGGGCAGTTTAACGCCTGATCAGCAGCGTGGTTTCATTCTAGAAGTTGTTTTAGAATATCCTCATGAACTCCATGACCTGCATAATGACTATCCATTAGCAGCAGAAAGCCTAAAGATGGCGAAAACAGAACCACCTAAACTTGTGCCTAATCTTCGTGGCAAAAAAAATTATGTCTGTCATTACAGACTTCTACAATTTTATTTAAGGCATGGTTTAAAGTTAACAGCTGTTCATCGTATTATTGCTTTCGATCAAGAACAGTTCATGAAACCATACATCATGAAGAACACTGATCTCAGAACCAAATCCACAGATGCTTCAGAAAAAGACTTTTTCAAGTTAATGAACAACAGCTGTTTTGGAAAGACTATGGAGAATCCGCACAAGCGCAAAGATGTCAGATTAGTCACCAAAGAGAACGAAGCAATTAAGCTGACTTCAAAACCAAATTATCAGGACTTTAGAAGATTTCATGATCACCTTTTTGGCATAATGATGAAAAAAAAAGAAAGTCAAATTGGACAAACCTGTTTTTATCGGGTTTACCGTTTTAGAATTATCAAAGCTTTTGATGTTAGAATTTCTTTATGACTACTTTAAGCCCTTGTATCCAGAGTCCAGAGTACTTTACACAGATACAGATAGTTTTGTTATAGATATCCCTACTGAAGACATCTATAAAGACATGGAAATCGAAGTGGCTAAAGGACATGCGGGATGGTATGATACATCTGATTACCCTAAAGATTCGCCTTTACATTCATCCGTTAATAAGAAGGTTTTAGGAAAGATGAAGGATGAATTATCCGGAGGGGTGATTAAGGAGTTTATTGGTTTAAGGTCGAAAATGTACAGTATTTCGAGCCAGGAGAAAATCATTAAGAAAGCAAAGGGAATATCTCGCAGCGTTGTGCAGTCAAACATATCACATGACAACTACAAAGAAGCATTGTTTGGCAATAAGACTTTTCATCATGACAACGTAAAACTGCGATCTAATCTACATGAGATCAACACAACAGTTGTAACAAAGAAGTCGTTAGATAGAACAAACACAAAACGTGTGTTTGTTAATCCGGAGTTTTCATATGCAATCGGGCATTGGAGAACAGCGTAATTATATATCTTCTTCGGGTATATATTCAGGCCCATATTTTTCATCAACTTTATCTATAAAATCAATCATATCATCCTCCAATTCAGACAAATTTTTTCTCATGTTTGCTTGATGCGCTTGAATATTTTTTATTATTTCAAGATATTCTTTTCCCCATGTTTGATAATCAAAATTTGGGATTTTGGGTTGTAGGTGATCTGGATGCATTGCTATGTGCTGATGAACCCTCGCAAATGTTGCACTAATAGCAGAACTCAAATCAAATGATTCCCGTATCAGTTCGAAGGTCTTTTCCTTTATCATTCTTGTTTCATTATGCGCTTCCTTCTGAGCTTCCATTTTAAACTCAAATATATTTACGTAAATTAACTAAGCAACTGGAACTGTGTCTGGTGGGATTATCTGCAGTTCTTCCTTCACAAAAGATCTTTGAGGAGCTGGTTGTTTTGTTGTGTCAGTTTCTCGTAAATAATACACTGGCGGATTCATCTTTACAATTCTTTTTATTTCATACGGATCAACACTCCAAACTGGATCGGTTGCCCTGATGCGGGCGTCCCCTTCTGCTTCCCCCGGTAAATAAAGGTACCTTACTTTCAATCCAAAAGGTAATAGTTTGCCGGATGAAGACTCTCCTTCAGCAACATTTATTGTTTTTCTTTTGATTGCTTGAACTGGTTTTAGCCCTTTAAATTCTTCATTATTCATTGCGCGCAAAACTGAGAGCAGTCTTCTAACCCATTCTGTGTTGCGAGAATTGTCAATCAGCTCTCTGTGATACTGGTAGGAGAAAAGTCTTTCGGCTAACTGTTTGTTAAAGTTTTCAACTAAAGCCTGTGATCTGTGAACTCCTGGAATGCCTCTTTTAATGGTAACTCTATGTTTTAAACAATAATTGATTCACTCGCCCTTTAAATTCTTTCCCATCATCGACTTGAATCATGCGAGGATAAGTTAATGGGCCTCGTTGGTATATCAGTTGTATGGCAACAGCAACAGCAGACGCACTCTTTTGTGTTAATGGTTCCGCATCTTTGTATCTTGAAGCTATGTCAATGACTGTGAGTGCGTACTTAAATCTTTTTCGCCTAATCGTATCATGAGGTAAATATAGAAGATCCATTTGATGGGTGTCGTTTGGAGTTGTGTTGACAAAGTGCGGTCTTTGTATTCGCCTAGGCGCAGGTAAATTTATTTGCCAAATAGCTTGTTTAGATAACCATTCCTTTGCCGTTTGTTCACTGACTCCCGCTGCTTGGCTTAGCTTTTTAATTGCCGTGATTCCCTTCCAATATCCTTTGGGCGAATAATAGATTTTGTTCATTTTTTATTCAGCCAATATTAGGTGCAACAAAATACACAACGGTCATACCAAAGACAATAAACCCAATTTCTTGCATCTTTTGTTTTTCTGATGGTTGATAAAAGTCACTGAATTTTGGCGGGGGCAATCTCTCGATTGGTTTGCCTGTTACAAGATAATATTCTTTTATTGCCTGATCAATATTTTTAAATGTGTAAGCTGCATGTCCCTGTTTTTTCAGTTTGTCATTAATAAAATCTAACTGCTCAATTCTCTGCTTTTCATAGTTATCTTGTGCAGCTGCTAGTTGCTCCATAGCTTTGTTATGTCTTTTTCTCTCGCCATCATCCCGTAGTTTACTAAACGCGTAATTACTTCCGCTAAAAGCAAGCGCATTCACTACTGCGCCGCCTATCATCATTACGAGTGAAGCCATTTTTATAAATGTATTTTTTTACATATTTATATTCTCTGGAATTATTCCTTGCTTAACTAGAAAATCTTTCGTAGCAAACGAAGCTGCAATGATAGCAATCAGTTTTGCTGAATCCTCAAAGTCAAGTTTGCCAAGATCCGCTGGTTTAATTCTTAACAAGCTTTTACCAAGCATCGTGTATCCTACACTTAGACCCCCAATAACAGCAGAATGGTATACAAGATTAGTAACAGTCTTTTCGCCGCTCATTTTTAAAAACAAAATAATTATAATTAATAAAAACATCAACACCGATGATCTATTAAACCTTCCTGAACTTATGATTACAAATGACCTGGTTGATGAGCAAGCTATTATGCCCAAAAAGGAAAGGCTGTATTCTTTGGCAGCATGTGGAAAAACAAAACAGTTCCTTGGGAATGAATTTAGCATAGAACAGATTCAACAGATGTCGCCACAAGACATTTTAAAGTATCATAACAGGTATGAAGCGCAGTTGGGGTCGAGAATGGTAAAAAGTGTCGGGCAAACGGTTCTTAGTTTGTACACTAAACTAGTCAGTAGATTTGCCCCCATTGATTCTGAACAAGACTTTATGTATGATTTAACGCAGGATCCAGTTTTAACAAAGTCATTAGAGTCTCTAGGATGTGATCTGTATTACAGATTTGGAACATTATTATCGCCGCTAATCATGGGATTAATTACTTTTAATCATATAGATTTTATTTCCCTTCAAAATGACTGAGCCAGAAAATCATCAGAATCAGAAAACATTGAATCAGGTGAAAGTGGTCACTAAATCCCCTCATCCAGGACGCATTGCAGCAGGAAAAAAATTAGCTGAGTGGAACAAACAAAAAAAATTAATGTTACAATCACAGAATGAAAAAGTGCCAGTTGTTTCAATGCCGGCTATAAAAACGTCAGAACAAGTTGATTCGAGGCCTACAACAACAGGGTTGCCTACACCGCCAAAGTCTTCATATTTTCTTAAAGCAATTGTCATTTTTGGCGGCATTGCTGTTGGGGGTGGTTATTACGGTTATAAAATATATAAACAAAGACAACAAAACCCAAAAAAGTCCGACCAATCTCAACCACTAAATATAGAAGATGAACAAAAAAGCAAGCCAGAACCGCCAACAACAAAAGATCATTTTGATCCATTTCAGATGCAATAATACTTTAAGAACTTAATAAATAATTATAAGTTGACTTGAATAAGAACTTGGTTGTACTTAGAGGATGACTTAGTTATGAACTTGATGTGACTTAAGTTAAGAACTTAGAAGTGATTTAAGGATGACTTGAGGATGACTTGAGTAAGAACTTGATTAAGAACTTGGGGGCGACTTAATTAAGAACTTAATTAAGAACTTGGGTGACTTGGGGTAACTTAGGGTAAAGGTGTCAAGTGTTTCATAGGGCACTTGGCTTAATGCCCAAGTTGGTCCTTCAAGCCAGTTTTTGGAGTGCGGCCAGTGCGTGCATGTGTGTGGGGCGTGAGAAGGGGAGGGTGTGTGTGGTGTACACAGAGCTTTATTATTTGTCATGTGTAACACCACTTAGTGCAAGACAGCGCTTGCGTTTTTGTGATTCATTGGCTCTTTTGTCGCAAGTTCAAAGCAGCCACCAGGTGCATTTAACAAAAGCCTGATTGAATAAAACAAGACAATTGTATAAAGTACACCCTGCGGCCGCTTGAAAGCAGCCTAAAAGTTTGTAGCAGGGTGTTGGCGGAGCGTTGGCGGGGTAGAGGTGAAGCAAAACGGTGTAGTAGGATGTTGAAGCAAAACACAAACACGAAGCACAAACAATAACACAGCCGAAGCAGGGCAGGTGCAAATGTCATATGGCAGCAAACCGTACATGCATGATCGTTACTATATTTAGAGCCACGTCATTTACTATTTTTGAAACCGTACATGCATGATCGTTACTATATTTAGAGCCATGTCATTTACTATTTTTGAAACCGTACATGCATGATCGTTACTATATTTAGGGCCACGTCATTTACTATTTTTGAAACCGTACATGCATGATCGTTACTATATTTAGAGCCACGTCATTTACTATTTTGAAACCGTACATGCATGATCGTTACTATATTTAAACACTTGTCTAACAGTACACACACACAGTGTGATACTTCTGTTGTTACGCACAAACAAGCACTGTATGTCTAAGACTGGACTGTTGGCGCTCTGATGTGAGGGGAATATGCGGCGCTTCTGACCAGTACTTTTTGTACTCTTCAATCTGAAGCATCTCTTCGATTTGCATCAGTTTGCTCATGATAAAACTGATTGGCAAACCAACCGTGTTAAATCGCGGAAATGCATAAAGCGATTTGGCAACGGCACGTAGTCTACGCGCATGAACATCAGAATAGCCAGTTTTTTCTTCTAGCCACTGGGGCCACACGTTTTTGTCATCTTTCCTTCTTTTCTTTGTACCTCCTGCCATTGTTTATTTTTGTGAAGAAGGACAAACCAAATAGTTCTGCTTCTGAAGAAACACTATCACCCGACATGAAATCTTTTTACAAACACCTTTTTTCACTGAAAAACACCGCGTCTTTCCACCACAGTCCAGTATGTAAAGCTCAGCACTTGATTCAACAAGACGTAGTATCTTTGCGTTCAAGAATGTTCACCATAATGTTGCAACTAGTCCGTCTGCATTGAACCCCGTAGCTAAACTGAGAGGCGCTAGTTGGGGGCGTTGGTCTAGATATCGTCATGTCGTCACGCGGTATGTACCTTGCCAAGTCATAAGATCCAACAACACAAATTAAGTAATCAGATGACCGCCTAATGACAGGCCTCTGTATTTCCATGTCTGTGCAGTACCAACTGTGTGTCTCTGCCACTGGTAATTGAGAAAGGTAAATGGTAGGGCCCACAGCCCTAATTGCTGGCACCAACAGTAAGAACTTGTAAAGTGATAGATAATAGCAGGCTTTGCGGCGTACATGGTGTGATCCACCCAGCTTACCCACCCCACCATTGCACAGTGTTTCTCTGTCTGTCTATCTGCTTCGTTTTATAAGATTTATCATGCAAGGATAAGTGTGCGGATTAAAAGACAGAGACTCATTTGAAAATGTTTGCGCGAAAATGATGTTATTGAAATGATCAAGAAAAACATAGCATTAAGCAAAAACTGAAATCTAAAAAGTTTAGTAAATTAGTATTAAAAACGGATACCCTACACAGTATGTTTGTTTGTAGATAATCGTTATTTTTTGGTTATTAAAGTCTTACTTGTCAGAGAACTATAAAATGCCGCTTTTAGGCCACTTTCGCCCAAAAACTTGGTGGAGGAGCAAGTGAGGTAGAATGAATATTTTATAGTTCTCTCGAGCATAAAAGAATTATTACAGATCTCAAGAAGCGGCTTGCCACCAGTTCTCCTCATGAGTACCCCCCATTGAAACCTGCCTGTGAACCTGCATGTCCACTGCCCCTGTTTCTTTTCCACTGCCTTGAAGAGGACCAGCCTGCATCAAGCGACGCCAACATCACAGATGCACAGATCACCTGACCTGT
This sequence comes from Conus ventricosus, assembly GCA_018398815.1. Taxonomy (NCBI): domain Eukaryota; kingdom Metazoa; phylum Mollusca; class Gastropoda; order Neogastropoda; family Conidae; genus Conus; species Conus ventricosus. Next base: position 47,580,093 of record CM031628.1, on the reverse strand, counting down.
CTAAGACCCACCAGCCCTCCACCCTACCCATCCCCCCAGCGGTCAACCCAGTCCCACCTCCGTCCAAGTAAAAAACACTCTCTGCACCCAGCCTCTCTTCCACCCATCCCCACCTCCCTCCTCTGACCTAGCTGACCCCAGTCTCCATGCCAGTCCCGCCCCTCTCAAGTTAGACAGTGTTCCTGTCTACTCCATCCCAGTTATAAATCGTTTTGATCCATCACCATCATCACCTGATCATCAGTCCATTCCTGTCCATGTCTCCAAAAGACAAACAGCTACTCCCACTCACCCCATTGTCTCCAACAAACATCATTGGAAGAACAGACGGACTGTTTGATTATAGGAGATTCCACAATACATAACATGGATGCACACAAAATGAACACAGGTAGCTTCAAATCAGTTCAGAAAATCAGTGTGTCCGGTCTCAGGGTCTCTGACATAAAACACTGGCTTGAATCCGTCCACCAATGCCCATATGGTTAGAGTTATTTTGCATGTAGGATCCAACGACTGTAAAGGGGGAGAGATTACAACACACCAATGGAGGCTCTCCTTCACTCATGTCAAACGACCTTCCCCAGTGCAACAGTCGTGGCCTCGTCCATCATCCCCGCATGTGGTAGACATTTAATGAATCCAGCCATTGTTCAATCCAACCTAAAGCTTCAGACAGTATGCAGGGAACTGTCTGCAGTATTTGTAGACAACAAAGATTCCTTTCTTGCTAGGAGTGGTGCCCCCAGGAAGACATGTACAAATCTCCCCTAGCCATCAGCCACAAAGGTTTGCTAAAACTAGCATGGAACATCAAATACTGTGTTAGTGCCTCATCTACGCACGACTCCGCCTGCTGCAAGCCACAGATGTCAATACAACACACACGCCAACACACCATCAGCCCCATGTTCCGGCCAGTGCTGCTCAACCATCCCATCGCTACACTTCAGCAGTGGCGCCAAAGCAGTACAACACTGTTACACAGGCCACGCCCCCCTGTTGAGAACCCCCTGCTTCTCATATCCTAGGGCCGCCCTGTCAGTACTTCAGTGACTAACCCCAACGTGCAGAGCACCGGTCCCCAACCACTTACGGCACCGCTGTTCCCGCCACGGTGCCTCCCTCCCCCACTAATCCTCTACAGGCCATTGCTGAAGCAGTGCGACTGCTACAGGCAGCCTGTGGCCTTTCTTCAGAGTGAAGACTGTCTTTGTAAGAGTCATCCCTTTCACACCCACCAGCGCCCTCCCCCCCCCCCCTCCCCGCCTCCCTCCCCCCCCCCCAAAAAAAAAAAGCACACACACAAAAAACTTGAGGAACTAGACGTGTGTTATAAGTACAATGGAGAGCGCTCCATAAGTGCAACGCATTTGTGCCAAACAGACTTGGACCTATAGACAATTTAATCTGATTATCAGCATGTATACGTGTGTTCAGATACATATGAGTTGGAGATTCTGTGCGTGCAACATACAGGATTGTGCTTTTTATCTTGCAGTACTTCGTCCTGTACAACCTGACAGCAATTAGTTGAGTGCACGTTAAATTGTAAGTGCATTCTCATCACCTATTTCCGAACCACTGCTGTGGTATCTAATCTACAGTTTGTTTGATTGATTTTTCTTGTTTTTTGTTGTTGTTGTTATTGTTGCTGTTTGTTGTTGTTGTTGTTGTTGTTGTTGTTGTTGTTGTTGTTGTTGTTGTTTTCATTATTTATTTTACTTTTTTGTACGTGTCCTTTCTTCCCCTTTCTTTTTGTTTTTCCTTTTACTTGTGCACTCAGGACATAAAATGGCCACAAACCAGAATCATGGCCATCGAGAGATGGACTGAGAATTTGCCATTTAAATATCTAATAGTGCAGTCAGTAAGATCTCTGATATCTCGACCCTGATATCGAACCACCAAAAGCCATTCCATGTTCTGGGTCTCTCCGAATCAAGATTAAATACCTACATTAGTGATAAAGATGTAGCAGTCCAGGTTATAATATCGTTCAAAAAGACCCTACTAAAGACAAAGAGACAGGTCTTCTAGTGTATGTCAGTGAATCTCTAAACTTCAAGAGACTTTCCCACCTAGAACAGCATGACGTAGAAGCAGTGTGGATACAAATCACACTGAACAAATCACGATCCATTTTAATCGGGTTTTGCTCCCAGAACCCAGCAGAAAGAGTCAGCTGGACTGATAAATTTGTCGCTATGATGGACGCAGTTTCCTTTGAATGTAAAGAGATTGTTTTACTCGGTGACTTCAATGTAGATCTTTTGAATTCAAACAGCCAATGGAGCCAAATGATAAGTGTGTTGAATTTACATCAGATTATCAAAACACCCACCAGAGTAACACCAACTTCAAAGACAATCATTGACCATATCTATGTCTCAAATGAAAATAACATACTAGAAGCTTGTGTCTTCTCTTCTAGTGATCATTACCCAGTGTGTGTTACATGGTCTAAACATGGAGTGAAAATCCCAAAACCAGGCCACAAACCATAACCTATCGTTGCTTCTCAAATTTAACGAACAAAACTTTTGCTTGATTTAATGAACTCAGAACTTAATACAGTATACAATATTGCGATTGACTTTTGGATCGAAATTTTTACAGAAGTCTATAACAGACATGCTCCGTTAAAAACAATCAGAGTAAAGCATATTTCCCCAAAACCCCCGTGGTACACGAACAAATTACAAGAGGCATGCTACCTTAGACACCTTTTGAAAGAACATGGCTATGAAGAAGAATCAAGATCACTAAGAATGCAATAAACTCTCAGAAGCACAGGGGAAAAACTAAAACTATCGCGAGTTATTAACTTCCAAAAAAATCCAAAACTGGTTTGGCAAGCAATAAACCAGCTTAACAATGACAGTTCTTCTTCAAATCAACTGTTATCAAAGGTATTTCTGCTGAACAACTTAACACTCACTTTTCTACCATTCAGATACAGTTGTCACTACTGATCATTCAAGCTCTAATGAACTTAAAGAACTCCATCAATTTTGTCACGACAAAAAAATCAGGTCTGAACTACACATTCCACTCATAACTGTGCACGAGGTGTAGCAGTACCTACTTCATCTCAAACAGTCAGAACACGTGGACTAGATGGCACAGATGGCAAAATTCTGAAACTCTCGGCTCCAGTTATAACTGACACGTTAACGTAAAATCTTTAATCTGTGCATAGATAAAAGTTATTTTCATAATGCGTTCAAAAAGCAAAAGTTATACCCATTCATAATCTGGTGATAATACTGATCCTTCAAACTACAGACCAATATTAATCTTATCTATCCTTTCCAAACCTCTAGAAAAGCATTTAAATAAACACATCCTTCATCACTTCAACAAGTACGATTTGCTCCATCCCGGACAGTCTGGTTTCAGACAGAAACATTCCTGCCATTCTGCATTAATCAATCTTGTAGATGTGTGGCTTAATAATATTAATAACAACAGATATTGTGGTGTCTTATTCGTTGATTTTAAAAAAGAATTCGATGTCATTGACCACAATCTCCTTATTCGAAAACTGGAGATATACGGTCTTTCAAAATCCGCCTTATCCTTCTAAAATCATACATCACAAAACGACAACAATGCGTCTTATTGGGGACGGCTGTCTCTTCTATAACAACTCTTAAGTATGGCGTTCCACAAGGCTCCATTTTAGGCCCGCTACTCTTCTCAATCTACATTAATGACCTACCCTACATGTGAGATCTACATGTACCTCTTTGCAGATGACACCACAATTCACACCAGCCATAATGACCTTCCAGTCTTTCAAAACATTTGCAAGAGAGTACCAACGACCTTGTAAAATGGACCGAACTAAATCATATGTCACTTCACCTCAAAAACCAAAACTCATGTACATTACAACTAGGCAAAAAAGACAAAAACTCACCCAATGATATCCCTCCTATACACCTCAATAATGTACTTGTGGAACAAGTCACTCATCATAAAGTATTAGGACTAATAATTGACAATAGTCTCAGCTGGAATCCCCACATAACGTTACTATGCAAAAAGTTCTCCCAGAAAGTCTATCAGCTCACCAAAATCAAACACTTTCTTGACCTTCATTCACGAAAACGTTTTTTTCCATGCTCATATTCGGTCTCATGTTGATTATGTATCGACTATATGGGATTCTGCAAGTGCAAAACACATTAAAACCATTGCTTAGCCTACATAAACGAGCGCTCAAAACTAATCCTTCTGAAAAAAACTTGCCTCGAAAGCTCTGATTATAAACATCTTCACATTCTTCCATTCAGCCAGAGACTCAAAAAACAACAAAGGGCTAATGATGCACAAGATTCTGACCGGGAATGCTCCAACAACTTTAATGAGACGAATCTCAAAAATCTCGTCGAGAAACTCCCACAAATTCCATATCCCAATCCCCAGAATTGACCTATTCAAATCAAGTCTAACGTACTCGGGAACCTCTTTGTGGAACTCCCTTCCAGAATACATCAAACAAATCCATTGTACCACAACTTTCAAAAACACTTACCTTACTCATCTTCTGCAGTAAAAAATAATTTTAAAAAAAAATTAAAAAACCATAAGTAATACCAAGTAATCTCCAAAAGCATAAATCATCCCATTTCATGTACTTAACAAATTTGTCTTTTCTGAAAAAAAATTTTCTTTTTTTTCATGTATCAAGTATTTTGATATATATATATATATAAAATATATATATATATATATAATATATATATATATATATATATATAATATATATATATATATATATCAAAATACTTGATACATGAAAAAAAGACATAAGAGCAAGCTTTGTTTATAATTCAATATATATAAATATATAATATATATATATATATATAATATATATATATATATATATAATAATATATATATATATATATATATGTGTGTGTGTGTCACGAGTTTGTCACGAGGCCTATGACGATTGGCCCATCTAGGGTAGTAGAATTATTCATTTATTTATTGTCGTTGTTGTCGTCGTGTATCCGTCCCTTAATGTGGGTTGTGGTGTGTTTGCAACTTAATGTCGTTCAGCTCAGGTTAGGTTTACTTTCTCTCTCTCTCTCTCTAATTTCACTGCCCGTGCAATTCATCCTGCAGGTTCACGGGTGGCTGGTACCTTTCGCTTGAACTGGCTGTCTCTATCGGCCTCTCACCTGTCTTTTTACCTGCCGCACGTGCAGCATTCCTCTTAGGCTTGAGGTGTTCTCACTCTGTGACGTAGGGTGGCATGTTGGCTGCCATCGGTTAGGAGGTTTTCTCTTCACTCGAGCGGAAGATGTCCCTGGGAGCGCCCGCTCCGGTTCTGGTTCCCTACCACTTCGTCGAAGGTACGGTCAGTACCTTCCCTTCCTACAGTCGGCCTGTAGGGGAGGCACGTCATCTCTTTTCCGCATCTGCTCTGCTGATCCTCTCGACTGGACAGAGGGCAGAGAGTCGCTTGACCCGCCACTTTTGGGTCACCCACGGGTAGCTGGTAAGCATCAGTTTCGTGGTTTGTTTGTTTGTTGTTGTTTTTTGTTAGCCAGCTAATTCTTCTCTTTTGCGCAATTTCTTTTTGTTTTCAAAATTATAGAGAATTATTGTTTGAGACCACTTTTTCTGGTTAATTCAATCTTTAACCTGGCCAGTCAAAATTATATCCAAAAGTCTTTCTCCTTTTTATGCATCTGGTGATGCGGTAGTCGGTGGGGATGGGGGAGAACCTGGTGATTTAGGATTGGAACTTGCTGTCTGTCTGTCTGTCTGTCTATCTACACTTCCCATTGATCAGTTAGAAACTAACCATTTCCTTGAGCTCATTTTTTGTCGTTGTGTGCTTGTTTTGTTCTTCAGTTTTCGGCTTTTTTGTCTTTGATGTTGTAGTTGTTGCTGTTGTTGTTTTGGCCCGTGTGTTTTCTTCCTCTGTTGTTTTTGTTTTGTTTATGGAGACCTTCGTTCAATGGCTAGCGCGTTCAGTCTTCACAACTGTCTTGAGTATAAACCACTCATGGGTTCAGATCTGTACGGCTGGAAAAGCCTCTCTGTCCACCCAGCAACAAATGGGTTCGTCATTTAGTTCAGACCAGGAGAGGTAAAGTTGCTAAGGGAGAGAGATGGGCACTTATCTGCTTATCTCATTACCCTGGTAAAAAAAAGTTTCGCTTCGTTTCGTTCCTCTCTCTCTCTCTCTCTCTCTCTCTCTCTCTCTCTCTCTCTCTCTCTCTCTCTCTCTCTCTCTCTCCAGATTAAACACAGCAAAAGAAAAATGTCTCACAGTTGCTGTAGTCGTGCGCAGTTGTTCTGGTGTCGATGACGAAGACGTTGAAATCCACATGACCCGAGCCTATTTCATTGGCCAGTTCCAGGCGCCATGTTCCTTGGTCTTTTGCCGTCACCATTCTCAAAGTCACGTCACTGTCAGGTCCGGCGGAGTCCCGAAATGTTCAGAGTGCTAGGAACAAACAGGAAACAAACAAAACAAACTCCACGCAAAAGAAAAAGGCGATAGGGAATTCGTTTCCGATAATGTCAAGATATTCATGACACTTTAAAAAAACGGATTGGAAAAGAAAAAAACACTTCAAGGAAAGTAAAGATATAATAGTTGGAATTGTTTGTTTTGCATGGACTGGGCTTTGATTGATTTGCTTAATGTCGTAACACCATTAAACAAAACCTTACATCTGAAAATATTCGGCGTGCTAAAAACTAAGAAAAAACAGCAACAACAACAACAAAACCCCAAAAGGCGAAGCAGGATTCGTTTCCGGTCATGTCAAGATATTTATGACACTGAAAATGAAAGGAAAAGAAAAGTCACACAACACACACACACACACACACACCACACACACACACACACACACACACACACACAAACAAACAATATCATAGCTGAGTTTGTTTCCGACAAAGACTGAGCGTTGGTTGATCTGGCTTAATGACGTAATACCACTTAAAACTGGCATAGGTAAACTGGGCACGTGATATCCCCGTGGAAAGGAAACAAATGTAGACACGTATGACTAATAAGGCTATCGCAAAATGAATCTACGAAATAATTGACTGCATCTGAACGTAACTGACGATTCGAAGTCAAGTATACATGATAAAATTTCTAAGGGAACAAGGTATAGAACAGATAAAAGCCTGGGATATACGCACAAAATAAAAACGAATGAAAAGATTGAACAGTGGTACAAAACAGACAATGCTCTAGACTACAACGACAGTATACCATAAAAATCCAGACTACAACGATTGTGTACGGAAGATGACAGCTGCAAACCAATGCGCTGAATCCAACTGGGCAGCATAAACTTAAAACTGAAACCATAGTGAGCACGAGACACAGAGAGAGAGAGAGAGAGAGAGAGAGAGAGAGAGAGAACTCCAACACAGTAATACTGGTTTTGTGTATACTCATACTTCTCGCTCTCAAATCGTTCGTGGAGACAATGTGCCCAGTGGAGCGTGCGGACACCTTGGTCACAGTCCACTGCGTCACACGTGAGGTGTGAGCTCGCGCACGAAACTGGATTGTGACGTCATTTCCATTGTTAACAACCGTGTCGATTCTCCGGCCTCCTAAAAACGCAGGAGCACCTGCATGGCAAAGGGAGATGTTTTGACTGATATTTCATGCAGCTGCTCTCTCTCTCTCTCTCTCTCTCTCTCTCTCTCTCTCATCACTGAGTTTTTAACTCTCTCTTCTCTCTCTCTCTCTCTCTCTCTCTTCTCTCTCTTCTCTCTCTCACACACACACACACACACACACACCACACACACACACACACACACACACACACATGCCCGCACGCGCGCGCACACACAGACACACAGACAGACACACACACACACACACCACACACACACACACACACACACATACACACACACATATATATATATATACACGCATACGCGCGCGCGCCGAAAAAACTACCCGAGACTGGAAGCACGGCTACCTTATTAAGCTCCCTAAGAAAGGAAACCTAAAGGAGTGCAAGAACTGGAGAGGCATTACACTGCTCAGCATCCCCGGGAAGGTCTTCAACAGAATCATCCTCGATCGGCTGAAGGACATCATCGACAAGAGGCTGAGAAAAGAACAGGCTGGATTCCGCAGTGAAAGATCATGCACAGACCAGATAGCTGCTCTCCGTATCATCATCGAGCAGTCACTGGAATGGAACTCGCCCCTGTCACCTTCGTCGACTTCGAGAAGGCCTTTGATAGCATCGACAGACTAATCCTCTGGAAGCTTCTTTCCCACCATGGCGTCCAGAGAAGTTCATAAACCTCATCCGAGCAGCATATGAACCATCAACATGCCAAGTGGTACACGGTGGATCCCTGACGGAACCCTTTGACATCTTGAGCGGCGTTCGTCAGGGTGCCTACTCTCACTGCTCCTGTTCCTGATTGCCATCGACTGGATCATGGAAAGAACGATACAAGACCAACAACGAGGCATCCAGTGGACCACTGACCTCCCAGCTGGAAGACACTGACTTTGCCGATGATGTTGCCCTCCTGTCCCACCGTCACAGCCACATGCAGGAGAAAACCGCTGCCCTGGACAGTACTGCCGTACGAACAGGACTGAAGATCGGTAAGGCAAAAACCAGGGTGATGAGGATCAATGAGGTCAACGACAACAACATTGTACTAGATGGAGAAGACCTGGAGAACGTCGACAGCTTCACATACCTCGACAGGATTGTCAGCAAGGACGGGGCCACAGACAAAGACATCCCAACAAGAACAGGCAAGGCATCCGCAGCTTTCAAGATGCTCCGACCTGTCTGGACCTCACACACCATCTCTGCAAAAACCAAGATCTACATCTTCAACACAAATGTGAAGTCTGTGCTTCTCTATGCCTGTGAAACGTGGCGCACCACCAAGTCATCGACACACCGCCTGCAGACCTTTGTGAACAGATGCTTGAGGTACATCTATCGCATCAGGTGGCAGGACATGGTCACAAACGAAGACTTGTGGAGAAGAGCTGGACAAGAGCCCATTGAAGATCAAATTAAGCGCAGGAAGTGGGGCTGGCTTGGCCATACCCTCAGAAAACCAGCAGCAGCGTTGTCCGCCATGCCTTGCGATGGAACCCACAGAGAAGACGCAAGAGAGGCCGACGTGCACCACCTGGAGAAGATCAACGGAGGCGGAGACAACTGACTGGGCTATTCCTCGGGCAGCTGGAAGTGGCCGCCAGGGACAGGCAGAGATGGAGAAGGCTCGTGGATGACTATGCTCCACTAGGAGCCAACGGGATTAAATCAAGTAAGTCACGCGCGCGCGCACACACACACACACACACACACACACACACACACACACACAAATACACATGCACGCACGCACGCCGCACGCACGCACGCACGCACGCACGCACGCACGCACACACACACACACAACAAACACACACACGCACGCACGTACGCACACACACACACACACACACACACACACACACACACACACACACACACACACACACCACACACACACACATTACACACACACACACACACACAGCTGCGTCGCTTTGGTGGGTCTGATTCCATGGACAAGTGGACAATATAAATGGTTCTCTTTCAAGACAGACTGTGATTATCCCATGGACAATACAAATGGTTCTGTTTTCAGGACAGACTGTGATTATCCCATGGACAATACAAATGGTTCTGTTTTCAGGACAGACTGTGATTATCCCCATGGACAATACAAATGGTTCTGTTTTCAGGACAGACTGTGATTATCCCGTGGACAATATAAATGGTTCTGTTTTCAGGACAGACTGTGATTATCCCCGTGGACAATACAAATGGTTCTGTTTTCAGGACAGACTGTGATTATCCCATGGGTTGCCGGTGAGTAGGTAATGAGTACACATCACGCCCCATATACACAATAATGAGCAAGGCTATTGAAAGGTAAACACCGAGCATCCAGCAAAATATATTTCTTTAAAATTAGACCTGTGTTTAAAACAGAGGGGATACGAAAATATCAAGAATTTTTTTTCCATTGGGCACTTTGTATGCTAAAAGTTCTGTAAACTGAAGGTCGACATGACCAGCAAGTGATACTGTTTCGCTTTCTTCAGAGCTTATCACGCGTGGCACCTGATCCTGGCTACCTGCTGAGGGGAAACACTTCCACACCAACAAAAAATATAATCAAGGTAGATACTATTGTCTGTATGCACTCTCAAGGTAGATACTATTGTCTGTATGCACTCATGAGGTAGATACTATTGTCTGTATGCACTCATGAAGGTAGATACTATTGTCTGTATGCACTCATCAAGGTAGATACTATTGTCCGTATGCAATAATCAAGGTAGATACTATTGTCTGTATGCAAACTCTCTTCAAAAATCAAAGATGAGCAGTCAGTGAAAGAAAAAGTAAGACTTTTGACTAAAATGACACACTGTCCTTTTGTCTATGAATCAGGAGCAATGAAACGTGGTATGAAGGTAAGTTTTATAACGATTACATTTCCCACTGTACGGCAGCGGCAATGAAACGTGGTATGAAGGTAAGTTTCATGACGATTACATTTCCCACTGTACGGCAGCGGCAATGAAACGTGGTATGAAGGTAAGTTTCATACGATTACATTTCCACTGTACGGCAGTGTTCATTTGCCTCAGCTGGTGAGACACCTGAAAGCTGGTCACCTTGAAGCCCCTGAGGATTCTGGAGGTACAGGTTCAAGGTAAGGCGACTGAAGGCGGAAACTGGAGCAAACTTTAAGAAGAAAAAAAGGAACTGGTTCCGCTGGACATGCCAGACAAACAGATTACAGAAGAAAGCACTGCTCCGTGGTCTGTCTGCCTTGTTCAGCGGAAACATTATCTGTTCTTTGTAAAATCTGGAGGTTCAGATTCTCAGTTATCAATCCGCAACAGGAGAAGTTCATCCGTGAGTCATTCTCTCGGTCGTGATTTGATGCGTCCAACCCCGCTAGGGTGATGAAGTTGATGCAAATACGAAGTGGGAGAGTAGGAGAGAGAGAGAGAGAGAGAGG
>CM031628.1:47549916-47568017 GCA_018398815.1 Conus ventricosus | reverse complement strand
ACGGTCTCTTATTTCCAACCCGCAGTAAACGAAAGACATTCAGCTGGCACTGTTCTAGGTGGCTCTCCAAGACGGTCAGAACGGCCTATTCCCAGGCATCAAGGACCTCCCCGTCTTGTCCCCCCGGGCTCATGAGCTCAGAGCGCTCGCCGCTTCGGCAGCATTCCAGCACTCTGTTCCCATGCGCCACCCCCTGGAGGCAGCCTTCTGGCGTTCGGAAAATCCCTTCATAAAATTTTAGTTAAGGGACATCGCATGACAAGGGCTGATGGTTCTAATGGGATACCCTTTGTGGCGGCTAATGCATCCATATCGGGTAACCCCAGGAACCACTAGGGCACTCGCCCTCCTCCTTTTCCTATGAATTCTGCTATTGTCTGACATGGTACAGTATATGACGCCAAAATGGGGAGTTTGTATATACTCCCTGTTTGGCTAGTATACTTACCATGTCAGACTCTAATGCCCGCCCTCCCTTTCCCCCACCAGCGCAAGGTTCTGGGGTTACTTGCGCGCAGGCCTCGATGAATGAGGTACGGGAGGTTGACACCGGCTTCTTCCCTACGGCGGAAGCGGTGGGCATCACGTGACTGTCTTATTATGCATTAGCCACACAAAAACTTCGGCCTGGCAGAGCTAACTAACTGCTGTGAATGCTATTGTTGACATGGTAAGTATACTAGCCAAACAGGGAGTATAATACAAACTCCCATATTTGAACGTGATGACAGCCTGATATGGCCCTTTGTGGTCGGCAGGGCTATAAGCAACATTACGTTACCTTATTTAAATAACTTTTATTTGCGGTGGATTCCACACTCAGGGAATCAATTACAATACACATATTTGTGATTAATTGATAAACAGTACTGAAATAAAGGCAATATCCTCTATTTGGGGACAGCACGGTTCTGCTGTGATTAATTGATAAACTACTGAAAATAAAGGCATATCCTCTGTTTGAAACTGCTGTAAGGACACTGTCCTGCTGTGAGCGTAGGAAACCCACAAAACGTGGGAGGACGGTGGGGGTGAGGGGGGGGGGGGGGGGCTGTCAGTCTTGTCATTCTCACCCCCGCGGTGAACGTCTTATCAGCAAAGTAGCGCCAATCAACTACTGGGTTTCAAACCCGTAGCGCAGCCAAGGGCCGAGATTGTCGTGGTGTTGATAGCAGGCTGAAACAGCGGGCGGCCTGCACGCAGTCGTCACCCCACTCTCAAAAGCACTCCACGGCGGGGCAGAAAAGACTTGTGTACAATCACACTACCCCCCCTCCCCTCCCGCCCCCCACCTTACGGGTGCAGATACAGTGCGATCTTTCCTTTTCTTGAAAAACCGCGCGCGCACACACACACCCCACACAACACACCACACACGCCGCACGCACGCACGCACACACACACACACACACAATACACACACACACACGCGCGCGCGCGCGCGCCCCGCGCCCGCGAACACACACGCGCGCGAAGACCACACACACACACCACATACACACACACACACACACGCACACACACACACAATTTCAATTCAATTCAATTCAAATTTAATCCTTTGACCCCTGCTGGGGCATGGGGGATACAAATGTAACAAAGAGAAATACGAAAACTCACTCAGAACAATGTGTGAACATAGTTGCGAAATGCTGAATTCTGGTGAACTGTAACGATCTCATTAAACAATCTTCCCATTTTTTAGAAACTTACTAATATTCAAACAAATGCGTCTTCCCTTTTTTAAATAAATTACAAAAGTTGAAAACAGATTTGGGTTTTAGATTTTTTTAGGGATAAATTTTTTTCCGAAGTTCTTATATTTTGGTTCCCTGATGCAAGGAATTTCCCCCAATTTCACCCATTTCATTTACGAAAAATCCCAATTCTTTGGGAAAACCATTATGGTGCTTCCTTTTTAAATTTGATTTATGGTTATAATCAAAATTTGAATAAAGGTATAACATAAATTTGGAAGGTAGAATTATAAGTTTTTTCCCAAAGAAGTCTTTAATTTTATAAAATAAATTGTTGCTTTTTCAAGGAATGCGCCAATCACGAGCATAATTATTTTCAATCCTTTTTAACCCCTTTTATAAGTTATTTCTGTTTGGGGAATGTGAGTTTCCCCAACCAAAAAAACCGGGTTTCAAAAAAATTTGCTTTTAAACAAAACAAAGCCATGGTGAAAGAAAACCCTTTTGTATATAGTTCATGTAAAATATTATTACTTTGTTTGAATACTTTTAAAATCGGGAAAACAAATTTAGCCCAGAACCTTATCATTCTTACTTTAATCGTAAGAAAAGGATAGTTTCCGGTTTCCCCAAAAATATTAAGTCATTGTGGTTTTTTTAATCTAAATAAATATTTTAAAAACGTAACTGAATTTTCAAATATTCAACATTTTCAAAACCCCAAAATTTTCAAAACCATAAACAACACGGTAAAAATTTGGGAAATAAAATATTGTATGCAAAATAAATTTGGGCAATTTCTTTTTCCTTGAAATTTTGTAATAATAAAAAAATTGCCTTGCACTGATTTTAAGCACTTTTTTTTGCTTTTAAAACAAACCTGTTTGTGAATCGATGCCTAAGTATTTATTGAATTAAAAAAAACCTTTTTTTCATTCCCAAAGAAAAAAATTTACGTACTATTTGGGCCAGAAAGAAACTATTTTTGTTTTTTTTGGGATTTATTTTAAATTGCCATTGATGCAATTATATGTAAGGATTAAGTTTTTTTTGGTGTTTTAAAATTTTCCCATAAATTGTATCATCAGTAATTAATACAAGAATTTAAAAAAAGTTCAATTTTTAACTCTTGCGTTAAATATATTTAGGGGGGAAAATTTTTTTTGTAAAATAAGGAAAAAGTTGTAGTCTTTAAAAAAATAATGAAAAAAAAATAAGGGTGAAATTTTTTTCCCCTTGACGAACCCCTAAAAGGCCAAAAATTGATTTTTGACATTTAAAAAAATGACGATTTTATTTGACAAAAAATATTGATTAAACGGCAGATTTCCCCAGATTTTCCCTTGCTAAACTTTTGTGCCTAAGCATGTCCCCAAATAGAATCAAATGCCTTTCTGTAATAATAAAAGCACGTTAATTTTCCTTGTTGATTGCAACATGTCAATCAATGTTTTTAAGAAAAAAAAAGCATGGAAAAGGTTGAATGCATGCGTCTAAAACCTGCTTGGTTTTCTGAAAATAAGTCCATTCATTTCAAAAATAAGTAAGTTGCTTTTTAGAATTGACGTGAAATTTCCCTAACAACTTAAAGGTTTACCCCTCTGTATTATTCGTCTTTTTGATCTCCTTTCCCTTTATGAGTGGTAAAATTAAAACCCTGTCACCAATTTTTGGGGATAATCCCAGAATCCAAAAACAGTTTTAAAAAAATAAACAAAAAACTTTTTATATAAGGGAACACTTTTTTTTTTTATTCTTTTCCTTACAAAATAACCCCTGCTGCTTTTTATTCTTTAAAATTTTAAGCTCTTTCATTTATCCTCAGTAATTGAATCTTTTTAAAAATTTTAGATTGATTTTCCTTCGATACTTCATTCTAAAAATTAATCTTTAAAACCCCGTATTTTGATTAAAGGGACGGGAAATGATTTTTAAGCTTTCAAGAGGTTAGGACATGATAAAGCTTTTTTCCTTTAATTTTCCCCCAATAATCCTTGGATTTTAGTTTTTAAAGCTCGAAATTCTTATGCCATTTTCTCGTTGCTTTCTTTCGTCGTCTCAAAACATTTTTTTATTCTTTGCTTTTGCAGCAAGATTATTTGATTAGGCCAGTATTGAACTTTAACTTTTGTTTTTGCTTTAATTGGTTCGAGAAACCTTACCCCTTTATAAAACCCAGTTTTGATCTCCCCTCGTTGATATTATTATTGTAAGTTTAGAGAAGTCCAAATGTACCCTTTCGCTAAATCAAAAGAATGACGAAAAACCGCTTATTCATTTCATGATGTTTTGTGCTTGCCAAAAAAAGTTAAAATTTATAACTTGAATTTTGAAAAGTTCTTTTTATTCTTACATTGTTTTTTCCCATCTTCAAATCTCTGCACCATCATCCTTTGATGCAGGAGTGTTTGTACATTAGGTTCTTTGGGAAAAAAAACGGTTTAATGGAAAACGGGGCATAATGGGAATGCCCTCAGAGAACAACGCATCAAAAACATCAACTTTAAACTTATTGCTTTTAATCAAATTCTGAACCAATGTATAATCAAAACTGTGCTTCCTTTACATGTGCATGTTCCAATCCCAGATTAAAACCAAATTTTCCCTTTTAAAAATGTTATTGCAGTGTTTACTAAATCTAGAGACGATAACCAAGTTATTAGGCCTTGCTTATCTTGAGTGTTTTTTAAGGTTGGAAAATTTATTTCGTCATATCATAGAGAAACATGGAGAACCAGACTGAGTGAACTGTTTATATCAAAAAAATCATTCTATTTTGGTATAAGATTAAAACGCCAAAACAACAAAAATAACAATCCCTTTTTTTATTTGTAATGATAGCAATTCCCTTTCAATCACTCAAAAAAGTTCAACATTTCTATAAAATGAAATTTCGGGGGGATGTATGCCACCCAACAGCAGTCTTTACATAACTGACAAGATTTTTTAATAGACCAAAACAATCCACCGTAATTTCAACAAAGTAGATAGCTTGCTTTTGAGGCTATTCCAATCCACCGAAGTCGATTAGACAGGCATTTTTTTTTAAAAAAGTTTAATGTCATATCCCCGTCATGAAGCAAACGAGATAAATAAAGCATTTGGTCATAGTTTTGTCTCAAGGGGAAAACGGGAATGTCGAATCGTTGAATTAGTTCACAAATTCCAAAAAATGGAGAGGGAACGCAATCCAACACATTTAAAAATTTCAAAAACCGCTCACGATCATGGCGAAAAGGGGGTCACTCCATATAAGAAAATTTGTCATCTTACATCACAATTTTGACCGCAAGCTTAAAGAAAAGGGTTCCCGTTGAAGTTACGCACTGATGATGTCATCAGAAGATTGATTGGAAGAATGAAACATTGCCAAAACATGACAAGGGAAAAAATGGTTGCTACAAGAATAAGTTGAGACTAAAGGTTGTGAACACCACGATCGGCAAACCCAGTGGTGTAGATGAAAAGCTGAAGCCCCAAACGCCGTGTAGTCTACCTTTCAACCCATCCGGGGGAAAAGGGGTCAGGTGATCTACGTAAACCGCGTTTTCTGCCGGAAAATCCCCCTGCCCCTGTGTTCCTCCCCGGGGGGGCCCTTTAATGCAAACAATTTTGCCCTCATGGGTGTGGATACCCTGTCCCCACCAGGTGTGCCCTTCAAATTTTTTAATAATTTGAAACGAGGGGGTCGTTCGTCGTTCAGGTAAAACCCCTTTTTTTCTGTTTGCGCGATCTCTCTTCCCCTCATGAGGTTGCCTTGCTTTTGTGAATGGGACCTTACCGCACTGGTTTGGGGCTTTCTTTTTTTTTTAGGCCCGGGTTTATGCACAAAGATATATCCCTTTACTTCTAGATTCCCAACTTTCTTCCCAAATCCATCACTTTTTCACCGATCTTCGTTTCCCCTTCTTTGAGTCATTATTCTCATGGTTTCCCCCGTGTATTGATCCAGCCTTTTGCTCGTATCCCCAGCAAAAAAATGTCCGTGAGCCCTTTTGAAATAATCTGAGTTTTTTAGACACCTTTCTGAAATTTGTAACCACCCCCTTAATACAGACTCCAAGTTTTTTTAATGCAGTCCAAGAACTGGAACGAGGAGTTTACAACTCGTGAGCAATATTCCGCATCACCCTTGACGTCATTGTTAACCCCCTGTTCTTTTCCCTTTTTCCCTTTGCTTTTGGGAGACGGACACGATTTTTCGTGTTCATGCGCCCAGAACGCCCCTTTAAAATAAGGTACACACCACACACACACCTCGCACACCAACCACACACGCACAGCACACCAAAACCCCAACGCGCGCCAAAACACAACCACACACACCCAAACCCCACACCCCAACCAAAGCACCCCCAAAAACACACACACACACGTCCTGACATGACACCCAAACCAGTGTTTGTTTCCCGTTTTTCCCTATTCATGCCGTTTTTTTTGCGTGCTGAAGACTGTACAAAGCCCAAATTTAAAAGAGAGTTCAGGTTTTCGAGAGAGAGAGAGGGGGGGGGAGAGATGATTGTTGATGTACTGAAGAAGAGAGGGGAGAGAGAGAGGAGAGGGAGGAAGGGAGAGAGAGAGAGAGAGAGGGAAAAAGACGACAGTTGGGGTGTGTGTGTGTGTGTGTGTGTGTGTGTGGGGTGTGTTGTGTGTGTGTTTGCGGAGAGAGAGAAAGAGAGAGAGAGAGAGACGACAGACGACAGACAGACAAAGAGAGAGAGGAGACAGAAGACGACAGACAGAGAGAGGATATGTGTGTGTGTGGTTAGGAGAGAGAGAGGAGAGAGAGAGAGAGAGAGAGGGAGAGATAGGGGGTTAGGGAAGGCGAGGGAAGTGCGGGGATGGAGGGGAAATGGGAAGGGGGGGGGGGGGGGGGGGGGGGGAAAAAAGGGGAAAAGGGACAGGGAAAATAACATAGGGAAGTATTCACGCACAACACAAGCAGCGATAAAATAGTGTAAATTACAGGAACCCGTATTGTATAGTTCATACAGTTCTGTATATGTACAGACAGTGCAGTTCGGACAGGAAGGTAAGGAAAGTTGTTAAAAACCCAGCCATCGCAAAGGGGCCCTATCAGGGCTGTCACCCCGCTTAAAAGTCAGCCAAAAGTCTTCCAAATAAAAAAAAAAAGAAAAAAAAAACACCGGAAAAAATCCCCATTTTCTACCCCTTTTTAAAAACCTTCTAAACATACCGGAAAAATTTTTTTAAAATCTTCCCTCCGTAAAATCTTTGATCAGATGAAAAAAAAAGGTTTTTCGTTCGCACAAAGCCTTCAGTGGTAGAGTTTGAGTAGAGTAGGTACGGTGCGGTGGGACGGGACGGATAGTATAGTTGTATAGTTAGTATGTTAGATAGTATGTTAGTATGTATATTTAGTATAGTTTGTATAGTATGTTAGTGTAGTGTAGGAAAGAAAAAAACACCCCAAAGGGTGGGGGGGCCGAGAAATGTCTTCACCCCCCTTTAGAGCAGTCCCGTACCCCTTTAAGGCCCGCGCGTGTTGAGATGGGCGGGGTGTAGTATAGTTAGATTAGTTTAGTATTATACAGTAAGTGTAGCCTTGTACAGTATGTATTATAGTATATTTAGTATAGTCAGTAGAGCACGTACGCATCGATGGTTAGAAAAGTTTAAAAGGTTAGTTTAGTATTGTACAGTAATGTAAAGCCTAGTCAATATGTATTAGTTGCTTTTGCAGGTGATGCTAAAAGTTCCCATGTGCTGCTAAAATCAGTGTAGTTAAAGAACCAAAGGACCCAAACGTTTGCTCCCAAACAGTTTTGGTGAAAAAATTATATTTTTTTGTAGGTAAAAAAAAATATATAAACCACAAAAAAAAAACAAACCAACAAAAGAATAAAAAAATAGAAAAATGAATAAATAGATTAATTGATAAACAGATAAATCGATTAAATGAACAAATGAATGAACAAATGAAACAAAATAAATAGATGAGTAGATAAATAAAGAAGTAAATGATGTACGGTTGTCACCGTCCCACGGCGGCGCGCTCTCCCCAGAGAGAGAGCTTCTCAAACGTCACACAAGTACAGTTATGACGTCACACAAGGACAGTTATGACATCACACAAGGACAGTCATGACGTCACACAAGGACAGTTATGACAAAGACAGCTGTGACAGTAAAGACCAATACATTACGATACCAAACGACACGACACAACACGATGTTGTTTAGTATCACCACCTCACTTCACGCCAAGGGCCCTGGCCATCAACAACCAAACGGATCAGCCTTCCGTGCCTGGAATCATTCATTCTCATTACCAACAACCATCAACAACCAAACGGATCAGCCTTCCGTGCCTGGAATCATTCATTCTCATTACCAACAACCATCAACAACCAAACGGATCAGCCTTCCGTGCCTGGAATCATTCATTTTCATTACCAACAACCATCAACAACTAAACGGATCAGCCTTCCGTGCCTGGAATCATTCATTTTCATTACCAACAAAATCTAGCTAGACAGGCCCTCGTGGAGCACAGGTCTCGTGGCTTCTTTGACATGCGTCACAGTCACTACGGATCCCGGATCTGTGCTCTGATCCTGATCAAATTTAGGGATCCGCACCAAGACTGAATGGATTTCTTTGAACCACTTTCCTTCTTTCCACCAGGTCTCGCTAAAATTGATTGAGTGATTTTGCGTAGACGTGTTCCACAGATCATGGATCGGCTAATCTAATCCGGATCCGATCATAGTCCACGCCAAAATGGAATGGGCCCAAAATTCGGATTCGATCATGGTCCATGCTAAAACAGAATGGGCCCATAATCTGGATCCGTTCACGGCCCACACCAAAATAGGTTAGGACCATCATGGGGTCATAGTCCATCCTCACACCAAGTTTCATTGTAATCGGTTCGGTACTTTTTACGGTGGAAATACACTTCTTGCATATGAATCTTTCTCCTATGGATCGGAACGAGTATATGTGCTTTCTCTCCGGGTGGGAGGAGGATGTACGGAGGGACACATGAAGGACAGGGTGGGAATACGTGAGAGGTGGGGTGGGGTGGGGATCAGGAGACAGTATGGTGCAAACATGAAACCCTTCACTAACAATGTATGGCATCCACTCGCGTTTCCCGGAACTTGCTGTAGCTGTTAGTTTCAGCTAGCGTGCGAAATTTACCTTGGAACCTCCAAGTTGTTTATGACAGTCCATCCAGGTTTTCAACAGAGACATTCCGGTAGCAACGAAGCAATGTTCCCATATCACCAGAACACAGATTCACAATCCACAATGGCTTTACAGAAGTGCCAACACCGAGTGATACGGCCAAACGAGGAGGACACGTTTTCTCTCTTTCTTCTCCTTCCTCAGAAATGTGGAGAGTCACGCTGGCATCATGCTGAAGAATATTTCAAGTTCGTCCAGTTCTTTTGGTTGTGTGCTACTAAGAGGTGTGTGTGTGTGTGTGTGTGTGTGTGTGTGTGTGTGTGTGTGTGCGTGCGTGCGTGCGTGCGTGCGTGCGTGCGTGCGTGCGTGCGTGCGTGCGTGCGTGCGTGCGTGTGTGTGTGTGTGTGTGTGTGTGCATTATCAAAACTGCAAAGCGAAAACAAGCTCGAATCATTATTAAAACTGCAAAGACGCAAAGAAAGAACGACCACCAAAAAACAAAAAAACACAAAAACAAAAAAAAAAGAAAAACAAAAAGGGAAAAAAAAAAAAGAAAAAAAAAAAAAAAAGGGCACACGAAAAGTTTTTTTTAAACCGGAGCACCCAGGGCCCCACCCCCCCCCAAAAATCCCCGAAAAAAATAAACCCCCAAAAAACCACAAATACAGCAGAGGGGTTTTAAAAGTCCTTTTCGGCAGGGGAACCCAACATTGCCCAGCCCGGGTTGCTGAACAACAACTGAACACAAACATCGATGGCTTGGCCCCTAAACAGGGGCACGTGGGGGGAGCCATAAAACATCAGTCTCTTTGAGCAAAAAACATTCAAGGGCTTGGGGGCGATCAGGGCAATGTTTTGGGTACCATCACCCTCCTTTCTTTTTTGAGCACAAACCCCGTTTGGCTTGGCCGGGGCATGGCACGATTGGTAGCCAAAATCAATTTATATATATATAAAAAATCTTCTAAAAATGACCTTCAGCAAGCTCCAAAATACCCTTCAGAAAGTTTATTTTTTTTTCCCCCCCTTTCACCCCCACTCAACCCCATACGTTATTAGAGGGGCTTCCCCAAACTCCCTTTTATCTTATCTCCCCCATTTCTTCATCAAGACATAAACAAGCTTTTTTTTATAATCAATATAAATATATATTTTAAATATATATATATAAAATAAATATAAAATATAAAATATATATATAGGTGTGTGTGTTTTGGGTGTGTGTGTGTGTGGTGTGGGTGTTGTGTGTGGGGTGTGTTTTGGGTGGTGTGCGGGGGTGTGTGTGGGGTGTGGGAGTGTCATTTTGGAAAAAACTGAACTTTTATTTCCTATTTTTTATGATATTTGTCCAGGGAAATTTTTGCAAACTGAAGGTCTTTTACCGGCTTTTGGGCCCACCCCATATACAGCATTTCTTAGGGGGGGAGAGAAGTGCGAAATTTGCCAAAGGACCCTACCCCCCTCGGGAGGGGGGAGAGAAGTGTAACGTATTTGCCAAAGAACCCTACCCGCTCTGAAAGGAGGCAAAAAATTGTAACGTTTTCCAAAAACCCCCCCCCTTTTGTAGGGGGCAGAAAAGGTGTAACTATTTGCCAAAAACCCTACCCGCTCGGGTAAGGCAGAAAAAGGGTAAGAAATTTCCCCAAAGAACCCTCCCCCGCCTTTTTTTCCCTTCTCTTTAGGTAAAATGCGATGAAACGATCAAGAAACGATGGGGACGGGGATACACCCCAGGGACCCCAAGAAAGGGAAACCCCCACTTCAGCGGTCAGGATTTTTCCCCGGCGTCGTCGGGGGTTTTTGGGGGGAGACTCTCCCTTTTTTCCGGGGGGCCACAACCCGCTGGAAATGAACGAATTGACCCTCTAACTCTTTTATCGTTCTTCAAAGTAAAGTGCGTACTTGAAAAGGGGAAAAACCACAGCCAAAGCCCTCGCCATCGTTTTCATTGGGGATCATTTGGGGTTTTGGGTGGTAAATGTAACAGTTTTGAAAAAAAGGGGGGCATAAGGATGGGGAAGGAGAAAAAGGGAAAAAAATTTTTCTAAGTTTTTCCTGACCGCCCAAAAAAAAAGGGAAACCCAAAAAATTGACAAAAAAAACGAAGCGTTTTGGGGACCTGTAGGTCTTCGACGGGCCGGGAAACAAAGAACAGACCTCCCTAAACGACTGATTTAAAACCCTTTTACTGCCCAATTTTAAACCCATTTTGTTTTTAGGCTGACGGGAATAGAACCCACACACACACACACAAAACCCCACCACACAGAGGACACCAAAAAATTTGGGTTTTAAAAGCCAAAGAAAAACGAGTCTGTTTCCCTATTGGCCCAAAAACGTAAGGATAATGATCTTTTTTTAAGCCTCCCCACCACCAGATAACAAGGCCTTAGTAGCTCCAACGCAAGCAAGTTTACAGATTTCGGGGGAATCATGGGGCCCCTAACAAAATCCCTACTTAAATCGAAGAAAAAAAGCGGAAGACACATTTTTAAAAAAACGGGGGGTCTCGTTTCTCTTTTTCCCCCTTTACAAATTTTTTTCGTCTTCGTTAAAAACAAGATGTCTGAAAAGGCTTTTGGGAAAACAAAATTTTTTTTTGGAAAATTTTTTTTTAAATTAAACCAAATTAGTATTGAAATTCTGACTGGTCTTTTGCAACGATAGAATCCGGGTCTTCCCACTTCATAAGTTTTTTTCCCTCTTGAATTAAAAAAAATTAAATAAATAATAAACAAAATAAAATAAAATAAATTGAAAACCCAAAGAACAAAACAAAACAAAACGAAGCCAACAAAAAAAAATTCCATCCACCCAAAATCTGTCTGTTTTTTTTGTCAAATTTTGTTTTCTCTCTTCAAACTTTTGGACTGTCGCCCCCCCTTTAAACGGGGCTACTATCTACCCTATCAATCTATCATCTATCAAATCAAACTATCTTTTGGGCGGGCGGCTTCTGTCTATCGGACTCCCCATTGACGGAAACAAAACCTTTTCCCCTTGAGCTCATTTTTTGTCGTTGTGTGCTTGTTTTTTTTTTTCATTTTCGGTTTTTTTTGTTTTTTGGGATGTTTGTTGTTGCGGCGGCTTTTTTGGGGTTTTTTTGGGCCCCGGGGTTGTTTTTTTCCTCGGTTTTTTTTTTTTGGTTTATCGGCCCCTTTCGTTCAATGGCAGCGCGTTCAGTCTCAAAAAACTGCGGGTAAAAACCACCCCTGGTTCGACTTTTGGGCTGGAAAACCCTCGGTCCACCCCAACAAAGGGGTTTTGGGGCTTTTAGTTCAGACCGGGGAGAGGAAAAGGGTTTGCTAAGGAGAGGAGAGGGGCACTTTCCCCTTACTCTTTAAACCCGGGAAAAAAAGTTTCGCTTTTTTTCGTTCCCTCTCCTCTCTCCCCTTCCTCTCTCCTCCCCCCCTCTCTTTTAAAACACAGCAAAAGAAAAATTCTCACAGTTGCTGTATTTCGTGGCAGTTGTTCTGGGGGCGATGCCGGGGAAGTTGAAATCCAAAAGCCCCCACCCCTTTTTCCTTGGGGCCATTCCAGGCGCCAGGGCCCCGTGGTCTTTTCCCCGTAAACCATTCCCAAAGTCACCGTCACTGTAAAGGGCCGCGGAGTCCCCCAAAGGGGTCAGAGTGCTGGGGAAAAAAAAAAAAAAAGGGGGGGAGGGAAAAAAGATAAAAACATAAAAAACAATCCAAAAAAAAAAAAAAGGAAAAATTTTGGTTTTTGGTTTTCCGGGAATTAAGTTTTCTTAAGGGGAAAAATTTTTAAAAAAAATTAACAAAATTTGGGAAAAAAAAAAAAACACCTTCAAAAAGAAAATTAAGGGGGAATTGGGTTTTTTTTAAAGGGAGGGGCGATTTTCCTAAAAATTGAAAAAAATAAAAACACACGAAAAGATGAGGGGGCAAAAATGGGCAGCAACAAAAAACCCCCCAAAAAGGGGGCTAGGGGAAAGGGTTTGTGTGTGCGGGACGGGATTTTGACAGGGGTTAAAAAAAAAATTGTGCAAAACCCAAAAAACAACCCAAAATTTAAACCCAAACAAACCCTACTGGTTTTTTCAAAAACAACGGGGGTTTTTCCTTTTAAATAAAGGGGGTACCCGAAAAACGGCTTTGGACAAAACGGGGCACTTTATACCCCCGGGGAAAAGGGGAAAACAAAGGGGGTAACCCGTATACTACAAAAAGGCAAACGCAAAATAAACTAAGAAATAATTGACTGCATCTGAACTTAACGACGTTTCGAGTCAAGTAACATGATAAAAATTTCAAGGGGAAACCCAAGGTATAGAACAATAAAAGCCTGGGGTTTTCGAAACAAAAAAAAAACCCAATGAAAAGTTTGAACAGGGAAACAAAAGGGGGCCCATGCCTAGACTACAACGACGTAAACCAAAAAAAAAATCCAGACAAACAACGATTGTGTAGGGAAGTTTAAAAGTTTCCAAAACCCAAAAAGCGGTGAATCCAACAGGGCACTAAATTAAAAACTAAAAACAAATAGGGGAAAACGAGACACAGAGAAGAAGAGAGAGAAAGAGAAGAAACCCCAACACAGTAATACGGGTTTTTGTTAACTCATCCCTTCCCTCTAAAAAGGGGGTTCGGGGAGCCCAATGTCCCAGGGGAGCGTGCAGACCCCTTTGGGTCACGTCCAAACCGGGGGTCACACGTGAGGTGTGAGCTCGCGCGGGAAACTGGATTGTGACGTCATTTCCATTTTTAAAAAACCCTTTGCTTTTCCCCGGGCCCCCAAAAAAGGGAACACCTCCATGGAAAAAAGGGAAATTTTTTTTACGATTTTTCATGCAGCTGCCCTCCCTCTCAAACCTCTTTTAACTCCCCCCCCCTCATCACTGAGTTTTTAACTCTCCTCTCTCCTCTCTCTCCCCCTTTTCCCCCCTCGCTCGTTCCCTCGCTCGCTCGTTTTCACATACCACAAAACACAGGGCGCGCCCGCGCCCCGCGCGCACACACACCCCAACACACACCACACCAACACACACACTACCCCCCACACACACACCACGCACGTACGCCGAAGGGCACGCACCCCATATTTTACACGCTACGCGCGGCGCCGAAGAACCCCCCCCTACTGGAAAAAGGGCCCTACCTTATAACTCCCAAGAAAAAAAAACCCAAAGGGAAATGCAAAAACCCGGAGAGGCCCCCTAGGTTAAAACCCCGGCTCATTTTCCCCCCGGAATGTCTTAAACAAATCATCCTCGAGGGGCTAAAGGGACAACATCGAAAAAAGGGCGAAAAAAACGGCGGGGATTCCGCAGTGAAAGATCATGCACAAAAACCCCAATACTCTCCCTTTATAACATCGACACCCACTGGAAAAAAACGCGCCCCGGAAATTCCCCTTTCGCGCCTTCCTGAAGGCCTTGAGACCCTGGGAAAAGACCAACCCTCTGGGCTTTTTTCCCCCCATAGCGTCCCAAGAAGTTCATAAACCTCATCCGACAGCATATGAACCATCAAAAAGCCAAGGGTACACGGGGGGAACCCCTAGGGAAAACCCCTTTGACTTCTTGACGGCGGGGGGCGGGGTTCCGCTCTCACCTTTTTCCCGTTCCTGTTTTGCCACGACTGGATCAGGAAACCCAATACAAGCCATCAACAAAGGCATCCAGTGGCCCCTTTTGACCTCCCAGCTGGAAGACTTTGACTTTCCGGGGGGGGTTCCCCCCTGCCCCAAACCGCAAAAGGCCAAAAGCGGGCGAAAACGCTGCCCTGGACAGGACTGAAGATCAAAGGCAAAAACCAGGGTGAGGAGGATCAATGAGGAAAGACAAAAAAAAGTGTACTAGAGGGAGAAGACCTGAAGAACGTCAAACAGCTTCAAACCTCCCAGGTTTGGTCAGCAAGGACGGGGGCACAGAACCCAAAAACATCCAAACAAGAATTTGGGAAGGGATCCGCAGCTTTTAAGGTGCTCCGACCCCGTTTTGGGCCCCCCCAAACCATCCTGCAAAAAACCCAAAACCGCACTTCAACACAAATTTAAGTTTTGTGCTTTTCTATGCCTTGAAACCAAAAACGGGACCCACCAATTCCCTCGACACACCGCCGGGAACCCTTTGGGGGGCAGATGCTTGAGGGACATCTATCGCAACAGGGGGAGGACAGGTTTACAAACAAAACTTTTGGAGAAGACTGGACAAGACCAAATTTAAGGGTCAAATTAAGCGCAGGGAAATGGGGGTGGGGGTTTGGCCAAAACCCCCAGAAAAACCCCATCCAGCGTCCCACAGCCTTCTTTTGGAACCCACAGGGAAACCAAGAGAGGGGCCACTGCGCACCACCTGGAGAAGGGTCAACGGGGGCGGAGACCCCAAATCGCAGGGTTATTCCCCCGGGGCCAAACGAAGGGGCCGCCAGGGCCCGGGAGAATGGAGAAGGCTCGTGATGACCTATCTCCACTAGGAGCCAATGGGAATTTGGGGGAAATAAGGGCAAGGGGCGGGGCGCCGCACACACACACACACACCCCCACACACACCCCACACACACACGCACCACGCACGCACGCACGCACCAAAGGCCCCGCACGCAAACCCCACACAACACCACACCACACACACACCAAAAACGCACACACACACACAAAACACCCCACACCCCACCCCACAAAACACACCCCAAAACAGCTGCTCCCCTTTTTGGGGGGTTTTGATTCCCTGGCAAGTGGGCAATATAATGGTTTTGTTTTCAGGAAAAGACTGTGGTTATCCCCCGGACAATACAAAAGGGGGCTTGGTTTTTGGACAGAAAGGGGAAACTCCCCATGGGTTTTCCCGGGAAAAAGGAATGAAATTTCACACACGCCCCCCAAAAAAAAAACAATGAGCAAGGCTGTTGAAAGTAAACACCGAGCATCCCAGCAAAATATATTTCTTTAACATTAGACCTGTGTTTAAAGCAGAAGGGGTACGAAAATATCAAGATTATTTTTCCCCATTGAGCACTTTGTATGCTTAAAAGTTCTGTAAACTGAAGGTCGACATGACCAGCAAGTGATACCTGTTTCGCTTTCTTCAGAGCTTATCACGCGTGGCACCTGAGCCTGGCTACCTGCTAAGGGGAAACACTTCCACACCAACAAAAAATATAATCAAGGTAGATACCATTGTCTGTATGCATTCATCAAGGTAGATACTATTGTCTGTATGCACTCATCAAGGTAGATACTACTGTCTGTATGCACTCATCAAGGTAGATACTATTGTCTGTATGCACTCATCAAGGTAGATACTACTGTCTGTATGCACTCATCAAGGTAGATACTATTGTCTGTATGCACTCATCAAGGTAGATACTACTGTCTGTATGCACTCATCAAGGTAGATACTATTGTCTGTATGCACTCATCAAGGTAGATACTATTGTCTGTATGCACTCATCAAGGTAGATACTATTGTCTGTATGCACTCATCAAGGTAGATACTACTGTCTGTATGCACTCATCAAGGTAGATACTATTGTCTGTATGCACTCATCAAGGTAGATACTATTGTCTGTATGCACTCATCAAGGTAGATACTATTGTCTGTATGCACTCATCAAGGTAGATACTATTGTCTGTATGCACTCATCAAGGTAGATACTATTGTCTGTATGCACTCATCAAGGTAGATACTATTGTCTGTATGCACTCATCAAGGTAGATACTACTGTCTGTATGCAATAATCAAGTAGATACTATTGTCTGTATGCACTCATCAAGGTAGATACTATTGTCTGTATGCACTCATCAAGGTAGATACTACTGTCTGTATGCACTCATCAAGGTAGATACTATTGTCTGTATGCACTCATCAAGGTAGATACTATTGTCTGTATGCACTCATCAAGGTAGATACTATTGTCTGTATGCACTCATCAAGGTAGATACTATTGTCTGTATTCAATGATCAAGGTAGATACTATTGTCTGTATTCAATAATCAAGGTAGATACTATTGTCTGTATGCACTCATCAAGGTAGATACTATTGTCTGTATGCACTCATCAAGGTAGATACTATTGTCTGTATGCACTCATCAAGGTAGATACTATTGTCTGTATGCACTCATCAAGGTAGATACTATTGTCTGTATGCACTCATCAAGGTAGATACTACTGTCTGTATGCACTCATCAAGGTAGATACTATTGTCTGTATGCACTCATCAAGGTAGATACTATTGTCTGTATGCACTCATCAAGGTAGATACTATTGTCTGTATGCAAACTTCTTCAAAATCAAAGATGAGCAGTCAGTGAAAGAAAAAGTAAGGCTTTTGACTAAAATGATACACTGTCCTTTTGTCTATGAATCAGCGGCAATGAAACGTGGTATGAAGGTAAGTTTCATAACGATTACATTTCCCACGTACAGCAGCGGCAATGAAACGTGGTATGAAGGTAAGTTTCATAACGATTACATTTCCCACTGTACGGCAGCTGTTAATTGGCTCAGCTGGTGAGACACCTGACAGTTGTTCCACCTTGAAGCCCCTGAGGATTCTGGAGGTTCAGGTTCAAGGTAAGACGACTGAAGGCGGAAACTGGAGCAAACTTTAAAAGAAGAAAAAAAGAACTGGTTCCGCTGGACATGCTAGACAAACAGATTACAGAAGAAGCACTGCTCCGTAGTCTGTCTGCCTTGTTTAGCGGAAGCAGTATCCGTTCTTTGTAAAATCTGGAGGTTCAGATTCTCAAGTTAATCAATTCGCAACAGGAGAAGGTCATCCGTGAGTCATTCTCTCGGTCGTGACTTTGATGCGGTCCAACCCCGCTAGGGTGTATGAAGTTGAGGAGTGACGCACTACTATGAAGGGGCGGGGGGGGGGGGAGAGAGAGAGAGAGAGAGAGAGAGAGAGAGAGAGAGAGAAGAGGGAGCTGTGTGCCTCTCTTCGTAGAACTTCTGGCTTCCATTTTTTTTCTTCTTTTTTTTTTAAAGTTTCTTCCTGTTGCTTGTGCATTCAGATTGTTTCCCATACAAACCATCTTGTTCAATCTGAAACGTCTGAAACAGTCATGAAACGAACAGTCCTGGCCCATTCAAGCATCTTGATCATCAATCTGAAACGTCCGAACCAGTCATGAAACGAACAGTCCTGGCTAGTAGGAAAAGAGCACATAAACATCTGCAACCAGCTGACAACGACAGCACTAAACATCTGCAACCACTGACAACGACAGCACTAAACATCTGCAACCAGCTGGACAACGATAGCACTAAACATCTGCAACCAG
>CM031628.1:47534916-47539916 GCA_018398815.1 Conus ventricosus | reverse complement strand
CAACATAGCGACGCGCAAGAAGCAAGGAGGCGAAGCCTGCAGCGCTATCGGTTGTTCAAACGCTCGCAACAAAATCGATTGTGAAGGGCTGGCATTTTTTCGTTTTCCAAAGGATGAAGAAAGGCATGTACAAACTTTATTGCATTTTATTAATTATTGGCAGAGTAAACCACGTAAGCAATACCGTATACGGTGTGGGACTATGCATCTGGTGCAACTTGAGTCTAGTCTAGATCAAGTTTATAGTATGACTATGAAGCCACATGGGCAGATTTTTAACAGTTTTTATATATATATGTAAGGAAAGAGCAATGCGCATACCTTGTTTCTTCTAGAAATCATTAAAGCCTACTGGCTTATTTACAGTCCCGTTAGCTAAACAACTAGGCAGCGGGGAAAACCAGACCACGCATACCGTGCCCTCACATGGCCAGTGATGTTTATGTTGATAATGACAGTGCCGACACACGTGTTTCATCACCGAATCTCTCTCTGTCTCTCTCTCTGTCTCTCTCTCTGTCTCTCTCTCTGTCTCTCTCTCTTCTCTGTCTCTTTCTCTCTCTCTCTCTCTCTCTCTCTCTCTCTCTCTCTCTCTCTCTCTCTCTCTCTCTCTCTCTCTCTCTCTCTCTGCGTGCAGTTGCATGGCTTGTGTGTGTACAACCTTGAGTTAATCTGACAATAAATTGGTTTCAGTCAGTGTGTGTGTGTGTGTGTGTGTGTGTGTGTGTGTGTGTGTGTGTGTGTGTGAGAGAGAGAGAGAGAGAGAGAGAGAGAGAGAGAGAGAGAGAGAGAGAAGAGAGAGAGAGGGGAGAGAGAAAAACCATTACTAACCCCCCTCCACCCCCAGCATACTCGTGTGTAAACCTACATGTATCAATGACCGTTTCATGTCTAGGCCTATCTCGTCGCAATGTCTATTTTGAGGTTGATGTGTGTATTTGAAATTGTGTGCTTCTTCTTTGCTCGTATTTTAAAGAAGACATTTTTTGCAAATTTTTGCAGACTGTTTGGAAAATGCAACCAGTTTTGTTTTAATCCATCTTGTATTGATGGCAGAACTTTTTTCTATGTTTTGTGGGATGAGACGGACTGCATTACCCCCTCCCACCCCCCACCTCCACCCCTTTCATTATGCCATTGTTGGACGTTGTTATAAACTGACACAACACAATTAAAGTTTGATTTGGAGACAAATAAATGGTCTTTTTTTAAAATTTAGAACAAGCCACAAACTCTCTCTCTCTCTCTCTCCCCACCCCACCTTCACCCATCTTACCACAGTCATGCACACACACACACACACACACACACACACACACACCACACACACACACACACACACACACACACGCACACACACACACACACACACCAGACACACACACACTATACATACATAAAAATACATGCGTATGCATGCACACATGCAGTGCACACACGCACCTACATGCACACGCACACAAACACAAGGAGGGCCAAAAAATGTGTAGAGGCATTTGAATCTGTCGTCACAAACTGCTGAAGCAGTTCAAGGTAAAGTTATGACAACAAATGCGGCCCGACGGGCGTCGTTGTTTTCATCACGGCAACGTTTTCACATAGCAGCCGCGAGCCTGCAGCCCGCGCCGACTAAGGGAGATAATCGACTGAACGGACTTGTAGGCTGTAAGAGGCAGTGTCGTATCTCGGTAATGTAGTATGCTCTGGATTTATCTATGTTAATTTCTAGGAACCTATCCTTGCAAAGAGTACTGAGATGTCTTAATTGATTTGTAGCCCTGCTGGCGTTCTTGATAAAAGAGCTAAATCATCTGCAAACAATAACATGAACAATTCAGTCAAACCAGGCTGTAACTGGATTCCATGTTTTCTGACTTCTTCCATAGCTATTGCTATTTCGTTTATAAACAGAGAGAAAAGGGCTGGACTTAGTATGCAACCCTGTCTGACACCAACAGACATTCAAACAAATCGGTCATCATTTCGTTTGCACGAACACAGGATACAACTGAGGAATACATGGACTTTAGAGCTTTTAAAAATGGACCAGGCAGACCTGCTCTCCCGAGAGTTTCAAAGAGGGAAGCACGATGAACTGAATCGAAAGCCTTCTTTAAATCTATGAAGGCTACGTAAAGTTTTTCGCCTTTTTGTGGAATGTTTTCTCAATAACAGAAGCTAGCGTATAAATGTGATCGACAGTTGAATATGATTTTCGAAAACCTGCTTGCTCTTCGACGACTTTTTTTTTTTTTTACATCCATCCACTTTGTAAGTCGACTTTGAGTATACTTGTATAGATTTTACTCACGACACTTAACAAAGAAATACCCCTGTAATTATCGGGCACGTCTGTATTGCCCTTCTTAAAAATGGGTACTATTATTGATTGTGACCACTGTGCTGGAAATTCACCATTTCTAAAAACTTTATTGAATAGACAAGTCAAGAAAGAAACTGTTTTCAATCCTGAAGCCTTTAGCATTTCTGCAGTTATTCCATCACAGCCACACGCTTTGCCATTTTTTAGCCCGGAAATAGCCTTCCCCCACTTCTCCCTCGGTAATAGGAACATTTAGTTCATTAGCTATGTCTTCGTCAAAAGACCTGTTGACCATAAAATTTTGCCCCTCCGACTCTTCAGTCCTAAAGACAGCTGTAAAATGTTGATACCATTGCTCTAATGTTATGTTTTCACCTGTCTTCTTTTTTGTTTTACATGTATTTGATCTTATTTCCGACCAGAATAATCTAGCATCATGAATAGCGTTATTCAATCTATTCGCTTTTTCCCTTTTATAGGCTGTTTTTTTTACCTGTTTTAACTGTCGGTACATTTTCCTTGCTTCTACAAAGGCAACGAGATTACCATTCACGACTGCCGTACCTTCGTGCTCATTGTTAACGTTTTCACTTTCTACTTCGTTTTCACTCTCTACTTCATCATTTCTTTGTGATTCATTTACATTTGAATACTTTTCTTTGTTTTCATTGACTTTCTGTATACATTTAAGAGTTTACGAGCTTTGTGTTTAGCATCTTTGCATTCTTTATCAAACCAAGGGGCCCCTTTATTTTCAAGTTCGATACCTGTTCTGACCCGCTTTTTCATACATGCCGATGCATTTAAGAGACATCCCACAAATCTGGTCAAAGGTGACTCAGTGTTTGTCTCAATTTCATTAAAGGCTTGGTGAAGGTCTGCGCCTGTCTCAGGAGAAGAGAATTTGACAAAGAACTCCTCTTCCTTCTCCTTTGCCCAACATAACTTTTCTTTCCAAGCACCCTGCCTATCTTTAAACAAAACTCTTGAGCTATGTAGCAAATGTTGTTACAAAGATATGTATATGGGTTCTGTTCGTACTCCTGAAGGGGCGTGGTAACAGAGAGAGAGAGAGAGAGAGAGAGAGAGAGAGAGAGAGAGAGAGAGAGAGAGCGTTGCGGTGTAGGACGTATTTGTGAGATTATCATCATTGTAAACTTATGTCGGCATGGATAAGTGGCAAAATATTCTCATAATTTAAAAGCGTATTTGAAATAGCGTGAAACGATATCGTTGTCGATAGCTGCATACTGAATCTTTTTTTTTCTTTTAATTTATTCTAGAGGATTGCGACAAGATCTCTATCTCCACTTTTTATATCTTTGTTTATCATGTAACAGGAAAAACCTATCTCGAGATTTGTTTCTTAGCTTATCATTGATTTAGAGTAGCAATTAGTAGATAAAAATCATTCATGCTTGCATTCAATGCTAAACATGTTAACAACCCCCTTAGTGTACGGTTGTGTTTTCAGTGGAAGCAGTTTGACAACCTATGAAACTTGCAACGATTCTCTGACATGCTGCAAGCTTTATCTTCCGTTAGAGTCAGACAGCTCAACACCATGTTCAACAATATGAATCTGTGGTCTTTTTTTCTTTTCTTTTTGTTGTTGTTCATTTAGACTAAACAAATAGACTTGAATTTCTCTCGGTAATGCAGGGCTGATTTTTAACGTGCTGAAAAAAATCATCAGCGCCTAAATATTTCATTGAGCGAAATCAGGCTTAGATGTCGATGCAATGGCAACCTGAAAAATACCCAGAGCGGCAGAGATTCTGTACAGTGTCCATGCCCTCGGACATGTCAAGTATCATACATGCTTCGTGAATTCGACATGTGAGTGAGCACTACTCAGTGATTTGTTTAAGAGCAACTTGAAGACTGGCCAATGTGGAATGTTGTGACCATGTGGTGTCTCAGTCTGGGGTGCCCTGTCCTCAGTCTCACAATGTTCTTTTGGTCTGATCTGGGCTGCAGGTAGCATGCATCTCTCTTGCTGAAGTCTGGGTGCTACTCCAGCCATCTTCTTTTTTGCTTCTCCTTCATAATACTTTTGATTTCTTCAAAGGAGACTTCCTGCTCCAG
The DNA here is from genome assembly GCA_018398815.1 of Conus ventricosus. Taxonomy (NCBI): domain Eukaryota; kingdom Metazoa; phylum Mollusca; class Gastropoda; order Neogastropoda; family Conidae; genus Conus; species Conus ventricosus. Next base: position 47,535,505 of record CM031628.1, on the reverse strand, counting down.
TTGGGGCCGCTGTCCTCCTTCCTTAGCCAAGGTGCCCATGCGGTACAGCCCCAGTGACAGTGGAACACTTCCTGCAGGACTGTCCCACACATGAAAAGCTGAGGGCAGAGACCTGGCCTGCCAACACACCGATGAGGGAAAAGCTTTATGGATCACTGGAGGGCCTCCGCCGTACAGCAGCCTTCGTCACTGCCTCTGGGGTTCCTGTCTGAGTGAACGAAAGAAGAAGAAGAAGAAGAAGAAGAGAAGAAGAAGAAAAAGAAGAAGAAGAAGAAGAAGAAGAAGAAGTTTAAGAGCAAACGATGTATTCAGCTGGCTACGCACTCAGCTTCAGGCGTCGTATTTCATCACCAAAGACCGTGAATGCGCGAGACTTGATTGAGATTTGCTTTGCCCTTGCAGATTGTCGCAGTTTCCAGCGCGGAGCGGCGGGTCAGGCGGGTCAGGGGGGTCAGGGGGGTCAGGCGGATCAGGGAGGGTCAACGGCGGGGGGGGGGGGGGGGGGGGGGGGGGGGGGGGGGGGGGGGGGGGGAGGGGGCAGGCGGGTCAGGGGAAAAAAGGGGGGATGGGAGGTGCCCGGCAAGTTCAC
>CM031628.1:47499916-47522416 GCA_018398815.1 Conus ventricosus | reverse complement strand
TAGTAGTAGGTTCAACGCACGTAGTAATAGAAGTAATTAGTAGTATAGCATAGCATTTCGTGTATTTAGTAGTGTAGTGTAGAGTTGAAGCAACAACAGTAACAGCAAGGAGGGTAGTAGTAGAGGGGTAGTTTTTAAAAGTAGTAGTAGTAGTGTGTGTAGTGTAGTAGTGTGGAAGTAGTATAGTATTTGTTGTTGTTGGTTGTTGTTGTGCACAGCAGTAGTAGTAAAAGCAGCAGTAGCATTAGTAATACAGCACCCCAGTAGTAGTAGTGGTGGCAATAAAATATTTAAGTAAAGCAGAAATAGTTCTATTGGTAGCGGTAGCATTTGGTGCAGCAGCAGCAGCCAGCAGCAGCGCAGACGAGTAGTAAGTATAGTGTTTAGTAGTAGTAGTAGTAGTAGTAGTAGTAGTAGCAGCAGCAGTGAAGTATAAATCTTTGGATCCATTTTTGCATAAGCTTGTTGATGTTCAAATTTTCCCATTTCTGGTAAAGTATGACTGTAAACGGGAAAATAAAATTTTTTTTAAAACCCAGTATTAGTAGTGGTAGGCCAAAAGGGTAGGAACGCAGCAAGTTAGCGACGATTGCATGTAGTATAGCAGTAACCAAGGAAAGCGGGCAACGCAGCAGCTAATACAGCAAAAACCACAGACATCATCGCATCAGAAGAATATTTGTTTTTCGGCGCCCATACGATGTTGCTCTTTCACCCCCAATGCATTTCCCAAGCACCCAGTAAGCTTCGCTCTGTGCAGACGTGTAGGTGCCGAGGGAATTCACAAAAAGGGTGAAAATGGAACTTCAACATAAAGGTGACAATGGAATTCAGCTTTTAAAGGTGCAAGGGAATTTTTTCAACAAAAAGGTGACAATGGAACTTCAACATAAAGGGACAATGGAATTCAGCATAAAGGTGACAATGGAACTTCAACTAAAGGTAAATTAACTTAAAAATAAAGGTGACAATGGAACTCAGCAAAAGGTGACAATGGAACTTCAAATAAAGGTGAAAAATGGAATTCAAAAAGGTGACAATGGAACTTCAGGTGAAGGGAAAATGGAATTTCAACATAAAGGTGACATGGAACACAGAAAAGGTGACAATGGAACTTCAACATAAAGGTGACAATGGAACTTCAACATAAGGTGCAAGGAATTCAACATAAAGGTGGAAATGGAATTTCAACAAAAAGGTGACAAGGGAACTTCAACAAAAAGGGCAAGGGAACTTCAAAAAAAGGGGACAAGGGAAACTCAGCGTAAAGGTGACAATGGAACTTCAACGTGAAGGTGACAATGGAACTTCAAATAAAGGGGGGAAAAGCGGGGGGGAAATTTCCCACTTGCGACAAGATCTCACATCTTCTCTCATGGTTCGGAGTGACAACAGTCTGCAAACGAACGCTTGGAGTGAAGAGATACAGACTGCTTCCCCAGCTGGAACGACTCCCCCGAGAGCCCACGGCGGCGGGGGAAAAGTGTTGTACTGGGGCAGGACAGGGGCACCCAAAACTGACCAGAAATCGCCTGAACTGACCAGCATTCCCCGAATGACAGCTTTCGGACAAAGCCCAACGCCCCGTGACATGTCGTAAAAATTGGTTATGGGAAGGGAGCAGTTAAAGAAATCGGGCGGAACTTTATCCCCAAGATTTTTTTGTTACCCTTTGTAATTCTCCCCTAATACCCCAAAAGATATGTATTTTCTACCCTTTGTAAGTTCACCAAAAGTCCTGGAAAACAAAATCAGGATTCGTGCGTTAACAACCCCAAACACACACACACACACACACAACACACACAAACCTTTCTTTCCTTATTTTCTTTTTTTTTCCCCCTTTTTGTTAGCGTATTTCTTTGGCTTCAAAAGGGAAGAGGGGAAAGGCGGCAGAAGGGGTGAGAGGGGGGACAAAAAGTAGCTTCCCCCACCCAGAACCTGAAAAAGGGGGGCAGTGCTCCTTTGACCCCAAAACCCCTCACCCCACCCCCACCCCCCCCTCCCCGCCCCCTTTTTTCGGCTCGGCCGCTGTAAATGTTGCAGTCGAAACAAAAAATTTCTACTGTAACTTTGGGGCAAGACCCAAGTTAAATGGATTTCATTCTGCTCTGTCTGTCACCAAAAGGCGTTTTTTTTTTTCATATCTTTTTTTTTTTGGGTTTGTTTGTTCTTTTTTGTGCTTATTATTGAATGACCGCCCTTTAAAAAATTTTCGTTGACACAAATCGAAATTGGTCATTCTGGGGGGGAAGGCTAAGCTAAGGGGAAAAGGATTAAACCCTTTTGAAAACTGGCGGAATGACAGTCCACAGCGCCCCCTGCTTTATGATTATGCTGTTCCTAAATCAATTATCCCTCAACCCCACCAACCTCTCCCCCCCTCTCCTCCCCCCCCCCCCTCGTTTCCCCCCTACCCTTCTAAACGTTTCAAAGTGTCGTTGCAAAAAACTTCACTTCCCCCCCGGGGCCCTCTAGCCGTGACCGAGTCACCAAAGGGAGCCACCGCCATTTTTGTCGATCTCGGGCCGGCTTTTTTGAAAACGTGGACTGGCTTTGATGACTTCACGCGCTCTCCGTGCGGGGGGGGGCGAGGGGGGGAAGGGGGAGGGGGGGGGAGTTTGGGGCGGGGGGGGTGACGGGGGGGGGGTGGGGGTAAAGGTTGGGGGAGGTGGGGAAGGGGGAGGTGGTAGGGGGATCCTGACGGTGAGTCAGGTTTGAGTAGAGATGCTGAAGTTGTTTCGAGCTGGGCAGAAGTGGCGTTGGTCATGTAATAGGGGGACGCCCTCGCTTTCCCTTTGTTTTGTGTAGTGGGGAAACCCGGTCAGCTTCGCGGGTTCCCTTCATTGTCTTGTGGTTGCTGGGGTGGGGTTCGTTTGTTTTTGTTGTTGTTGTTGGGTGGTGGTGGTGGTGGTGGTGGTGGGGGTGGTTTTACCCAATTTCCCATTTTCACACTCATCCTTTCCCTTTTTGAGAAAAAGGGTAGGCACACTCTTTTAGCGACAGTGGGTTTAAAATACTGTGTGTGTGTGTTGTGTGGATATATATATATATTATATATAATATTTATATATATATAGAGAGAGAGAGAGAGAGAGAGAGAGAGAGAGAGATGCCTTTACACTTTTAATCACCGATAAGAGAGGAGGAGAGAGAGAGAGAGGAAAAGGAGAGAGAGAGAGAGAGAGAATCCCTTTCACACATTAATTACACAAAGAGAGAGAGAGAGAGAGGGAGAGAGAGAGGGGCCCTACACACTGAAAATGACTCGACAGTCAGCAGCCGGCCCCAAAATCAAATCCTCATCAATTCAAACTTAATGCCCCTTTATCGTTGAACGAAGGGGGGGTATGGAGGGGGTGGGGTGGAAGATGGGGGTGGGGGGGGGGGGGGGCGGATCGGGCCCTTTTCAAATCATAACCCAGGCGCCCTTAGGATCCCAAAAAGCAAAACGAGAAAACGATGAAGTTGAACAGTCGAAAGCATTGAGGGGGGTGTCAAGATCAAGAAGCGGCCAGGGCCTTCACTTTTTTGCCTTACCTGTATAACCTTGGGATTTTGGGAAAAAGCATTCTTTGCCTTACCTGAGAAACCTTGGGATATTGGTATGAAGCCCTTCTTGCCTTACATGTAGAAAACCTTTGGGGTTTTGGGTTTGAAAGCATTTGTGCCTTACATGTAGTAACCTTTGGGATATTGGGCTTGAAAGCATTCTTCCCTTACGTAGTAACCTTGGGATATTGGCTTGAAAGCACTTCGTCCCTTCATGTAGTAACCCTTGGGGATATTGGCTATGAAAGCACTTCTTTGCCTTACTGTAGTAACCTTGGGAATTGGCTAGAAAGCAAGGGGTCTTAGGAAAAAAAAATAAAGGGAATTTAAAAAAAATTTGAAAAAAACGGGTCTAAACAAGTGAATAAACAGATAATAAAAATAAAGACAAAATAAACATAAATAAGTACAATAAATACACAAAACGAAAGCAGGTCGGCCAGTCAGGGGAGACAAGTACTGACCTAAAGAACAACAAACCGTGTGTGTGTATCCAATCAGTTACACAATGGAAACAGTAAGTATGACCTAAAGAACAACAATGACCGTGTGATCGTGTATCCAGTTCAGTTTCACAATGGACGACAGATAAGTACGAAACCAAAGAACAACAATGACCGTGTTTTGTGTATCCAACGTTCAGTTACCAATGGACAGACGATAAGTACTGACCTAAAGAACAACAATGACCGGTTTCGTGTATCCCCGTTCAGTTACACAATGGACAGACAGTAATACGACCTAAAAGAACAACAATGCCGTGTGATCGTGTATCCAACGTTCATTACAAATGGACAGACAATAAGTACGACCTAAAGAACAACAATGACCGGTGATCGGTTTTCCCCGTTAGTTCACAATGGACAACAGATAAGTATGACCCAAAAAACAACAATGACCGTGTGATCGTGTATCCCCAACGTTCATTACACAAGGACAAAACAGTAAGTATGACCTAAAGAACACAAAGACCCTGTTTTGTGTATCCAACGTTCTTTCACAATGGGCAGACAGATAAGTACTGACCCAAAGAACAACAAGACCGTTTATCGTGTACCAGTTCAGTTACACAATGGGCAGACAGATAATACTGACCTAAAGAACAACAAAACCGTGTTATCGGTATCCAACGTTCATTACACAAAGGACGACAAAAAGTACGACCTAAAAAACAACAATCCGTGTTACGTGTATCCAACGTTTAGTTCACAATGGACAGCAATAATACTGACCTTTTGAACAAAAATGACCGGTTTTGTGTATCCCAAAGTTTAGTTTCCCCTGGACAGACGATAAGTACTGCCCTTTAAAAAACAATGACCGTGTTACGTGTACCAACGTTGTTACCAATGGGCAACGATAATACTGACCCAAAGAACAACAATGCCGTGTGATGTGTATCCAAGTTCAGTTACAAATGGACAGACAGTAAGTACTGACCTAAAAAACAACAATGACGTGTGATCGGTATCCAACGTTCAGTTCCAATGGGAAAACAGATAAGTAAACCCCCAAAGAACCAAGCCGTGTTAACGTGTACCAACGTTCAGTTACACAATGGACGAAGATAAATATGACCCAAAGAAAACAATTACCGTGTTATGTGTATCCAACCGTTTAGTTACACAATGGCAGACAGATAAGTACTGACCTAAAGAACAACAATGACCCTTTTATGGTACCAACGTTCAGTTACACAATGACAGACAGATAAGTCGACCTAAAGAACAAAAAAGACCGTGTTTTCGGTATCCCAAAGTTCGTTCACAAAGGGCAACAGATAAATATGCCTTAAGAAAAACAATGCCGTGTTACGTGTATCCAAGTTGTTTAAAAATGGACAGACAGTAAGTACTGACTTAAGAACAAAAATGACCCGGGGATCGTGTATCCCCCGTTCAGTTACACATGGACAAAAAGATAAGTACTGACCTAAAAACAACAATGACCGTGTGATCGTTACCAACGTTCAGTTACACAATGGACGACAGATAATACGACCTAAAGAACAACAAGACCGTGTTATCGTGTATCCAAAGTTCGTTACACAATGGACAGACAAATAAGTATGACCTAAAGAACAACAAAGGGCCGTGTTATGTGTATCCAACGTTCTTACACAATGGACAGACAGATAAGTATGACCTAAAAACAACAAAGCGTGTTACGGTATCCAACGTTCAGTTACACAATGGACAGACAGATAAGACTGACCTAAAGAAAAACAAGCCGTGTTATCGTGAAAAAAACCAACGTTCGTTACACAAAGGAAGACAGATAAGTACGACCTAAAGAACAACAATGCCGTGTTATCGTGTATCCAAAAGTTCAGTTACCAATGGACAAAAGATAAGTACTGACCTTAAGACAACCAATGCCGTGTGTGTGTATCCAACGTTTTTTAGTTTCACAAGGACAGACAGAAAGTCTGACCTAAAAAACAACAAAACCGGTTTTGTATCCCAAAGTTTAGTTACACAATGGCAGACAGATAAATACTGCCAAAGAAAAAAACAATGCCCGGTTTCGTGTATCCCCGTTCAGTTCACAATGGCAGACCGAAAGTACTTTACCAAAGAACAACAATACCTGTTTTTCGTGTATCCAACGTTCAGTTCACAATGGACAGACAGAAATCTGACCTAAAGAACAACAAAGACCGTGTTATGGTACCAACGTCAGTTACACAATGGGCAGACAGATAAGTAAATGACCTAAAAAACAACAATACCGTGTTTTTGTGTACCAAAGTTGTTACCATGGACGACAGAAAAGTACTACCCAAAGAACAACAATGACCGTGTTTGTGTATCCAAGTTCAGTTACACAATGGACAGACAGATAAGTACTGCCTAAAGAACAAAAATGACCGTGTTACGTGTATCCAAAGTCGTTACAAAGGCAGACAGAAGTACTGACCTAAAGAACAACAATGACCCGGGTTTTCGTGTATCCAAAGTTCGTTCACAATGGACGACAGATAAATTTCTGACCTAAAGAAAAAACAATGACCGGTTATCGTGTATCCAACGTTCAGTTACACAATGGACAACAGAAAGATGACCTAAAGAACAACAATGACCGTGTGTTTGTGTATCCAACGTTCAGTTACACAATGGACAGACAGATAAGTACTGACCCAAAGAAAAAATGACCGTTTGATCGTGTATCCAAAGTTCGTTTCACATGGACGCAGTAAGTACTACCCAAAGAACAACAATGACCGTGTAGTGTATCCAACGTTCAGTTACACAATGGACAGACGATAAAATATGACCTAAGAACAACAATGACCCTGTGATCGTGTATCCCAACGTTCGTTACCAATGGACAGACGATAAGTAGACTAAAGAAAAAATGACCGTGTGATCGTGTATCCAAAAGTTCAGTTACACAATGGCAGACAGATAAAATGACCTAAAGAACAACAATGCCCCTGGATCGTGTATCCCCAAAGTTTAGTTTCCAATGGACGACGATAAGACTGCCAAAGACAACAAGACCGTGTTATCGTTTCCAACGTTCAGTTACACAATGGACAGACAGATAAGTATGACCCAAAGAAAAACAATGACCGTGTTTTTCGTGTATCCAAAGTTTGTTACACAATGGCAGGACAGATATACTGACCTAAGAACAAACAATGACCGTGTGATCGGTATCCAAAGTTCAGTTCACAAGGACAGAAAGATAAGTACTGACCTAAAAAACAACAATGACCCGGGGATCGTGATCCAACGTTCGTTTCAAATGGAACAGAGAAAATACTGACCTAAAGAAAACAATGACCCGGGGAGTGTATCCCCAAAGTTCAGTTCACATGGACAAAAGATAAGTACTGACCCTTTAAAAACAAAATGACCGTGTGTCGTGTACCAACGTTCGTTACACAATGGGTAGACAGATAAGAGACCTAAAGAAAAACAAAAACCCTGGGGATCGTGTATCCAACGTCAGTTACACAATGGCAGCAGATAAGTACTGACCTTTTAAAAACAACAATGCCGGTGACGTGTATCCAACGTTTAGTTACACAATGGACAGAAAATAAGTCTGACCTAAAAAACAACAAGACCGTGTTTTGTGTATCCAACGTTTAGTTACACAAGGGCGACGATAAGTATGACCCTTAAGAACAACAATGCCGTGTGATCGTGTTCCAACGTCAGTTACACAAAAGGAAGACGATAAGTCACCTTAAGAACAAAATTTACCGTGTGTCGTGTATCCCCAAAGTTCAGTTACCAATGGGCAGGGGAGATAAGTATGACCTAAAAGACAAAAATGACCGTGGATCGTGTATCCAACGTTCAGTTAAACCCAAAGGGCAGAAAATAAGTCTGACCTAAAGAACAACAATGACCGTGTGATGGTATCCAACGTTCAGTTACACAATGGACAGACAGATAAGTACTGCCTAAAGAACAAAATGCCCCTGTGATCGTGTATCCAACGTTCAGTTTCACAATGGGCGACAATAAGTATGACCTAAAGAAAACAATGACCCTGTGATCGTGTACCAACGTTCAGTTTTCACAATGGAAGACAATAAGTACTGACCTTAAAAACAACAATGACCCTGTTTTCGGTATCCAAGTTCGTTTCACAATGGACAGCAGATAAGTACGACCCCAAGAAAAAAATGACCGTGTTTTTCGTGTATCCAAAGTTCATTACAAATGGCAGACAGATAAGTACTGACCTAAAAAAAACAAAGCCGGTTATCGTTTTCCCAAAGTTCGTTAACAAGGCAGAAGATAAGTACTGACCTAAAGAACAACAATGACCGTGTTTTGTTATCCAACGTTCAGTTACAAATGGACAGACAGATAAGTATGACTAAAGAACAAAAATGACCCTGTTATCGTGTACCAACGTTCAGTTACACAATGGAGACAGATAAGTATGACCCAAAAAACAACAATGACCGTGTTATCGTGTATCCAACGTCATTAAAAAATGGCAGACAGATAAGTACTGACCTAAAGAACAACAATGACCGTGTTATGTGTATCCAAAGTTTAGTTCACAATGGGGCAGACGATAAGTACTGACCTAAAGAAAAAACAAAGCCGTGTTATCGTGTATCCAAAATTAGTTACACAATGGACAGACAGTAAGTACTGACCTAAAGAACAAAAAGACCGTGTTTTCGTGTACCAAGTTCGTTTCACAAAGGCAGACAGATAAGTACTGACCTAAAGAACAACAATGACGTGTTATCGTGTACCAAAGTTCAGTTACACAATGGAAGACAGATAAGTACTTTCCCAAAAACAACAAGACGTGTTTTCGTGTATCCCAAAGTTCAGTTACCAAGGAAGACAGATAAGTAGACCTAAAAGAACAAAAATGACCCGTGTGATGGTATCCAACTTCGTTACACAATGGACAGAAGTAAGTACTGACCTAAAGAAAACAATGACCGGGGTTTCGTGTAACCAAAGTTCAGTTACACAATGGGCAGACGATAAATACTGACCAAAAAAACAACAATGACCGTGTTTTCGGTATCCAACGTTCGTTCAAATGGCAGACAGATAGTACTGACCAAAAAAAACAACAATGACCGTGTGATCGTGTATCCAAGTTCAGTTAACTGGACAACAGATAAATACTGACCCAAAGAAAAACAATGACGTGTTTCGTGTTCCCAAGTTCAGTTTCACAATGGACAGAAGATAAGTATGCCTAAAGAACAACAATGACCGGTTTTCGTGTTTCCCAAAGTTCAGTTAACAATGGCAGACATAAATACTGACCCAAAGAACAACAAAGACCCTGTGTGTGTATCCAACTTCAGTTACCAATGGCAGACAATAAGTCTGACCTAAAAAAAAACAATGACCCTGTTATGTGATCCAAAGTTCATTACACAAGGCAGACAGATAAATACTGACCTAAAAAAACAATTGCCGTGTGATCGTGTATCCAACGTTCGTTACACAATGGCAGACAGATAAGTTTGCCTAAGAAAAACAATGACCTGTTATCGTGTATCCAACGTTCATTACACAATGGACAGACAGATAAGTATGACCCAAAGACAACAAGACCGTGTTATCGTGGGATCCAAGTTCGTTACCAATGGAAGACAGATAAGTATGACCTAAAGAACAACAATGACGTGTGATGTGTATCCAAAAATTCATTCAAAGGAAGACAGATAAGACTGACCTAAAGAACAACAATGACCGTGGTCGTGTATCCCCAAAGTTCAGTTACACAATGGGAAAAAGATAAGTAGACCTAAAGAAAAACAATGACCGTGTTTCGTGTATCCAAAGTTCAGTTACACAATGGCGACAGATAAATACTGACCCAAAAAAAACAATGACCGTGTTATCGTGTATCCAAAGTTCAGTTAACAAAGGCAGACAGTAATACTGACCTAAAGAAAAACAATGACCGTGTTATCGTGTATCCAACGTTCAGTTACACAATGACAGACAGATAAATCTGACCCAAAGAAAAACAATGACCGTGTTACGGTATCCAACCCTTCATTACACAATGGACAACAGATAAGTATGACCTAAAGAACAACAAAGACCGGTTATCGTGTATCCAACGTTCGTTACCAAAGGACAGACAGATAAGTACTGACCTAAAGAACAAAAGACCGTGTGATCGTGTATCCAACGTTGTTACCAATGGACAGACGATAAGTATGACCTAAAGAACAACAATGACCGTGTGATCGTGTATCCCAACTTCAGTTACACAATGGCAGACAGTAATACTGACCAAAGAACAACAATGACCGTGTGATGTGTTCCAACGTTCAGTTACAAATGGACAGACAGATAGTACTGACCCAAAGAAAACAATGACCCTGTTAGTGTATCCAACGTTCGTTAACCAAAAGGAAGACGATAAGACGACTAAAAACAACAATACCGTGTTACGTGTATCCAACTTAGTTACACAATGGACAGACAGATAATACTGACCTAAAGAACAAAATGACCGTGTTATCGTTATCCAAAGTTTATTACACAATGGACAGACAGATAAATATGACCAAAGAACAACAATGACCCTGTGATCGTTATCCAACGTTCAGTTACACAAGGAAAAGGGGCAGATAAGTACTGACCTAAAAAACAACAATGACCCTGTTTCGGGATCCAACTTCAGTTACACAATGGAAGACAGATAAGTATGACTAAAGAACAACAATGACCCTGTGATCGTGTATCCCAAAGTTCGTTACACAAAGGACAACAGATAAGTACTGACCTAAAGAACAACAATGCCGTGTAGTGTATCCAACGTTCAGTTACACAATGGAAGAAGATAAGTACTGACCTAAAGACAACAAAGACGGTGGGTCGTGTATCCCGTTCAGTTACACAATGGCGAAGATAAGTACTGACCTAAAGAACAACAATGACCGTTTTTTATCGTGTATCCAAAGTTCAGTTACACAAGGACAGACAGTAATATGACCTAAAGAACAAAAATGACCCTGTTATTGTATCCAACGTTCGTTACCAATGGCCCAAAGATAAGTACTGACCTAAAGAACAACAAAGACCGTGTTATCGTGTATCCCAAAGTTTTGTTACACAATGGACGACAGATAGTACTGCCCAAAGAACAACAATGCCGTGTGATCGTGTATCCAAGTTCAGTTTTCACAATGGCAACAGTAAGTACTGACCCCAAAAAACAAAATGACCGGTTTCGTGTACCAAGTTCGTTACACAATGGACAGAAAAAAATTTCTGAACCTAAAAAACAAAAAATGACCCTGTGATCGGTTCCAACGTTTTTTACCAATGGAAGACAGATAAGTACTACCTAAAGAAAAACATGACCCTGTGATCGTGTATCCAAAGTTCAGTTACACAATGGACAGACAGATAAGTATGACCAAAAAAACAACAAACCCCTGTGATCGTGTACCCAACGTTCAGTTCACAATGGACAAAAGTAAGTACTGACCCAAAGAAAAAACAATGACCCTGTTATGTGTATCCAACGTTCAGTTACACAATGGGGCAGACAGATAAAAACTGACCTAAAAAAACAACAATTTACCCTGTTATCGTGTACCAACGTTTAGTTCACAATGGGCAGACAGAAAGTATGACCCAAAGAACAACAATGACCCTGTTTTCGTGATCCAACGTTCAGTTTTCCAATGGACAGACAGAAAATACTGACAAAAAAACAATGACTGTTTTCGTGTATCCAAAGTTCAGTTCACAATGGGCAGACAGATAAAGGGGATGTAAAAAAACAAACGAAAAAAATAAATAGATAAATAAATGATAAATAAATAGATAAAAAAATAGATAAATAAATAGATAAATAAATAGATAAATGAATTTAAAAAATCCAGGTCTGAGAAAGAAGACTGACATTCTTATTTTTCTGTTTTGCATGATCTGGATGTGGAATCTGAAACGTGACACGGAGGTTTCAGTTCCTTTCTTCCTGACGTGTCCCGGTGAGAACGGACGCTAACTGTAGTGAAACCTGAGAGAAGAGCGGTATAGGCAGCTGACATACGTCAGACATGTGAAGCCAGAGTTCACGAAACAGTTTGACGTAGGCATGCGGCATCTTGTGGCTGACGTAGGCATGCGGCATCTTGTGGCTGACGTAGGCATGCAGCATCTTGTGGCTGACGTAGGCATGCGGCATCTTGTGGATGACGTAGGCATGCGGCATCTTGTGGCTGACGTAGGCATGCGGCATCTTGTGGATGACGTAGGCATGCGGCATCTTGTGGCTGACGTAGGCATGCGGCATCTTGTTGCATTAAGGCTTAAGGACCACATTCACGAAAGCCAACCATTGGTGGAGATCTGGATTCAGGGTACTCTCTGACATGAAACAGAAACTATCTCCAGCATGACAACCATGTTTAGGAGGAGCAGCAAAGATGGCCTTTTTGGGGGGGTGGGGGGGAGGGGGTGGGGGGGTGGGGGCGACCGTGTGGTGCCACTTCGCATGGCCTGACAGCAAGCTCACAGTTCCAGACCTCAGCCAACCGGGCATCATGTACGGAGTCGAGGATGGCGGCTGCTGAAGGCGCGAGTTCATTTTTGTCCGTTCACAGTTACATTCCAGACATTGCATACATCGCGCAAGTAGATATGAAGAGGACAAGATCCCACATGGACGGTACGGGCAACGGCTACAGTTATGGAAACGGTTATCCAGCGCGAGAACACGCTGCGATCGATGCGGTTCGTCAATCTACTCCGACGTGACTTTCAAGTGTGAAGAAAATGACGCTTAAAATACGCAAGTAATGATGACATCGATCGTAGCATTTTCAGCTCGGGATAAACGTTTCCATAACTGTAGCCGTAGGCTAGTTCTGGAACTCAGATTTATGGATTATGGAGGTGAAAGATGAGCAGTTATTTCAATCGACCAATCTCGTTTTCTCCATGTCTTCGTCATTTTGTTTTTCGATGACAATTATTTCTTTTCTGGAGAGGAAACAAGGACACATGATCACGGCCAGTCAAGGAACGTTGAACGAAGTCATATTCTTTGTGAATTCACCTCATCCTGATCCCGAACTTCATATATAACGAAAGTAAATATGAAATGAGGCAGGGAACAGTAAACAATAAACAATTAACAAGTAAGGGGACTCTTGCTCCCACAAGAAAACATAACTCCAAAGGAATGCTGCTTACGACATCGAATCGCCTAGCAGACATGACAGCACAGAGCACACAGAACAAACAGCAGAAATGACAGCACAGAGCACACAGAACAAACAGCAACATGACAGCACAGAGCACACAGAACAAACAGCAGACATGACAGCACAGAGCACACAGAACAAACAGCAGACATGACAGCACAGAGCACACAGAACAAACAGCAGACATGACAGCACAGAGCACACCAGAACAAACAAGTTTCAAATAAATCGAGGTTATTTGTATTTGTTTCTGTCCGTCTTTAGATTTTGTCTGATTTTAACAAGTTTAAAAGGCTGTGCGTTTTGAATGAAAGTTACTTTATATTTATTCATTTATCCAGTTCTTGTTGCGTGTAGATGTGTTCAGTATATGGGCAAGTTTGGAGCCTCCATTTTGGGGGATGTTTCCTTGTTTGTTCTGTGTGCTCTGTGCTGTCATGTCTGCTAGGCGATTCGGTGACAGTGATGCCTACAATTGTGTCTGAATACGTCAGTGATGCGTGAATTGTGTCTGAATACGTCAGTGATGCGTGAATTGTGTCTGAATACGTCAGTGATGTCTGAATTCTGTCTGAATACGTCAGTGATGTCTGAATTGTACTTGAATACGTCAGTGATACTTAAGCAGCCAACAAACCAGTCAATTCAAGACGAAAGCACCTGATCACGCTTAAAGAGGTTCGTTGATTAGCTTTGAACGATGGCATAACAGTGATCGGTTTTAAACTCCGGGTCTATGGGACGCCACGTAGCGCGAATCCTCGCATCGTCAGCGTTTCTTGCAGTCGATGTATAAAACAAGTGTACATACTCTCATTACTGTGAATGACATCTACAATATGAGCTAAAAGTAAGAGACAGTTTATGGTCTATTCGTTGTTCAGTGTAGTTTACTCAACAGGTGCACGAAAATCTCGTCGGGACTAACCTATTATAATTCTTCTTTTGTTCCAAAGTTACAAGGTGAAGGCTGTCTTTGATGTTAAACAAGACAGCAGTTTACAGGAAAACGTGTCTGTATCACGAACAGTTCAATTGATCGTCTTCCAACGAACATCAGACGCACCTGTCCAGAACAGACCCGACAGCCACTTCCGGCACTAGTGACAGCACAGGTCACCTGTCAGAACAGACCCAACAGCCACTTCCTCGGCACTAGTATCAGCACAGGTCACCTGTCAGAACAGACCCAACAGCCACTTTCGGCACTAGTATCAGCACAGGTCACCTGTCAGAACAGACCCAACAGCCACTTCCGGCACTAGTATCAGCACAGGTCACCTGTCAGAACAGACCCAACAGCCACTTCCTCGGCACTAGTCATAGCACAGGTCACCTGTCAAAACAGACCCAACAGCCACTTCCGGCACTAGTGACAGCACAGGTCACCTGTCAGAACAGACCCAACAGCCACTTCCGGCACTAGTGACAGTACAGGTCTGTGTCAAATGAGAATTTCTCCAACTGGATTTGATAATGTGAATGCGTGGATGATGCCATTAGGTCTGGAACCATTATGGTTCAGTGGATGATGCCATTAGGTCTAGTACCATTATGGTTCAGTGGATGATGCCATTAGGTCTAGTACCATTATGGGTGCATTAGGTCTAGTACCATTATGGTTCAGTGGATGATGCCATTAGGTCTGGTACCATTATGGTTCAGTGGATGATGTCATTAGGTCTAGTACCATTATGGTTCAGTGGATGATGCCATTAGGTCTAGTACCATTATGGTTCAGTGGATGATGCCATTAGGTCTGGTACCATTATGGTTCAGTGGATGATGTCATTAGGTCTGGTACCATTATGGTTTAGTGGATGATGCCATTAGGTCTAGTACCATTATGGTTCAGTGGATGATGCCATTAAGTCTGGTACCATTATGGTTCAGTGGATGATGCCATTAGGTCTGGTACCATTATGGTTCAGTGGATGATGCCATTAGGTCTGGTACCATTATGGTTCATGGATGATGCCATTAGGTCTGGTACCATTATGGTTCAGTGGATGATGCCATTAGGGCTGGTACCATTATGGTCAGTGGATGATGCCATTAGGTCTGGTACCATTATGGTTCAGTGGATGATGCCATTAGGTCTAGTACCATTATGGTTCAGTGGATGATGCCATTAGGTCTAGTACCATTATGGTTCAGTGTCTATGTATCTGTACGCAGGGATGAACTACACAATGAAAATGCTACTTTCAAAAATTGGAAGGACGAAGATGGGTCTCTTGCTTTGTTTTCCGTCTGTTCACCTTTGTCGCAATCTTGTTCGTTCCTGACGGCGACTGACCACTTCCAGAGAATGTTCAGTGGGTGAGCTGCCCTGTAAGTTAATCTTAAAGGTCAGCATCATGTTGTCCGATGTTCAACAAGTTGGCCTGCAGGCTGCACGAAGCCTTCGCCTGCATGTAAACAACGATGTCATGTGTTTCAATCTTGACAGTTAGTCACTATCAGCGACAGTGAGTCACTATCAGCGACAGTTAATCACTATCAGCGACAGTCAGTCACTATCAGCGACAGTCACTATCAGCGACAGTTAGTCACTATCAGCGACAGTTAGTCAACGACAGTTAGTTACTATCAGCGACAGTTAGTCACTATCAGCGACAGTTAGTCACTATCAGCGACGAATAATGGCGGAGAAACAACCAACTCGTGAACAAGAAGCAGACGGATAGCCGATCGCACCAACAGGAAGCAGTGAATGCCTTCAATGTGCGCCATGGAACGTCAGCTGTACTGATACTGTCTCCCTTTCATCTTTGGCCTTTTGGACACCATGGCATACCTGGTTGCCTCCCTTCAGTGCTCATTACATGCTGACCGCAGTCAGTGGCTACACACATTTTACCGTGCCTGAACACTCATGCATAATCTGAGGAGAAAGCGAATAGAAATATTATTCCATAGTGTATTGGAACTGCTGTGACGTCATTATCATCACTTCATTTGGCTGGGTATTTTATAAAAGATACCTTACTCCAGTTTTGCTCGAAGTGATGTGTCTTTCCGGAACAAAAATCAGCACAGAGTTTTTGTAAGCTTGACAGCAGGTTAAGGTCAGAGCAGTTCAACCTTTAACCTTGCTCTGGGGTCCAGTTCTGCTGAAGATGAAGTTTATTGTGCAGACAGGATTCAGTATGGAGTGTAGACTGTCACATCGTGTTGAAGATGAAGTTTATTGTGCAGACAGGATTCAGTATGGAGTGTAGACTGTCACATCGTGTTGAAGATGAAGTTTATTGTGCAGACAGGATTCAGTATGGAGTGCAGACTGTCACATCTTGTTGAAGATGAAGTTTATTGTGCAGACAGGATTCAGTATGGAGTGTAGACTGTCACATCTTGTTGAAGATGAAGTTTATTGTGCAGACAGGATTCAGTATGGAGTGCAGACTGTCACATCTTGTTGAAGATGAAGTTTATTGTGCAGACAGGATTCAGTATGGAGTGCAGACTGCTGAAGATGAAGTTTATTGTGCAGACAGGATTCAGTATGGAGTGTAGACTGTCACATCTTGTTGAAGATGAAGTTTATTGTGCAGATAGGATTCAGTATGGAGTGCAGACTGTCACATCTTGTTGAAGATGAAGTTTATTGTGCAGACAGGATTCAGTATGGAGTGCAGACTGCTGAAGATGAAGTTTATTGTGCAGACAGGATTCAGTATGGAGTGTAGACTGTCACATCTTGTTGAAGATGAAGTTTATTGTGCAGGACAGGATTCAGTATGGAGTGTAGACTGCTGAAGATGAAGTTTATTGTGCAGACAGGATTCAGTATGGAGTGTCGACTGCCACATCTTGCAATGATCACATCTTTTCCTTGACCCCTCTCTGAGTAACACTGGATTAAAAAGTATGTTTCCGCAAACGCCGTGTCCGCTGCGTTTGATGTCTTCAGTCTGTAGGTCAATCAACATGCTGATTGCGTTTGATGTCTTCAGTCTGTAGGTCAACGAACATGCTGATTGCATTTGATGTCTTCAGTCTGTAGGTCAATGAACATGCTGATTGCCTTTGATGTCTTTCGTCTGTAGGTCAATCAACATGCTGATTGCATTCGATGTCTTCAGTCTGTAGGTTAATCAACATGCTGATTGCGTTTGATGTCTTAGTCTGTAGGTCAATCAACATGCTGATTGCGTTTGATGCGTTTGATGTATTCAGTCTGTAGGTCAATGAACATGCTGATTGCGTTTGATGTCTTCAATCTGTAGGGCAATGAACATGCTGATTGCGTTTGATGTCTTCAGTCTGTAGGTCAATGAACATGCTGACTGCATTTGATGTCTTCAGTCTGTAGGTCAATCAACATGCTGAGTGCGTTTGATGTCTTCAGTCTGTAGGGCAATGCTGATTGCTGGTAGTTAATGATCCAGCTTCCAAATCAGAAATAGGTAAATAAGAGCTGATGCGCCCAGTGTTTGGTCTTCTCTGTCTGTCTGTCGGTCTGTCTGTCTGTCTGTTTGCCTATCTGTCTGTCTATCTGTCTGTCTGTCTATCTGTCTGTCTGTCTGTCTGGGTGTCTGTCTGTCTGTCCTCTCTCTCTCTCTCCTCTCTCTCTCTCTCTCTCCTCTCTCTCTCTCCTCTCTCTCTCTCTCTCTCTCTCCCAGACCTCATTCCAACACAGGCGCTGATCCCTGACGAGCTCCTCCTGCCCCATGCATGCCAAGCAGCGCCGTGAATGGGATCCCTCCGCGTCCTTGCCTCGGCACAGCCAACAGGTCCAAATCCCTCCGCGGCTATTGAGAGGGGAAAGGGGGACAAGTTGACAAGCGCCGTCCGCAGTGCAAACATGGGCGATCGCCTGTCCACCTCCTCTCCTTCTGTCGCTAATTAGATGAGGGAGCTCAAATCAAAAGACGCCGACAACTGGGGGAAGACGGTGAATCACCGCCCACAGAACGTGAGGGATGGGAAAAGCCAGGCCCGTGAGTCATTCCGAACTGTTTGGGATGTCGTAGGAATGAAGCATCTTTCTGCCTAGTTCACGTTACCGCCCCTCCTCTCCCCCCCCCCCCCAATCCCCTTTTGCTTCCCTCCCTAATTCCCTCCACCACGCTTGCTCTCCCCCTCGGTCACTCCCCACCCCCCCCCCCCCTCCTGCTCTTCCTGTTCGCTGGACACGATCCTTAGAGCCCTCACCTGTTGCTGGATGTGGAAACCAATCATCTAAAATCATTGTTCAATCCGGGAGAATTAGCTGTGTACCTTCAAGAGCAATGTTGGCAACTGTGTAAATACTGTTAAAGAAAATGAATGAATGCCCCCCCCCCCCTCCTCCCGCCAACTCCTCCACCCCCCCCTACCCCCTTTCCTACATTCCTCCTGAAGCCCCAATGCAAAAAAATCGTTCAAAAATTTGGAAATGTGCTGCAAAAAAAAAAGTGTTTTTAAAAATTTTTGGATGAAAAATTTGGGGATAATTAACCATCTAGCGTCGGGGCTTTAAAACCCGTCCCAAATTTTGACGCCTGCCCTTGCACATAAATCAGGTTGGGGAAATTTCGTAAAGTTTTAAAGACAAGACCAGCTTAAAGGGGAAACCCGGCTTTTTGTTTTGATTTTCCCTTTTGGGTTTCAATCTTGAAAGGGAGGGCTTTAACTGTTTGGGCAAAAGGGGGCACACTGGGAGAAAGACAGAAATTCAATGTTTAAGGGGGAAAACGTTTTTTTTGAAAAAAAGAAGAAAAAGGAAAAGAAAAAGAAGAAGAAAAAGAAAAAAAAGAAAAGAAGAAAAGGAGGAGGAGGGGGAAAGAGGGAAAAAAAGGAAGAAGAAAAAAAAGAAGAAAAAAAAGGGGAAAAAAGAAGAAAGAAGAAGAAGAAGAAACACCGAACGACACGACGAACCCCAAACGCGACGACGACACGACGACAAGAAGAAAAGAAAAAGAAAAAGAAAAGAAGAAAAGAAAAGAAGAAAAAAAGAAAAAGGGAAAACAACAACAACAAAACCAACAAAAACCCAACAACACACACACACCACACACACACAACACACACACCACACACACACACCCCACACACACACCACACCCCACTGTGAACTATCATTCAATTTTCCTCCGACTCTTTTCACGAAGGGCCCCCTGTTCTGGGGCTTTTTTAAAAATACAAAAGGGTACAGGAGCATATCGGGGTTTTCTCCTTGTTGGGCCCCCCCCCCCCCCCCCCCCCCCTCCGCCCGCCGCTGTGAGGGCATTCATCATTTTCCTTGCCTGATTGATTCTCTGTCGGCAGCCTATTGACGCGTGGGGCCCTGCCCCGCCCGCCGCTTTTTCACATTCACAGTTCAACATAAACTGATCATTTTCCAAGACCCACGTGAGGGTTCTTTCCCTAGGCAAGGCACAGGCAAGCAGTAGAGTGATTTTCGCTGAAAACGGAATAAGAAAAAAACTGGGGGTATGGGTCATAGTAGGGGGAGGACATTTCCCAAAGGAAAGCCGACAGTGACTTGCGCTAGCGAACCTGTTTCCAATGAAGGCGAATGGGGTTGGGAAAACAAACAAAATACACACATTTTCCCTCTACGTCTTGGGTTTTCCCTTTTTCCCCCGCTTTTTTTCATAGTAGACCAAACTCGCCACAAGGATTTAAATAAAGAAAAAAAAAAAAATGTGTGCTTTACTATTTCATCGAAAAAATAACTCTCTCTCTCTCTCTCTCTCCCTCCTCTCCCCTTTTTCCCCACTTTCTTTTTAATCTTTGGCAAAAAACCAGGAAAAATTTGATATCGAAATTTTGGCCACCCCCCTCCGCTTGCCATTTCCGACGAGACACACGTTGTGTGTGTGTGTGTGGTGTGTTGGGGGTGTTGGGTTGTGTGTGTGGGGTGTGTGGGTGTGAAATTTTTCATGGCCTTTTTCACAAATACGGGGAACTACACCTACAAATCGAACCATTTTTCGTATTGGGGGGGTTACTGTACTGTGCACTTTTGCATACCCAATCCTAGTTTCTTAGGGTTTTTCTTCTGCCCTTTTTTTTTTTTTTTTTTGCGTTTTAGCAAATGTAGAACAAAAAGCGGGCTGGAACCTAACCCCCCGAAAATTTCTGTTCTAAAGTAAGGGAACTTTTTGAGTCTTAAACGTTTTCTTCCTTTTTTTTTTTCTCCTCCTCCCCCTTCCCCTTTCCCTTCCTCCCCTCCTCCTCCTCCCCCCCTCCTCCCCTCCTCCCCCCTCCTCCTCCTCCTCCCCTCTTCCTCCCCTCCTCCCCCCTCTCCTCCCCCTCCTCCTGCTCCTCCCACGGCGCCGCAGGTAAACTCAGAGAAAACTGCATTAAGTTCGCTCAGCTTTTTTCCCTTTTGCCCCCAGCTGGGGCAGTAACCAGCCCACCAAAACCCATTTCCAAAACCCCGCTCAGCGAAAAACGCTGAAAAGCTTGTGTGTAAATGGGGGAACCGTCGAGCCCTTGGGGCAACATCATTAATTTTAAATTTTACTGTGCAGTTTTTTTTTAAAACATAATTTCTGTTGCCCACAATCTCAGTGAGTACTTGAAATTGAAAAAAAAACGGGCTTTTTGACCACCCCTGTGAGAAACCAAAATTTAAGCATGTTTTTAAAAAACTTTCTGACAGAACTTTGCGACCGGTCGACCGCCTGCGGGGTGCGGGGCTCTTTGGGCTAAAGTGCTTTTAACCCGAATAGGTCAAACTTTGGGAACACCCTTTTGTGAACAAAAGTTGGCATTTGAAAAGGGGTGGGATTTACCCCGGGGAAATTAACACATTTTTTTCTTCATTGTTGCTACATTTTATAGTACTATGGTTGCATGTAAAACAACGTAGGCCTAATTAAAAAGGGAAAAGTAGAGGATAACATAATTATACAAAACAAAATACACTACTGATAACAGTAAAGGTATAGGGCCCAACCCGTAAAAAGTAAACAATTTTTCATAATTAAAAATAATTTCTTCATTTTCCCCTCACTACAAATATTTTTTAAACGCAAATTCAAATTTAAAATGTGCTTTTGGGAATACCATAGGTGTTTTTTAAAGTGTGTGGGGTGTGTTGAGAGGAGAAGGGGAAAAAGAGAGAGAGAGAAAAGAAAAGAGAGAGAGGGGGGGGTTTGGGGGGCTAAAACCCAAATTGACCCCAAAAAAATTTGTACCCTTAATTTATCCTATAGAACTTTAAAGCATTACCCAAAGTTACTTTCAAGTTGACATATTTACTGGGGTACATTGATTGCATGTTTTTTAAGGGTTTATATAAAGCTGAAAAATTGACCTTTATTTCCAAAATTATGCATATATTTATAAATAAGTTTTAAAATTTTACATGAAATGAGAATAACACGAACATCAACTATAGTTTTTTGGTTTTTTTTTTTTTTTCAAAAGGGCCCAAAATGTACTTCAGTTAAAGTTGGGGGTGGGGGACAGGGTTTGGGGGGGGGGGCTTTTTAGAAGGAAGGGGGACAAAAGCAAAACCCCCGTCCCTGTCCCCACTATTTCCCGTAAACCAAGCCGCTGAATTTAGATGGCAGGACACAAAACCCCGAGACATGTGGGCCCAACCCAAAACAATTTGTGTTTTTGTTAAAAGTTAGTGAACATTTATGTGATGAAAGCGGATATTTACCCAAACCATGGCTTTACCCCCAAGGGTCGTGAGTACCATGTGTGTGGGGTGGGTGTGCGTGCGTGCGTCGTGCGTGCGTGCGGCGTCGGCGTGCGTGGGGTGGTTGGTGTGCGTTTGGGGTGTGTTGTGTGTGTGGGGGTGAGTGTGTGTTTTAGTCGTGTGTGTGTGTGTTGGGGTGTGTGTGTGTGTGTGGTGGGTGGGTGTGTATCTGTTTTGGGGGTTTTGTTAAGTCCTCAAGCAACGTCAATTTCCCTTTAAAACTTTCTCCCCTCTCCTCCCCTCTCTCTCTACCCCTCTCTCTCTCTCTCTCTCTCCTCTCTCTTTTTTCCCCCCCCCTCCCCTCTCTCCTCCCGTTTTCCTCCCTCCCCCCCTCCCTCCCTTCCCCGACCCACCTCTCTCGTTTTGCCGTTCCGGGAATGTTTTGTGTGTGTTGTGTGTGGGGGGGTGTGGGGTGTGTGTGTGTGGTGTGTGTGAAAATCTTTGTTCCCGTGAAGCCCTCAAGCCACTTCAGTTTCCCGTTTTTTCTCCTCTCTTTTAAACTCTCTCTCCCCCCTCTCTCTCTCTCTCTCTCTCTCCCCTTCCTTTTCTCCCCCTCTCCCCTCTCTCTCTCTCGCCCCCTCCGAACTCGTGTGCCGAAATATATGTTTAATTTTTTTGTGTGGGG
>CM031628.1:47479661-47493916 GCA_018398815.1 Conus ventricosus | reverse complement strand
CACCCCCCACAACACACACCACACACACACACACACACACACACACACACACACACACACACACACCAAATTTCTTTCCGTAAACAATTGGTGGAAGTGTGTTTTGCAAAGCACCACATTTTGGACAGTCAATGATGAAACCAGACTCCTGTCCTGCGATATTGACATTACTGTCTGTACACACGGGAACAGACGAGGCCCTCTAGGCTTATTCCATCAACATTACTGTCTGTACACACGGGAACAGACGAGGCCCTCTAGGCTTATTCCATCAACATTACTGTCTGTACACACTGGAACAGACGAGGCCCTCTAGGCTTATGCCATCAACATTACTGTCTGTACACACGGGAACAGACGAGGCCTTCTACGCTTATCCCATCAACTCAGGTACGTTGCACGAGGCCTGAATACAAAGAGAAAGAACTGGGCGGAGTACTTCGTAGTAGTAGTAGTAGTAGAAGTATTAGTAGTAGCAGTAGTAGTAGCTTTCCCTCAACGCCTCCTTACTTACACCCCACCAGTATAGTAGTAGTAGTAGTAGTAGTATAGTAGTAGTAGTATGTAGTAGTAGTAGTAGTAGAAGAAGTAGAAGTAGTAGTAGTAGTAGTAGTATAGTAGCAGCAGCAGCGGCGGCGGCGGCGGCGGCGGCGGCGGCGGCGGCGGCGGCAGTAGCAGCAATAGCGGTTTAGTAGTAGAAGTAGCAGCAGCGGCGGCGCGGCAGTGCCAGCAATATGGTTAGTAGTAAAAGTAGCAGCAGCAGCAACAGCAGCAGCAGCAGCAGCAGCAGCAGCAGCAGTAGTAGTATAGTAGTAGTAGTAGTAGTAGTAGTAGTAGTAGTAGGTGGAGGAGGAGAGGAGGAGCAACGTAGCAGAAGTAAGAGTTGTAGAATAGCAGTAGCAGTGGTAGTAATAATAGCAGTCGCAAGATAAGCAGCAGCAGCAGCAGTATGGTAGTAGCAGCAGCAGCAGCAGCAGCAGTAGTGGTAGTAGTAGTAGCAGCAGCAGAAGCAGCAGCAGCAGCAGCAGCAGCAGTAGTGGTAGTAGCAGCAGCAGCAGCAGCAGTAGTGGTAGTAGTAGTAGCAGCAGCAGCAGCAGCAGCAGCAGCAGCAGCAGCAGCAGTAGTGGTAGTAGCAGTAGCAGCAGCAGTAGCAGCAGCAGCAGCAGCAGCAGTAGTGGTAGTAGCAGCAGCAGCAGCAGAAGTAGTGGTAGTAGCAGCAGCAGCAGCAGCAGCAGCAGCAGTAGTGGTAGTAGCAGCAGCAGCAGTAGTGGTAGTAGCAGCAGCAGCAGTAGTGGTAGTAGCAGCAGCAGCAGCAGTAGTGGTAGCAGCAGCAGCAGCAGTAGTGGTAGCAGCAGCAGTAGTGGTAGTAGCAGCAACACCAGTGGCATTAGTAGTAGTAGTAGTAGGATCAACATCAGCAGTAGTAATAGAAGTAATAGTAGTAGTAGTAGTACTTGTAGTTAGTAGTAGGAGTAGTTGAAGCAACAACAGTAACAGTAGTAGTAGTAGTAGTAGTAGTAGCAGCAGCAGCAGCAGCAGCAGCAGCAGCAGCAGCAGTAGTAGTAGTAAAAGCAGCAGTAGCATTAGTAATAGCAGCAGCAGCAGTAGCAGTAGTAGTGGTAATAATAATAGTAGTAGAAGCAGAAATAGTTTCTAGTGGTAGTGGTAGCAGTAGCAGTAGTAGTAGTAGCAGCAGCAGCAGCAGCAGTAGTAGTAGTAGTAGTAGTAGTAGTAGTAGTAGTAGTAGTGGTAGTAGTAGTAGTGGTAGTACTAGTAGTAGTAGTAGTAGTAGTAGTAGTAGTAGTATATAAACATTTGGACACACTATAAGCATAAGCTTGTTGATGTTCAAATTTTCCCATTTCTTGTAAAACTACGTGACTGTAAATTGGAAAATAATTTTATTTTAAACCAGCATTAGTTGTGGTAGGCCTAAAGGTAGGAACAGCAACAAATCTAGCGACGATTGCATGTAGTGATAGCAGTAGCAGCAGCGGAAGCAGCAACAGCAGCAGCTAACTATCAACAATAACGCAGATAGTCATCGCACTCAGAAGAATACCTTGTGTTTCGGCGCCATACCGATGTCCTGGTCTTTACACCCTCCCAATGCATTTCCCAAGCACCACACGTAAGCTTCGCTCGGTGCAGACGTGTAGGTGACAATGGAACTTCAACATAAAGGTGACAATGGAACTTCAACATAAAGGTGACAATGGAACTTCAACATAAAGGTGACAATGGAACTTCAACATAAAGGTGACAATGGAACTTCAACATAAAGGTGACAATGGAACTTCAACATAACGGTGACAATGGAACTTCAACGTGAAGGTGACAATGGAACTTCAACATAAAGGTGACAATGGAACTTCAACATAAAGGTGACAATGAAACTTCAACGTGAAGGTGACAATGGAACTTCAACATAAAGGTGACAATGGAACTTCAACATAAAGGTGACAATGGAACTGCAACATAAAGGTGACAATGGAACTTCATGGAGGTGACAATGGAACTTCAACATAAAGGTGACAATGGAACTTCAACGTGAAGGTGACAATGGAACTTCAACGTGAAGGTGACAATGGAACTTCAACATAAAGGTGCGGAAAAGCGTGGGGAAAGTATCACTTGCTGACATAGATCTCACATCTTCTCTCATGGTTCGGAGTGACAACACGTCTGCAAACGAACGCGTTGGAGTGAGAGAGAATACAGACTGCTTCCCCAGACTGGAACTACTCGCCCAGAGAGCTCCACGGCGGCGGCGGCAAAGATGTTGTACTGGGGCAGGACATGGGCAGCCTGAACTGACCAGCATTCGCCTGAACTGACCAGCATTCACCTGAACTGACCAGCTTTCGGACAAAGACCAACGCCCCGTGACATGTCGTACAAATTGGTTATCGGAAGGAGCAGATTGAAGCAATCAGGCGGAACTTTATCCCCAAGATATGTATTTTCTTAGCCTTGATAAGTCTCACCTAAATGTCCTGGAAAACAAAATCTTATGAGTTCAAGTGCGTTCACACACACACACACACACACACACACACACACACACACACACACAACACAACACCTTTCTTTCCTTATCTCTTTTTTTTCACCCCTTTGTTAGTCGTATCTCTTTGGCTTCAAAGACGGGAAGAGAGGAAGGCGGCAGAAGGGGTGGGAGTGGGGGACAGAAGGTAGCCTGCCCACCCAGATACTCTGAGAGATGGGGCAGTGCTCCTTTGACCCCTAACCCCTCACCCCACCCCCACCCCATCCCTACCCGCATCCCTTGCTTCGGACTCGGCCGCTGCTCAATGTAGCATGTCGAAACAAAAAGAATCTACTGTAACATTGAAGGCAAGAGCAAGTTAAACATGGATTTCATTCTGCTCTGATCTGTCACACAAAAAGGCGCTTTTCTCTTTCTATATCTTTTTTGTTTTGTTTGTTTGTTCGTTTTTGTGCTTATCTATTGAATGACCGACCCATTAATAAGTTTCAGATCGACATAAATCGAAATCTGGTCATTCCGGGTGGGGAAGGCTAAGACTAAGAGGAAAGGAGTTCAAACCCGTTGAAAACATGGCGGAATGACGAGTCCACAGCCGTTCCCTGCTTTATCGCATTATGCTGTTCCATAAATCAATTATCCCTCAACACCCACCAACCTCTCACCCCCCCCCCCCTCCTCACCCCTCCCATCGTTTCCCACCTAGCCCTCTAAATCTGTTTCTACAAGTGTCGTCTGCAAATAACTTCACTTCCGCCGCGCGCCCTCTAGCCGTGACCGAGTCACCAAAGGGAGACCACTCGCCAGTTGTCGAGTCTCGGGCCGGCTTGTTTGACGAACGTGGACTGGCTTTGATGACTGTCACGCGCTCTTCGCGTGCGGGAGGGGCGAGAGAGGGAAGCGGGAGAGGTGGGAGGAGTTTGTGGCGGAGGGGTGACGGAGGGGGGGGGGGGGGGGGGTGAAGGTCTGGGGAGGTGGGGGGAGGTGGGGGGGAGGGGGAGGTAGGGTAGGGGGAGTCCTGACGAGTGAGTCAGCGTTTAGAGTAGAGATGCTGAATGTTGTTTCGAGCTCGGCAGAAGTGGCCGTCTGGTCATGTAATCCGGGGGACGGCCCTCGCTCTTCCCTTTGATTTGTGTAGTGAGGAACCCGTTTAGCTTCTGCTTGGTTCCCTTCATGGTCTTGTAGGTTTGCTCGGGTGGGGTTCGTTTTGTTGTTGTGTTGTTGTTGTGGTGGTGGTGGTGGTGGTGGTGGTTACCCAACTTTCCCATCTTCACACCTCGTCCTTTCCCCTTTTCGAGCTAAAGGGTAGAGCACACTCTTTTAGCGACAGTAGGATTAATACTCTCTCTCTCTCTCTCTCTCTCTGTGTGTGTGTGTGTGTGTGTGTGTGTGTGTGTGTGTGTGTGTGTGTGTGTGTGTGTGTGAGAGAGAGAGAGAGAGAGAGAGAAATATAGAGAGAGACAGAGAGATGCCTTCACAAATTAATCACATCGATAAGAGAGAGAGAGAGAGAGAGAGAGAGAAGAGAGAGAGAGAGAGAGAGAGAGAGAGAGATGCCTTCACACATTAATTACATAGATAAGAGAGAGAGAGAGAGAGAGAAAAGAGAGAGAGAGAGAGAGAGAGAGAGAGAGAGGCCTACACACTTTAATGACATCGACAGTCAGACAGCGGGCACTCTAAATCAATCACTTCATCAATTCAAACTTCAATGATCATTTATGCCGTTCAACGAAGGGGGCGTATGGAGTGGGATGGGGTGGAAGATGGGAGAGCGGGGGGGGGGGGGGGGGGGGGGGGGGGGGGAGCGGATCAAGGCCCTCTTCAAATCATAACCACAGGCGGCCTTAGGATACCACAAAGCAAAACGAGAAAACGATGAAGTAGAACAGTCGACAAGCATTGAGGAAAGATGTCAAGATCAAGAAAGCGAGCCAGGGCCTTCACTTCTTTGCCTTACCTGTAGTAACCTTGGGATATTGGTATGAAAGCACTTCTGTGCCTTACCTGTAGTAATCTTGGGATATTGGCTATGAAAGCACTTCTTTGTCTTACCTGTAGTAACCTTGGGATATTGGTATGAAAGCACTTCTGTGCCTTACCTGTAGTAATCTTGGGATATTGGTATGAAAGCACTTCTTTGCCTTACCTGTAGTAACCTTGGGATATTGGTATGAAAGCACTTCTTTGCCTTACCTGTAGTAACCTTGGGATATTGGCTATGAAAGCACTTCTTTGCCTTACCTGTAGTAACCTTGGGATATTGGTATGAAAGCACTTCTTTGCCTTACCTGTAGTAACCTTGGGATATTGGTATGAAAGAACTTCTTTGCCTTACCTGTTGTAACCTTGGGATATTGGTATGAAAGCACTTCTTTGTCTTACCTGTAGTAACCTTGGGATATTGGTATGAAAGCACTTCTTTGCCTTACCTGTAGTAACCTTGGGATTTTGGCTATGAAAGCACTTCTTTGCCTTACCTGTAGTAACCTTGGATTTGGCTATGAAAGCACTTCTGTGCCTTACCTGTAGTAACCTTGGGATATTGGGTATGAAAGCACTTCTTTGCCTTACCTGTAGTAACCTTGGGATATTGGGTATGAAAGCACTTCTTTGCCTTACCTGTAGTAACCTTAAGATATTGGTATGAAAGCACTTCTTTGCCCTACCTGTAGTAACTTGGGATATTGGGTATGAAAGCACTTCTTTGCCCTACCTGTAGTAACCTTGGGATATTGGGTATGAAAGCACTTCTTTGCCCTACCTGTAGTAACCTTGGGATATTGGGTATGAAAGCACTTCTTTGCCCTACCTGTAGTAACCTTGGGATATTGGGTATGAAAGCACTTCTTTGCCCTACCTGTAGTAACTTGGATATTGGGTATGAAAGCACTTCTTTGCCTTACCTGTAGTAACCTTGGGATATTGGTATGAAAGCAATGGACTCCATAGGAAAGAAAAATAAATGAATTAAAAAAATTGTAAAAACGTGGGTCAATGAACAAGTGAATAAACAGATAAATAAATAAAGACAAATAAACATAATAAGTGCAATAAATAAACATAATAAGTGCAATAAATAAACATAATAAGTGCAATAAATAAACATAATAAGTGCAATAAATAAACATAATAAGTACAATAAATAAACATAATAAGTACAATAAATAAACAAAACTGAATGCAGGTCGGCACAGTCAGGGAAGACAAGTAATACTGACCTTAAGAACAACAATGACCGTGTGATCGTGTATCCAACGTTCAGTTACACAATGGATAGACAGATAAGTGAGTATGTAAACAAACAAACAAACAAATGAATGAATAAATGCATAAATAAATGAATAATAAATGATAAACAAATAAGTAAACAAACAAACAAACAAATAAATAAACGAATAGATAAACGAACAAAATCCAGGTCTAAGAAAGAAGACTGGCATTCTTATTTTTCTGTTTTGCATGATCTGGATGTAGAATCTGAAACATGACACTGAAGTTTCAGTTCCTTTCTTCCTGACGTGTCCCGGTGAGAACGGACGCTAACTGCAGTGAAACCTGAGAGAAGAGCGGTCCTGACGTGTCCCGGTGAGAACGGACGCTAACTGCAGTGAAACCTGAGAGAAGAGCGGTCCTGACGTGTCCCGGTGAGAACGGACGCTAACTGTAGTGAAACCTGAGAGAAGAGCGGTCCTGACGTGTCCCGGTGAGAACGGACGCTAACTGCAGTGAAACCTGAGAGAAGAGCGGTCCTGACGTGTCCCGGTGAGAACGGACGCTAACTGCAGTGAAACCTGAGAGAAGAGCAGTGAAGACAGCTGATCTACGTCAGACATGTGAAGCTTTAGAAAGCCAGAGTTCACGAAACAGTTTGACGTAGGCATGCGGCATCTCGTTGCATTAAGGTTTAAGGACCACACTCACGAAAGCCGACCATTGTCGGAGATTGGATTCAGGGTACTCTCTGACATGAAACAGAAACTATCTCCAGCATGACAACATGTTTAGGAGGAGCAGCAAAGACGGCCATCGTTTTTCTTTCTTTCTTTTTTTTTCTTTCTTTTTTTTCTTCTTTTTTTTTTTTTTTTTTTTTTTGGGGGGGGGGGGGGGGGCGACCGTGTGATGTCACTTCGCATGGCCTGACAGCAAGCTCACAGTTCCAGACCTCAGCTAACTAGGCATCATGTACGGAGTCAAGGATGGCGGCTGCTGAAGGCGCGAGTTCATTTTTGTCCGTTCACAGTTACATTCCAGACATTGCATACATCGCGCAAGTAGACATGAAGAGGGCAAGATCCCACATGGACGGTACGGGCAACGGCTACAGTTATGGAAACGGTTATCCAGCGCGGAACACGCTGCGATCGATGCGGTTCCTCATCTACTTACAGCGTGACTTTCCAGTGTGAAGAAAATGACGCTTAAAATACGCAAGTAATGATGACATCGATCGTAGCATTTTCAGCTCGGGATAAACGTTTCCATAACTGTAGCCGTAGGCTAAGTTCTGGAACTCTAGCTGTAGATTTATGGATTATGGTGGTGAAAGATGAGCAGTTATTTCAATCGACCAATCTCGTTTTCTCCATGTCTTCGTCATTTTTGTTTTTCGATGACAATTATTTCTTTTCTGGAGAGGAAACAAGGACACATGATCACGGCCAGTCAAGGAACGTTGAACGAAGTCATATTCTTTGTGAATTCACCTCATCCTGATCCCGAACTTCATATATAACGAAAGTAAATATGAAATGAGACAGGGAACAGTAAACAATAAACAATTAACAAGTAAGGAGACTCTTGCTCCCACAAGAAAACATAACTCCAAAGGAATGCTGCTTACGACATCGAATCGCCTAGCAGACATGACAGCACAGAGCACACAGAACAAACAAGTTTCAAATAAATCGAGGTTATTTGTATTTGTTTCTGTCCGTCTTTAGATTTGTCTGATTTTAACAAGTTTAAAAGGCTGTGCGTTTTGAATGAAAGTTACTTTATATTTATTCATTTATCAGTTCTTGTTGCTGTGTAGATGCGTTCAGTATAGGGTATATGGGCAAGTTTGGAGCCTCCTTTTTGGGGATGTTTCCTTATTTGTTCTGTGTGCTCTGTGCTGTCATGTCTGCTAGGCGATTCGGTGACAGTGATGCCTGAATTGTGTCTGAATACGTCAGTGATGCCTGAATTGTGTCTGAATACGTCAGTGATGCGTGAATTGTGTCTGAATACGTCCGTAATGCCTGAATTGTGTCTGAATACGTCAGTGATGCGTGAATTGTGTCTGAATACGTCAGTGATGCCTGAATTGTGTCTGAATACGTCAGTGATGCCTGAATTGTGTCTGAATACGTCAGTGATGCCTGAATTGTGTCTGAATACGTCAGTGATGCCTGAATTGTGTCTGAATACGTCAGTGATGCGTGAATTGTGTCTGAATACGTCCGTGATGCCTGAATTGTGTCTGAATACGTCAGTGATGCGTGAATTGTGTCTGAATACGTCAGTGATGCGTGGGAATTGTGTCTGAATACGTCAGTGATGCCTGAAGTCTGTCTGAATACGTCAGTGATGCCTGAATTGTACTTGAATACGTCAGTGATACTTGAGCAGCCAACAACCAGTCAATTCAAGACGAAAGCACCTGATCACGCTTAAGAGGTTCGTTGATTAGCTTTGAACGATGGCATAACAGTGATCGTTTAAACCCGGTCTATGACGCCACGTAGCGCGAATCCTCGCATCGTCAGCGTTTCTTGCAGTCGAAGTATAAAACAATTGTGCATTTCTCATTACAGTGAATGACATCTACAATGTGAGCTAAAAGTAAAAGATAGTTTGCGGCCTCTATTTGTTGTTGATTGTAGTTACTCAACAAGTGCATGAAAATCTCCGTAGTGACTAGCCTCTTATGATTCTTCTTTTGTTCCAAAGTTACAAGGTGAAGGCTGTCTTTGATGTTAAACAACACAGCAGTTTACAGGAAACGTGTCTGTATCAATGATCGTCTTTCCAACCAGCATCAGACGCGCCTGTCCAGAACAGACCAACAGCCACTTCCTCGGCACTAGTGCCAGTACAGGTCACCTGTAGCCATTCCTCGCACTAGTGACAGTACAGGTCACCTGCCCAGAATGGACCCAACAGCCACTTCCTCGGCACTAGAGACAGTACAGGTCACCTGCCCAGAATGGACCCAACAGCCACTTCCTCGGCACTAGTGACAGTACAGGTCACCTGTCCAGAACACACCCAATAGCCACTTCCTCGGCACTAGAGACAGTACAGGTCTGTGTCAAATGAGAATTTCTCAAACTGGATTTGATAATGTGAATGCGCGGATGTTGCCATTAGGTCTATTACCATTATGGTTCAGTGTCTATGTATCTATACGCAGGGATGAACTACACAATGAAAATGCTACTTTCAAAAATTGGAAGGGCGAAGATGGGTATCTTGCATTGTTTTCCGTCTGTTCACCTTTGTCGCAATCGTGTTCGTTCCTGACGGCGACTGACCACTTCCAGAGAATGTTCAGTGGGTGAGCTGCCCTCTAAGTTAATCTCAAAGGTTAGCATCATGTTGTCCGATGTTCAACAAGTTGGCCTGCAGGCTGCCCGAAGCCTTCGCCTGCATGTAAACAACGATGTCACGAAGCCTTCGCCTGCATGTAAACAACGATGTCACGAAGCCTTCGCCTGCATGTAAACAACGATGTCACGAAGCCTTCGCCTGCATGTAAACAACGATGTCACGAAGCCTTCGCCTGCATGTAAACAACGATGTCACGAAGCCTTCGCCTGCATGTAAACAACGATGTCACGAAGCCTTCGCCTGCATGTAAACAACGATGTCACGAAGCCTTCGCCTGCATGTAAACAACGATGTCACGAAGCCTTCGCCTGCATGTAAACAACGATGTCACGAAGCCTTCGCCTGCATGTAAACAACGATGTCACGAAGCCTTCGCCTGCATGTAAACAACGATGTCACGAAGCCTTCGCCTGCATGTAAACAACGATGTCACGAAGCCTTCGCCTGCATGTAAACAACGATGTCACGAAGCCTTCGCCTGCATGTAAACAACGATGTCATGTGTTTCAATCTGGACAGTCAGTCACTATCAGCGACAGTTAGTCACTATCAGTCAGTCACTATCAGTCAGTCACTATCAGTCAGTCCCTATCAGTCAGTCACTATCAGCGACAGTTAGTCACTATCAGTCAGTCACTATCAGTCAGTCACTATCAGTCAGTCACTATCAGCGACAGTCAGTCACTCTCAGCGACAGTCAGTCACTTTCAGCGACAGTTAGTCACTATCAGCGACAGTTAGTCACTATCAGTCAGTCACTATCAGCGACAGTCAGTCACTATCAGCGACAGTCAGTCACTATCAGCGACAGTTAGTCACTATCAGTCAGTCACTATCAGCGACAGTCAGTCACTATCAGCGACAGTCAGTCACTATCAGCGACTGTTAGTCATTATCAGCGACAGTTAGTCACTATCACTATCAGCGACAGTCAGTCACTATCAGCGACAGTCAATCACTATCAGCGACAGTCAGTCACTATCAGCGACAGTAGCGACAGTCAGTCACTATCAGCGACAGTCAGTCACTATCAGCGACAGTCAGTCACTATCAGCGACAGTAGCGACAGTCAGTCACTATCAGCGACAGTCAGTCACTATCAGCGACAGTCAGTCACTGTCACAGTCAGTCACTATCAGCGACAGTCAGTCACTATCACAGTCAGTCACTATCAGCGACAGTCAGTCACTATCAGCGACAGTTAGTCACTATCACAGTCAGTCACTATCAGCGACAGTCAGTCACTATCACAGTCAGTCACTATCAGCGACAGTCAGTCACTATCAGCGACAGTCAGTCACTATCAGCGACTGTTAGTCATTATCACGCGACAGTTAGTCACTATCACTATCAGCGACAGTTAGTCTCTATCAGCGACAGTCAGTCACTATCAGCGACAGTCAGTCACTATCAGTCAGTCACTATCAGCGACAGTCAGTCACTATCAGCGACAGTCAGTCACTATCAGCGACAGTCAGTCACTATCAGTCAGTCACTATCAGCGACAGTTAGTCACTATCAGCGACAGTCAGTCATTATCAGCGACAGTCAGTCACTATCAGCGACGAATAATGGCGGAGAGACAACCAACTCGTGAACAAGAAGCAGACGGATAGCCGATCGCACCAACAGGAAGCAGTGAATGCCTTCAATGTGCGCCATGGAACGTCAGCTGTACTGATCCTGTCACCCTTTCATCTTTGGCCTTATGGACACCATGGCATACCTGGTTGCCTCCCTTCAGTGCTCATTACATGCTGACCGCAGTCAGTGGCTGCACACATTTTACCGTGCCTGAACACTCATGCACAATCTGAGGAGAAAGCGAATAGAAATATTATTCCATAGTGTATTGGAACTGCTGTGACGTCATTATCATCACTTCATTTGGTTGGGTATTTTACAAAAGATACCTTACTCCAGTTTTGCTCGAAGTGATGTGTCTTTCCGGAACAAAAATCAGCACAGAGTATGCCATATCTTACAAAGATCATATATTTTTTTGTAAGCTTGAAAGCAGGTTAATGTCAGAGCAGTTTGACCTTTAACCTTGCTCTGGAGTCCAGTTCTGCTGAAGATGAAGTTTATTGTGCAGACAGCATTCAGTATGGAGTGTAGACTGTCACATCTTGTTGAAGATGAAGTTTATTGTGCAGACAGGATTCAGTATGGAGTGCAGACTGCTGAAGATGAAGTTTATTGTGCAGACAGGATTCAGCATGGAGTGTAGACTGTCACATCGTGTTGAAGATGAAGTTTATTGTGCAGACAGCATTCAGTATGGAGTGTAGACTGTCACATCGTGTTGAAGATGAAGTTTATTGTGCAGACAAGATTCAGTATGGAGTGTAGACTGTCACATCGTGTTGAAGATGAAGTTTATTGTGCAGGCAGGATTCAGTATGGAGTGTAGACTGCTGAAGATGAAGTTTATTCTGCAGACAGGATTCAGTATGGAGTTCAGACTGCCACATCGTGTTGAAGATGAAGTTTATTGTGCAGACAGGATTCAGTATGGAGTGTAGACTGCCACATCTTGCAATGATCACATCTTTTCCTTGACCCCTCTCGAGTAACACTGGATTAAAAAGTATGTTTCCGCAAACGCCGTGTCCGCTGCGTTTGATGTCTTCAGTGTG
This sequence comes from Conus ventricosus, assembly GCA_018398815.1. Taxonomy (NCBI): domain Eukaryota; kingdom Metazoa; phylum Mollusca; class Gastropoda; order Neogastropoda; family Conidae; genus Conus; species Conus ventricosus. Next base: position 47,481,673 of record CM031628.1, on the reverse strand, counting down.
TAGGTCAATCAACATGCTGATTGCGTTTGATGTCTTCAGTCTGTAGGTCAACGAACATGCTGATTGCATTTGATGTCTTCAGTCTGTAGGTCAATGAACATGCTGATTGCATTCGATGTCTTCAGTCTGTAGGTCAATCAACATGCTGATTGCCTTTGATGTCTTCCGTCTGTAGGTCAATCAACATGCTGATTGCGTTTGATGCGTTTGATGTATTCAGTCTGTAGGTCAATGAACATGCTGATTGCGTTTGATGTCTTCAATCTGTAGGGCAATGAACATGCTGATTGCATTTGATGTCTTCAGTCTGTAGGTCAATCAACATGCTGAGTGCGTTTGATGTCTTCAGTCTGTAGGGCAATGCTGATTGCTGGTAGTTAATGCTCCAGCTTCCAAGTCAGAAATAGGTAAATAAGAGCTGATGCGCCCAGTGTTTGGTCTTCTCTGTCTGTCTGTCGGTCTGTCTGTCTGTCTGTCTGTCTGTTTGCCTATCTGTCTGTCTATCTGTCTGTCTATCTGTCTGTCTGTCTGTCTGTCTCTGTCTCTCTCTCTCTCTCTCTCCTCTCTCTCTCTCTCTCTCTCTCTCTCTCTCTCTCTCTCTCTCTCCTCTCTCTCCCAGACCTCATTCCAACACAGGCGCTGATCCCTGACGAGCTCCTCCTGCCCCATGCATGCCAAGCAGCGCCGTGAATGGGATCCCTCCGCGTCCTTGCCTCGGCACAGCCAACAGGTCCAAATCCCTCCGCGGCTATTGAGAGGGGAAAGGGGGACAAGTTGACAAGCGCCGTCCGCAGTGCAAACATGGGCGATCGCCTGTCCACCTCCTCTCCTTCTGTCGCTAATTAGATGAGGGAGCTCAAATCAAAAGACGCCGACAACTGGGGGAAGACGGTGAATCACCGCCCACAGAACGTGAGGGATGGGAAAAGCCAGGCCCATGAGTCATTCCCGAACTGTTTGGATGTCGTAGGAATGAAGCATCTTTCTGCCTAGTTCACGTTACCGCCCCTCCTCCCCCCCCCCCCCAATCCCCTTTTGCTTCCCTCCCTAATTCTCTCCACCACGCGTGCTCTCCCCCTCGGTCACTCCCCCCCCCCCTCCTGCTCTTCCTGTTCGCTGGACACGATCCTTAGAGCCCTCACCTGTTGCTGGATGTGGAAACCAATCATCTAAAATCATTGGTTCAATCCGGGAGAATTAGCTGTGTACCTTCAGGAGCAATGTTGGCAACTGTGTAAATACTGTTAAAGAAAATGAATGAATGCCCCCCCCCCCCTCCTCCCGCCAACTCCTCCACTCCCCTACACCCCTTTCCTACATTCCTCCTGAAGCTCAATGCAAGAAATCGTTCACATTTGGAATGTGCTGCACGAAAATAGTGTTCTTAAAATTTGGATGAATAATTGATAATTAGACCATCTAGCAGTCGTGGATTAAACAGTGCCAATCTGACGCCTGTCTTGCACATAAATCAGGTTGTGGAATTCGTAAAGATTTAAAGATCAAGACCAGCTTGAAGGGAAACCGGCTTACAGTTTTGACTTTCTTTTGGGGTTCAATCGTGCATAGAGGGCATTAACTGTTTGGTGCATAGAGGGCATTAACTGTTTGGTGCATAGAGGGCATTAACTGTTTGGTGCATAGAGGGCATTAACTGTTTGGTGCATAGAGTGCATTAACTGTTTGGTGCATAGAGTGCATTAACTGTTTGGTGCATAGAGGGCATTAACTGTTTGGTGCATAGAGTGCATTAACTGTTTGGTGCATAGAGTGCATTAACTGTTTGGTGCTTGCAATGAACAAGAACAGCCAGGAGTGACTTAGGAGTTGTCTTCTCTTACGGATGACGTCACGGCTACCGGAAATACAGCATCTTACAAATAGCACTAAGAAAAAGGACTCTGATTAAACTCAGACGAGTAATGTGTGGTTAGAACCACTACAAAGAAGAATTGAAAACTTCTTGAGAAAACAACAACGACAAGAACATGAACACTTACGAAACGATGGCC
>CM031628.1:47462161-47469661 GCA_018398815.1 Conus ventricosus | reverse complement strand
TAGTAGTAGTAGTAGTAGTAGTAGTAGTAGTAGTAGTAGTCGCACAGCATAGTAGTAGTAGTAGTAGTAGTAGTAGCAGTAGCAGTGCAGTAGCAGTAATAGTAGTAGTCTCAGTAGTAGTACTTGTTGTATCATTACAGGTTTCATTATTGTTTTTAATTATTTGTAGAATGCAGTATTGGATTTGTAACATAGAATCAACAAAGATCATACATCAAGATGTAATTATTATTATCATCGCCGTCATCGTTATCACTATCATTGTAATCATCATCATCATCATCATCATCATCATCATCATCATCATCCATCATCATCATCATCATCATCATCATCATCATCATCATCGCTCTCATTCATTACATTATTATCATTTTTAGCATTATATTTATTATGCTTATCATTGTTGTTATCATTATCATTATCATTGTTGTTGGTGTTGTTGTTACTATCATCGATACAACACTTCTATGCCACTAACGAAGACAGAAACAGAGCAGTGTCTAAAGATGTTATTTCCTAGCACAGCCCACCACACAGTGTCGTTCAGAATATTGAAAATTATAGGAAACCGTCACATCTTGAACAGGTCAAACCATCAAATGTGAATATGATCAATTTTCTCAGTTATGTTTCGTCTTCTCACGAAGTGGTCAGATCATAATCATGAGATCATTAGATCATGAGGCACAAATCCCAAATATACAGCGATTGCAGTGAACTACAATGACCACCGATGATATTTTTATTTTATTTGGTTTGACTTGTTCAAGATGTGACGGTTTCCTACCGGTACGATTTTCAATATTCTGAAAAGACATTGTGTGGTGGGCGTTGCTAGGAAATAAAATCTTTAGACACCACTCTTTTTCGTTTGTTGTTTTGTCTTGTGACTCGTTTGTCCACGTTCTCTGGGGCGGTTCGCTAACATTTATTTAAGATTTGTTTAGATTTCCGCCTGCAGTCGTGTCGCTTTGCAACTTGATCTTTTTTTTTTTTTAAAGTCATATCAGTATGAAAACTAAAGCCATCCAACACACCAGAATGTTTACAGCCCTCGGAAAGAACTGAACGGCTTGAACAGGTGCCAACATTGACAACTGACGGCTTGAACAGGTGCCAACACTGACAACTGAACGGCTTGAACAGGTGCCAACACTGACAACTGAACGGCTTGAACAGGTGCCAACATTGACAACTGAAAGGCTTGAACAGGTGCCAACACTGACAACTGAACGGCTTGAACAGGTGCCAACATTGACAACTGAAAGGCTTGAACAGGTACCAACACTGACAACTGAAAGGCTTGAACAGGTACCAACACTGACAACTGAACGGCTTGAACAGGTGCCAACATTGACAACTGAACGGCTTGAACAGGTGCCAACATTGACAACTGAACGGCTTGAACAGGTGCCAACACTGACAACTGAACGGCTTTGAACAGGTGCCAACATTGACAACTGAAAGGCTTGAACAGGTGCCAACATTGACAACTGAACGGCTTGAACAGGTGCCAACACTGACAACTGAACGGCTTGAACAGGTGCCAACACTGACAACTGAACGGCTTGAACAGGTGCCAACACTGACAACTGAACGGCTTGAACAGGTGCCAACACTGACAACTGAACGGCTTGAACAGGTGCAACACTGACAACTGAACGGCTTGAACAGGTGCCAACACTGACAACTGAACGGCTTGAACAGATGCCAACATTGACGCCAGATGTATTGAGAACAAAGGTTTCAATCCAGGTCATCGCAATTTTTGCTAAACGAGAACGCGGGATACATAACAAACGACCGATTCCACACACCGCCATCTTGTTAAGATGACCACGACAAACGTTATGTAAAGAAGCATCCATGTTAACGACCGATTCCACACACCGCCATCTTGTTAAGATGACCACGACAAACGTTATGTAAAGAAGCATCCATGTTGATAGTAGTTGAGTGAAATTCATTCTTGTTGAATTTCCTTTTACGATCTGGGCAACACAAAACGTGCAAGTTTCTCTTCCATAAATTGGTTTAAAAAACACACACAGAAATTGTGTCATCAGATGCCAGTAACAATAACATTACACTGAGACATACCCGACCTAAGTCTAGTAATTATTCATTCCAGAGCTCACTACATGAATCACACACACACACACACACACACACACACACACACAACACACACACACACACACACACACACACACACACACCACACACACACACCCACACACACACACACACACACGCACACACACAGGCAGACAGGCAGGCAGGCAGGCAGGCAGACTGAGCGAATATTAACGGGGAGGAAAAAAAAACAAACACGCCACGGGTAATTTCTCGTGTGGTAGGGAAACTCCTACCCCCTTCCGGCGGTGTTGGGAGAAAAACCTCCCCTAATGTGTGCCAAGATAGCGGCGTTAAAGTCGTTGGTGTCCAGCGAAGCGAGAGGAGGAACGGTGGGGGTGTTTCCCTTCAGTCCCTGGTGGACTTTTACGGTGGTCGTTAAGATAGACCCCCCCCCCCGATCTCTTTAACCCCGGAGTTTGGCTAAATGAAGTGGGGAGGGGAATTGGGGGGTGCGGAATAAGAGAGAGAGGGGAGAGAGAGAGAGAGAGAGGGGAGAGAGAGAGAGAGAGAGAGAGAGAGAGAGAGGTGGGGGTGAGGTGGGGATGGGAGGGGACACGCACACACAGACACAGACACAGACATAGGCAGACAGACACAGACGGGACGTACACGCACACGGACGCGCGCGCGCGCCACACACACACCCCACGCACGCACGCACGCACGCACCACGCGCACACACACACACACACACACACCCACCGTTTGTTTGGGGTGGGAGAAAGAGAGAGAGAGAGAGAGGGGAGAGAGAGGGGAGAGAGAGAGAGGGGGAGGGAGAAGAAAAGATGAGAGAGAGAGAGAGAAAGGGACAGACAGACAGACAGACAGACAGACAGAAAGCAGATAGAAGACAGAGAGGACAAGGGACAGAGAGAGAGAGAGAGAGAGAGAGAGAGAGAGGAGGGGGGAGAGAGAGAGAGAGAGAGAGAGAGAGAAAAGAGAGAGAGAGGGGGGGGGGGAAAGGGGAAGGGGAGATGGAACGGGGATGAAGGAAGAAGAGACTGAAATGGAGTTGGACAGGTTTCAGTAGCAGGGGGGGGGGAGGGGGAGGGTGACAGTGGGGACTGTCTGAGAAATGGGGGGGGGGGGGGGGGGGGTTAAGACGGAGGGGGGTTGAGGGCATTGAGAAGAGGTGAGAAAGACGGGGGAAGGCTGAATGGAGGACAAAAGAAGGGAACACTATAGAGAAAGAGAAGGTGGAACGAAGGAAGGAAAGAAAAAGGGAAGAAAAAGGGAAGAAGAAGAAAAGAAGAAGGAAGGAGGAGGGGAGGAGGGAGGAGGAGGAAGGAGGAGGAGGAGGAGGAGGAGGGGAACAATAAAATGCCAATCCTAACTCACTTTCGCCTCAACCCGTTTTCGGGGCGAAAGTGACTAGGATTGGCATTTTATAGTTCCCCGACAAGTAAGACTTCAATAACCAAAAATAACGATTATCTACAACAAGCATATGTGTAGGATTGTCCGTTTTCAATACTAATTTACTAAACTTTTCAGATTTTAGTTTTTGCTTAATCCTATGTTTTTCCTGATCATTTTCAATAACAACATTTTCACGCAAACATTCATCAAATGCATCTCTGTCTTTCATGTGATAAAAACTACAGTCTTTAACTGTTCTCTAAAGTCTTTTAAAACTGAGTTATATTTTTGGCATAAAATCCACACACTTATCCAGCATGTCTTCCACTGAAAGCTTTGTTTCGACAAAGGTTTCTCTTTTTAACTATGTCTCTTTCTGCTGAACAGTCATCTATAACAAATAGTGTCTGCGTTCCTTCAACAATATAAAAAATCGTTCTAAACATTCACTTAGTTTATTGCTGGGATTAACTAAAAATAGTTATCATCAGTCCATAAAACCTTCTATCATGATATGCTTTGTTCATTTAAGGTTGGGCGGGAAAATCACAATATGATCAAAATTAAAACGATAAACTGTTTGTAACAGGTCGAGGATAAATATTGTTTTTCCCAAAAACCAGTTTGTCCACAAATTAATGAACAATGAGGGGTTTTGTCAAAAAGTTTAACTGCTCCATAGTTTTATAACAGAACTTAATCTAACCCAGTTTTTGTTTTTATCATGCTCTCTGTTAAACTTGTTCAGTATAATAAAATCCTATAAGGTCTAAATGTGTAAGATTAATCCAATTCAGTTCTGTAAGATTGTTTCTATTTAGACTAATATTGTTTTTTGTTGCTTGTTGTTATGACCTTAATATCCTCACCGTGTGAAGAATGACGACGGTAACTTTAAGTTTTTCCAACGTCAAAGTTTGCCAGTAATTAAAATTTCCCTTTTAGAAGGCTTTCACTAACCCCCACAGCCCCATTCCTTTCACTCTTTTAAGACAGAAATTTCAAATATCATTGTGAACGTGTCTCCTAATTTCATTTGTGGAATGAATTGTAATTTTTGTAGAAGCATTTTTTAAAACCGTTTTTCTTCTGTGGGAGGATGTACTGTTTATTTCCTTTACGGCTTTATTTCAATCTCTTTCTGACTATTGTCATCTGGCATAAGACTTACAGAAAAGGGGCCAGATTTAAATGCTTTTCTAAAACTTTTTTGGCGGCTAAAAAATGTAAATGGGCTTATGAATTCAAATTTTATTTCCCATTCTAAATATGGTTCTAAGTGCCATTTGAGGTCAGGTTTTCGAACTATTTTTTATTCATACGGGCCCAACATTATTGCTTCTGGGATTGCGCAGTTTGTTTAGTTTAGGAAACTTTTTGTTGCCCGCCAACCTCTTTGCGTTTAAAATCACCCATCTTTAGGGTACTCAAAACCATACAAAGTGCCTATCTCACCGTTCTGTTCAAAGTCCGCAACGTCTGCAAGGTCTTTTAATTCTAAGGTTATACACCTTACGGGCCCCCAATGTAACTCCTGGTTCTTCTGGCCCCCGCGACGTTTTTTAGTACAACTTATTATTTTATTTCCAAAACAATGTGCAGGTTATCACATTCACGACTTTTCCTGTTTTGTCTGTGATTTTTATATTAAATGACCCGACCCCCCCACAAACTAATCTTTTAAACTGTAAATTAGGGAATTGTAAAATTTCATAATTGCAATATGCAGCTTTCCCCTGATGGAAGAGTTTTTAAAACAGTTGAGGGCCTTCCATCATGTAAGTTTTCATCAGTGCTTAGCTGTCCAAATGAACATAGGGGTAATGAATGTAATGCAAGATCGAGTGGATTTCCCCTCATAAGTAGTTGTGTTCTGGTTTGTAACAATAAATCTTTGAGTGTCTGAGTGTCAGCTCTAAAGCCTAACATTTTAGCTAGCCTTTATCAAAAAAGTAATTGCTTTTTCAGGTTTGAATGATAACATTGTTTTTAGATTTGCATTGTTAAGTTTGAGAGTATGTCGAAGTTACTCATTGCTTCTTTTAGTGAGCAAAACCCCTAATAACCATCAGGTTTGTTAATGGCTAATTAAGTTTCTTCCCCTGCCATATTTTTTAATCTTATTCTTCTCTTGGTTTCGCTTATATTAAACCATACGACTTTGTAGAATATTTCATGGAGTGCGACCATTTTGGTTCCCCAATCGTTCTCAACGCATGCTCTAAAAAAAGAAAAGGGCGGTCTTGAGTTGTTATTGTTACAAACATTTTTTTAAACAAAATAAAAATGAGTTTCGTTCAAATATACTTAAGATGCAAAATATTCTGTTGGGCCGCACTACAATCTTAAAATATAGCAACTGATACTCTTGACATTGCTGTGACCCAGACTGTCACTTTTTATAAAAAGGTGAGTACTCCATTTAAACAGATATCTTAACCTCCTATTAAAAAAGGGCTACATCGCAAAAGTGTGGTTTAGTCATCCGATGCAGTTTTATTTAGAACCAGCTAAACTTTGCCGTGTTTTGTGCATCAAAATGGGTGTGGGAGTGTCGTATGCTGTCACTTAAATTTATCCTGATCCTTTGGTGAGGTCAGGGTACAGATTTCATTTTATTACACCTTCAGAGTATTTTGACTGAATGCGAGCGCCATTACCAAATGACAAACCGTTTAATCCCTTCGCAACAAATAGACATGAAGGCTTTGAAAGGATTTGTAACGAATTCAATATTAATGTTAAGACAGACTTTAGACAAAAGTCGGATCTTAATCATGGTCTAGGCACCCTTATTTGTGGGGCGTGCACAGAAGTTTTAACTATGACTGGAATCCTCCTTACACATCTTTCTTTCAGGCACAGGCGTTCACCTCGGGGCCCTAGAGCAGAGTACAAAACCCGCATGGGCAACATTTATCTTAACATATCTGAGGGCCTAACTCAAGCGGGAATAGTACGAATAAACGACTCTATTCGTACTTACGTTTGGTGTTTGCTAGGTTCGCAAGCACAGACAAGGCGAGCATAAAATAATTCTTTACTGGCTTTGATGCACAAAAACAATACTTAGCAAATTTAGAGGACGCCATTAATTCTACAGTTGATTTAGATTCAAGTATAAAAAGGTACCAAAATGTTTTACAATACGCAGATCGAAAGTAGACTTTGCTGTGGGCACTGGTTTATAAAATGCTACCTTTGACCTTAGACTCCCGGTAGGAACAATAATAAACTACAACAATGAAATCTTTTTGGCAGGCAGTGGGAAAAGAAGGTTGGAAAAAAACGACATAAATTCTGGGGGCCCGTAATAGTACAAACAATAAAAAAAAAACCATGACCCCCCAAGATTAAGTCATCCAATCCCCAGGTCCAAAGCACAAAGACTGTTAAAGACGTGGACTTTGTTCGTGATGACCATGAATATGAAAAGACAGCATTTGTAGTTGGATTAACTGGCCTAGATTACGTGGTCTTTACTTACTAATAGTAAACCAACTATTAAGAGAAACAAATGCCCATAAGTGCCCGCCCATAGAAGCCACTACAATGCTTGCAGTAGACAAAAGCCAGCTAACGATACTCCCTAATATACCATGTAAAGAGTCAATAGCTTTACCAGCAAATTTTTAATAAACTCGCAAGATGATCAAGCTTTTTTTTACCCATGATTATAACAGGTGATGGCGGCGTGGGCAACAGAAATTTGCCCTCCACCACCGCCGTAATAGGCCATTACCAGTGTACTTTATTGCAAATCTAAGGCCGTGATAACGCTTGCTAAATGTGACTCCCTGCTCTCTAACAGTGTTCGTATTCCTTCTGCTAGCGTTGCTCTTCATATAAAAATGTTTTCGATAGTTGCGGTGGTTTTTTGTGCTTGGTTTGTGTGGTTTGGAAAGCTTAATTTGGCCCTCTTCTCTGCCTATAGTGACCCTTCCCAATTTCGTGTTTCGTCAAGGTCACTGGCGCGCTATAAACGCCCGCAAAACCACA
>CM031628.1:47452161-47454661 GCA_018398815.1 Conus ventricosus | reverse complement strand
CAATGTCTTTAGCATCAAGCACAACCTTCGATCACATGATATATATATATATATATATATAATATATATATATATATATATATAATATATATATATATATATATATATAATATATATATATATATAATATATATATATATATATATATATATTTATAGAAGTCAAAGTCCGTACTCCTTGCGTTTGTCTATATCTGGAAGCTGCCAGACACAGGTCTGAATTCTGGCTGACATTCCATCGTGTGTGGCCATTCACCACTTTCAGAAATATTCGCCAAAGCAGTCTATACCTAAGCATTTTGAAGGTATTTTTGTCGTCAGAATGAAAGCAACATTAGACCAAGCGTTAGCCCCCACAGAACGACCTTCAATTTATTTTCATTCATACGACTCCTGTAGATGGCATCATTAGTAATCCATGAAAGTATGAACCAACCCCTGTTGACGTTAGAATTCAGCCGTGACCCTATCTTTGTACCACAAGGCGACAGCTAGCATTCTTCCAGTTATCTGACTGCTTGGATTCAATTAGTATGTATCTTTGATGAGTGTACGAAGAACAGGAGAATGAGAAATCAAAGTTCAAATACAACAGAAGTTATGAGAACAATTCAGCTGTATTGGTCTATCCATTCTTGAACAGTCACTCTCAGCTATGGCGTGTTAATTTATGGTGTGTTACCTGTGTTCTGTCAGCCATATTACTTTCCCACCATCTCTCCAATTGTCATCCCACCAAAGCTACAAGCCTGATAATTATCAGCCATATTACTTCCCCACTATCTTTCCAATTGTCGTCCCACCAAAGCTACAAGCCTGATAGTTACCAGCCATATTAACTTCCCAACTGTCTTTCCAAATGTCATCCCACCAAAGCTACAACCCTGATGTGATCTTGTAGTCCATTTGTTTGTCCTTGCTTTGGGCGGACTGTAGTCCATTTGTTTGTCCCTGCTTTGGCGGACTGTAGTCCATTTGTTTGTCCCTGCTTTGGCGGACTGTAGTCCATTTGTTTGTCCCTGCTTTGGGCGGACTGTAGTCCATTTGTTTGTCCTTGGTTTGGGCTGACTGTAGTCCATTTGTTTGTCCCTGCTTAGGGCGGACTGTAGTCCATTTAGTTTGTCCCTGCTTTGGGCGGACTGTAGTCCATTTGTTTGTCCCTGCTTTGGGCGGACTGTAGTCCATTTGTTTGTCCCTGCTTTGGGCGGACTGTAGTCCATTTGTTTGTCCCTGCTTTGGGCGACTGTAGTCCATTTGTTTGTCCCTGCTTTGGGCGGACTGTAGTCCATTTGTTTGTCCTGCTTTGGGCGGACTGACAGAAATATTCTGTTTCCGTTTCTGCCTGCAGTCACCTGACTTTGAAACTGACCTCACTCTCTGCTGCCATACTCCGTGCCTGCCATACTCCGTGCCTGCCATACTCCGTGCCTGTCATACTCTCTGCCTGCCACACTCCGTGCCTGCCATACTCCGTGCCTGCCATACTCTGTGCCTGCCATACTCCGTGCCTGCCATACTCCGTGCCTGCCATACTCCGTGCCTGCCATACTCCGTGCCTGTCATACTCTCTGCCTGCCATACTCCGTGCCTGCCATACTCTCTGCCTGCCATACTCCGTGCCTGCCATACTCTCTGCCTGCCATACTCTGTGCCTGCCATACTCCGTGCCTGCCATACTCTCTGCCTGCCATACTCTGTGCCTGCCATACTCTGTGCCTGCCATACTCTGTGCCTGCCATACTCCGTGCCTGTCATACTCTCTGCCTGCCATACTCCGTGCCTGCCATACTCTAGCCTGTCATACTCTCTGCCTGTCATACTCTGTGCCTGTCATACTCTGTGCCTGCCATACTCTGTGCCTGTCATACTCCGTGCCTGTCATACTCTGTGCCTGTCATGCTCTCTGCCTGCCATACTCTGTGCCTGTCATACTCTGTGCCTGTCATAACTCCGTGCCTGCCATACTCCGTGCCTGTCATACTCCATGCCTGCCATACTCCGTGCCTGCCATACTCCGTGCCTGCCATACGCCATGCCTGTCATACTCTCTGCCTGTCATACTCTGTGCCTGTCATACTCGCTGCCTGCCATACTCCGTGCCTGTCATACTCTGTGCCTGTCATACACTGTGCCTATCAACTCTCTGCCTGCCATACTACGTGCCTGTCATACTCTCTGCCTGTCATACTGTCTGCCTGTCATACTCTGTGCCTGTCATACTCTGTGCCTGCCATACTCCGTGCCTGTCATACTCTGTGCCTGTCATACTCTCTGCCTGTCATACTCTCTGCCTGTCATACTCAGTGCTGTCATACCTGTGCCCGCCATACTCCGTCCTGCATACTCATCCCGTCATGTCCCCTGCCTGTCATACCTTGCCGTCATCTCTGTGCCCGTCATAAAATCTCCTTGTTTTCCCCGATGTATTTTTCCCAGTCGCTGACCTCTTTTGTAGCATGGGGAAAAGCACCCTGTGTCCCGTGTTTTTTTTGTAAAAAAAA
>CM031628.1:47429330-47452061 GCA_018398815.1 Conus ventricosus | reverse complement strand
GCGGGTAATCGTACACAGTGCCGACTCAGCCAGTCTCATCACTGACTGAGCGAACCACGTATGTCTGTACACGTAATTGTTGATAGAAATGAAGAAGGCTGAGGTGGAGAACAACGGTTGAAACAACTTGGCCTCTGATTCCATCTCTTTCAGTTGATAGTCACTTCATCTTCAATACAATAAACAGATCGATGATAGAAATGGAAAAGAAAATGAATCTTGTCTTTTAGAGACAGAGATGTGTGTGTGTGTGTGTGTGTGTGTGTGTGTGTGTGTGTGTGTGTGTGTGTGTGTGTGGTGTGTGTGCGTGCGTGCGTGTGTGCGTGGTGCGTGCGTGCGTGCGTGGTGTGTGTGTGTGTGTGTGTGTGTGTGCGTGCGTGCGTGCGTGCGTGCGTGCGTGTGTGTGTGTGTGTGTGTGTGTGTGTGTGTGTGTGCGCGCGTGCGTGCGTGCGTGCGTGCGTGTGTGTGTGTGTGTGTGTGTAGCCTAACGTGTGTGTGTGAGTGTGTGTGTTGGGCCTTTATTTAAGTCATAGTATGTTTCATGATAATGCTGAGATGCAAAATATAAGCATGTTTTTAATCACAGGCCCTGACGAAGCCTCTATGAGGTAACGATTAGCATTTTGAAATCACTATTGAACGTGTGGATGGCAAATTTTCTTGCACACACACACACACACACACACACACACACACACACACACACACACACACACACACACACACATACACACTATAGAAAATGGACTAACATTATCATTGGAGAAAGCAAAAATCATTCTGTTTAATTCAGGCTATGACCCTAATAAATTACCTGAATTCACGATTAATGGTGCAGTCATAAAATATACACAAATTGTCAAATTTCTTGGCGTCTACCTCACTTCGTGGAATTACCACATCGACTACATAACAAACAAAGTTAGACAAAGTTTTAACTTTTTGAAGGTAATAAGCAGACAGCACTGGGGACAGGACACAAAGGCACTAATATCTCTCGCTACCTAACTTGTACGTTCACGGCTGACGTATGGCCAGGAGGTGTTTGTTTTTTTCAGCGCTCCAGCGCACTTGTTAAAGAAACTGCAGAGAATAGATTCCAAAGCTTACAAACTTGCTCTGGGTGTACCAATACACGCGTCAATTTTAGGAACTTACACAGAAGCAGGCATTCTACCCCTCGATGAACAAAGAAAAGCCTCAGCTGCGAAATTTATCCTTAAAATTCTGCTTATGAAACATTTTCACAAAAAGAAACAAATCTTAATTCAGAAACCGACTTTGCAAAAAGAGCTAGAACAATACAATCATTGAAGTCCATTAATACATTTGCCTCAGATATCTGTAATACAGAGCTGAACGGGGAAAAATGTTGCAATTAAACCTTCTTTTTCTCCACTTCCAGAATGGGAACAAAATCAACCAATATTTGACACTGATCACACAGATTTATCCAAAAACCATTCCCATAATCTACACATGGAAAAAAGTTAAGCAACCCTCACATTTATCGCTAAGGACGAGATATAATACTATTTAAATGAAAGCAACACTCAAGTAAATCAAAATGGTCTTTATTCCATGAAAGTATGACACTGTCCCATTACCGAAACAATAGAAATATGGTTCAGTCTTTGATAATTCAACTGCAAAATGGTGAACCAAGATGTGCACCATTTTTGAACAAAAACATGGCATGGTTAAGTTTGGAAATAACAATTTCATCCAGTTGATGCCGAAATTAATTTTGGTAGGAAAACAACAATGAAAGTGTCCAGATTGCATAACAGCAAACAAAAATCAATACCGGGTGTATCCTCCCTGTACATTGATGACTGCCTGAATCCTTCGTCTCATCCCTCCAGTGAGTCGTCTGATCTGCTGAAAGGTGATCTGCTGCCACTCCCGATGCAATGCTGCTTCCAGTTCCTGGAGATTTTGCAGAGGAGGGTCCAGTGTCTGTATTCGACGGCCAAGCAAGTCCCATAGATGCTCCAGCGGATTGAGGTCCGGACTCATGGCAGGCCATGGTAATGTTGTCACCGCCTCTTGCTGGAGGTATGCTGTGACTGCTCTTGAACGATGAGGCCGGGCATTGTCATCCATGAACACAGGTCTTGTGGCTAGTGGGTGGTCGTCAAAATGAGGCACAACAGCTGGCTGCAGTACCTCCCGGATGTAGCGATCTCCTGTCAAGTTGCCACGAATGGTCACCAGGTCCATCTTGCAGTCGTGTGAGATGCATCCCCACACCATGACGGAGCCGCCGCCGAAAGGTACAGTTTGTTTGATGTTCCTTGCAGCATAGGCTGTTTGGGGATGCCTCCATACTCTCGCTCGGCCATCTGTAACATGCAGTAAGAAGCGGCTCTCATCAGACCAGTGGATCTTCCTCCAGTTCCTTAGGTTCCAGTGCTGTCGGTCAAGACACCAGGTCAAACGTAATCTCTTATGATTGTCTGTAAGGTGTGGACGCTTGATGACTCTTCTTGCCCTCAGTCCTATAGCTTGCAAGCGATTTCTAACGGTTTTTGTGGACAGAGGTCGATTTGGCAGCCACTGCCGTTTCAGTGTGGTTGAAGTTGCGAATCGCTGTTGCCGTACCAGTCGGTGGAGCGCCCTGTCTTCACGCTGGGTAGTGACACGTGGTCTGCCTGATCGTGGCCGGTCATTCACTGTGTTCGTTTCAGCATGTTTTCTTATCAATCGGCTGATTACTGACGTTTGGTATCCCAGTTGACGTCCAATAGCTTTGCTGGTCATACCAGTAGAATGCATGCCAATAATTTGCCACGTTGTCCTGACATTCTTCTTCGTTCCATCTTGTTGGACAGTGACTGTGCAGTGAGAAACTTACTCAAAAACGCACGTTTCTGTGGAGTGAGCAAACTTCATTTTTGCGAGTGCACGGATGGTGTGATGCTCGTGCACGCCACATGCAGCCAGAGACTCACTGTCACACTTGGCTGGTTTTATCATCTCTATGGAATACCCGTCTTGTCAGAATTACTATTTTGTGCCATGTTAACACTCACAGTTACCTGGGGCGGTATGTTTCATTTAGGGTTGCTTAACTTTTTTCCATGTGTATATTAAAATGTTTAGTTGATTCCCACTTGGAAAGTAAGTATACAGACTATCTAAAGATATACACCGATGGATCAGTTCTTGATGATGGAAATACTGGTGCAGCTTTTTCTAATACCCTCATTAAAAACAGAAAAACGATACTACATTGGTAAACATTATTCCATTTTTACTGCTGAACTTGTAGCCATACTTATGGCATTAAATTACATTGTAGATCTTTCGATGGATACATGCAAAATCTTATTCTGTGTGGACTCAAAGTCTTTTTTATGAACCAAAAAATCCCGAGGAAAAAAAAACCGACTAAAAATGACTATTGAAATAAAACTATTATTCATGGTTGTCCTAAAGGCCCAATTCCCTTTGCTAATTTCCTTCTCACTCCGAATCACCCAAACGGGGGGAATCAGCGAAAAAGGGCAGAAAAAAATAAAAAGGATAACGCATCTTAATTCGACTGATCTGCATAATTTAACCACGCTGAAAAAGGTTCTCAAAATCGGTTCGAATTGAAAAAAAAAACCAACAAATACCCAGTATTACCACATGGTAAATAAAGAAGCGCGAACCGAACCCTTTTTTAAAAAAATTTTATTGAAAGTTTTTCCAGACTTTTACTATTTTGATGTATGGGTTCCGTTTTAAATGCTTTTAGAACAAAGTTTCTAAAAATAAAATTTGCTTTGGCAAACAAATTACGGGAAAACCCCACCTACTTTCACGCCAGGTTTTTGGCCTTTTTTTCTAAGTAAGTTAAAAACCCAGTTGTCAGCCAGTGCCCCATATCCACGAAAATGTTTTAAAAATCACTCTTTACTTTGCGTGTTCTCAAAATTTTAATTCCGGCCCCTTTGGGTACTTCTCTGTGTACTTTAAAAAAATTGTGTGTTGCGACTTTGATATAAAGAGTTACGGTTATTTATGGTTACCCCTCCCCCCCACCCCCCACCCCCTTCCTCTTTCCCCGCCTCTTTAAAACCCGATCCCCCCACCCCCACCGAAAATTTTTCCCTCCCCCACACATCCCCCTGCATTATGCTCCAATCCTACAAAACTTGTTTCATTTGATATATTTTAAATTTCCCGATCAACAAACAAAGGGTAATAAAACGGGAAAAGTAATATCTACCCTATTTTACCATCCCCCCAACTTTCCCCTCTTCTCCCAAACCCACCCCCTTTTCTCTCCTCTCTCTCTTCTCTCTCTCTCTCTCTCTCTCTCTCTCTCTCTTCTCTCTCTTCTTCTCCCCTTCTCTTCTTCTCTCTTCTCTCCTCTCTCTCTCTCTCTCTCTCTCTTGCACGCCTTGAATTCAGGGCGGGGGTCAATTCGTGTTAAAAATGGAACTAGAGTGGTGGCCGTAGGGAACAAACGCAGGGTTTTTGTTGTTGGGTTTTTTGTCGCTGATACCCTCTCTGGGGGCGATGTGGAAATAAACCCGGGGCTACAGAAAACGAGTGCCGCACGAGGGGGGCTCTCAAACTGATCCGTGATGAATCCCCAGTGAAGGTTCCCCATGACTTCCCCTTCCCCTCCCCGCAATTGGGTTTCCCTCGACTGCTCACAGTTATGGCACCCTACTTAAAAGGGGGGTTTCAAAATTTTGTCTGTTTGTCCCCATGGAAACAAATTGGCCTCTTGACCGGCTGGGGAAAGCAAGGGGGGTTTGGGGACGAGGACCCCTTGAAAAGAAAAAAAGAGTTGCTTTCCTTGGAAAAAAACCCGAAAAGGGTTTGGGGTTTGTTTGGGGCAGTGTGCCGAAATGAAAAAGGATTTCGAAGCTCACCAGTTCTGGTGTGGGATTGTTTGAAAAAATCATGACCTGGAATTCCCGTGGAAAACCCGCTTCAACTCCCCCAACCCAATTCTAAAACATACATTTGGCCAATGATCGCCGTACCCAACAGTGTGGGGGCCGAGAAATGGAAAACCGATACATCGCCCGACTCCAGGGTGGGGAGAACAGAGACGGGACCCAAACCCAAAAGGTGGTAAAGTTTAGTCAGTGGAAGAAGAAGGGCAGCGATCAAAACCCCGCGGTTTCGAAAAAGACTGAAAGAAAAAGGGTTGGCAGTTCCAACCCCCTCCCAAACAAAAACCAGTGTTTGGGCAGAACCAGGAAGGAGGGGGGGGCCTACTTTAAAGAGGGGCAGACTGTTTGGAACCAAACGCCCGGGCCCCCCCAAACCTATGCGAGGTTACAGCCGCGGGGACGCCACCCCGACGTGTGCCAGAAACAGCGCCCCGGGGCCAACCCCGACACCGCGGGGAAAGCCGGCAGCTGACAGCGCAACAGAGGGCAGAGGGCGCAGAAGTACGGGGAAGCAGAGAGGGGATTCCCCTGTCGCTTCACGAGGTCAGCCAGTCTGACCCTGCAGGGGGCGCACGTGGTGTCGTGGTGGCAAAGGTGGGGCGGGACGGGGTGGACGGGGGACGGCAGTTACACCGCTTCTTGCACCCCTTAACAAGAGCCCTGCCAAGACGCACGACCCGGCGAAGTGCACGGCGACTCCCGGGAGGACGGGCCCGGATCATTTTGGGGAAAGTGACATTTTTTGGTTTACTTTTGGGGAAAAACTTGTCAGTAACTTAATGACTTTTCTTTCATGGTTACATTCAAAGTTTGATTTCGTGCTTAAAAGGACTTTTGTTGATATTCTTTGATTTCGTAATATTTTCAAGACTTTTTTAAGTTTTTTGCTGGCAAGGAAATTGTCAATCTGGAAACATTTGGGGGCGTTTTCTTTAGTGCGCAATTTTCCTTTTCCAGTATTTCGGAGCATGTTAATTGTGAAAATGTTGGGGCCATACGGATTGACAGATGTGTATTTAACTCGGATGAGTTTTTTGTTTGCAGTTTTGTTGTCCTGAAAGGGCCCTTTGTAAATTCAAGGGAAATCAAGAGGGGATCGTGAATTTGGGAAGAATGTATTTGCAGGCTACAAAAAATGAAACATAAATTTTTTGATAAGGGTGACCTAAATGCAAAAACTGGATTGAACAAAAAACCCCCAAGTGATGCTTTTTTCCCCCTGATATTGATATGACATTGGTGATGATGATTTTTTTTGCACAGATTTTCAAAAGTGATGTTATAAAAGTTTGGGTAAATCGTGTTGAATTTATGTTTCAGACAACTGTGTCATGTTAAGGGTTGTGGTGATGTGAGTTGCTGGGATTTTACGTTTTTTTCCCCTCACGGCTCTATGGGATCAAATTATTCATTGTCTCAGATATTTTTTCCTACGCAACTTTGAAATGAATGTCAGACCGTATGACCCCGGCATTTCCCCATTTAAAATTTTTAGGGGGACAATGGGGATCGGAGTAAAACCCAACTGAAGAGAACAAGTTTGGGGAAGATGGTTTGTATGGTCAGACGTTTGCTTGGTTTTTAAAGGGGAATTAAGTTCTCATAAATTGTGAAAGCCTACAAAATGCCCCAAGTTTAAAATACGATGTCAATTTTCCATGAACTTTTCGTTAAACTTGCAGTCTGCTTCTTGTTTTGGGGAAAACAATAGGAAAAAGAAAAAAAAAAACGATTGGTTTGACAGGATGTGATCAAAAAAAAGAAGGCGTTAGGGTACTACAGAAATTTAAACGGTTCAAAAAAATCACGTGCGGGAAAAAGAAAAGAGTACGTAAAAAAAGAAAGAATCCCCAAATATTTGTTAAACAGAAAAAGATAAATTTGCCCAAAGAAATCAACCAAACTTAATCTCGATTAATGATCCAAAGGTATTTTGGCAAATTTTTCGATAGTAGAGAATGTAAATATGGGGTTAAAGACACCCATTTATTTGCCCCCAAAAAACCCCCTTTTCACATACAAATCACGTCCATCTCATGTTTTTTGGGCCAAAAATTTAAACCCCTGTTTTTAAACAAAATTAACACCAAAACCCCAAAAATTACGTAATCGGTACTTTAAAATGGGGGGTTACTGGCAAGAAAAGATAGGGTGTGTAAACCCCGAATATTTCATTCTCTCCAGGGATATAAAAAAAAAAGGTTTTTTACGTACGCTGTTTTACTTCCAGCACTTTTTAATAAATCAGAACGTAAAATTTACATTCTTTTAAAGTTAAGAACTTGGGGGATTTGGGGTGATTGGGGCAGGGGGCGAAAGGGTCAAGCGGAAAAGGGGGGGGTCGGGGAAATGTCAAGGGGAACTGGTGCCCACTCTTGACTCTGCACGCGCCCCTGCCCAGCCAATCAATACTGCTGCTCCAGGGGGAGAGAGGGGAAAAATAAAAACTGCTGCCAGGAAAGAAGGGGAAAAAACCCGGGGAATAAATAACTCAGCACCATTGACTTTTGACGGCGCGCTTTTACGGGCCCCGTTACAGGCACATCCGGACTTCTTATTTTTAATTGCTTTTTTTTTTTTTTGTAAACACTAACGGGGGCATAAAAAAAAAAAGGGTTTACATAGTCTTTATTTCCCGCACTATTAAAAATTGAAAAAACAACGGCTTTTCTCTTTTTAGTTATTTTTACACCAATGATTATAGGCCCTCTTTTAGTTTTTTTAATTGATGTTTCCTTAAAAACTTATATAACTAAAATCCAAAAACCCCCGCCCTTAAATTTGACGGCAGTGCTGTAGAACAGTACATGGTGACCAAAACAAATTAATTTTTTTTAACTGTTGTAATGGACATAACATTGGGTTCAGGGAAAAAATCGGCGGTCTCGCTACTATCATAAAGACCGTTTTTTAAGTGCATATGTGTTTTAATATGTATGTTTCACCAGTCAAAAAACCCTAAAATTGAGCAGGTTCTGGAAAAACGACCCCTTTTTTTCTTCAATTTCGGGAAAATTCATTAATTTAAGTTTGCCTCTTTTTTTTTAATTTAAATGCCAAAATTGCTAAATACTTTTTAAAGAACAAAAGTGTGAGCCACGGTATTTTTAAATTTTTAATGATTGCCTTTTCGCCCTTAACATCCACCCATTTTATTTTATTTTTTCAGAGATGTTAATCCTTTTTTTTTTTAAAGCCAATTTCTTTAGGGAATCCCACAAATCCCGCGCCAATTAACAATTTGGGTCGTTAAGAACACACCCCGTTTTTCCTTTGGTTTTATTGATGTAATCTTTTTTTAATATTTTAAAAACTATTTAAAAAAAGGAACTTTTAAAAATAACGAAAGGCCACTTACGATGTAGGGGGTTTTTAACTCAATCTTTGGATCAGCAATTTAACCTTTCATGATGGATCATACGGGTTCCAAGTCAGACTTGTAAACCCACTAACTAAATATTTAAATCTGCCAAAAGACGACGGTGCCATCAGCATGGTCATCCCACCCCCTTGGGTTTTTTTCCAGAATCGTTAAATTTGCCTTTTTCGCGCAACTACTGGGTGCGGGTTTCATATGAAATCATTTAAAACCCTCCCAATCTTTAGTAAGGGCAGTATATAACTTTTAGTTTTTTTACCCGACAGGCGATCTAAATGAACTACAATGCCCCCCCCCGCGACAAGCGTTTAAAACCATTTAACAGCCCAATGGACACTAAAGCATTAAAGATCTGCAACGAATTTAAAATTAACCTTCAACATTTTTTTTTAAAAAATTAGACCCCTAATCATGGGATGGGCCATTGTATTTGTGGGGGGCAAAAAAGAAATATAATTATGACTATGGCTGGCCCCCTCTTTTCAACAGACAAACAAATTCGATTGGGGGCAATTGAAAAAAAAACCCTAAAGCTTGGGCAAATTTACTTAGATGAAATGAAAGGGCCCAACAATGCCCGGAGTCAAAGACTCAATGACTCATCTACATCGTTTTGGGGCCTATTAGGAGCACAAGCAAACTAAATCTAGCTGTAATCAAACTAATCTTTGATGCCCCAAAACAAATTTCTAGCCAAATTTGAAGATGCTTTAACTCCGTTGTTTGCCCGCACATCCCCGGTACAAGACGTTTTTGGCACATGCTGGGCAAGGTTGCTTTTTTTGTATGTCGGATTTACACCCGCCCTCTGACCTTAACTGCAGATTGGCAGATACAGAATTTAACAAAGAAATCCTAAGCTGGGACGACCAAAATTTGGGGACAACAAGGGTTTAAACACAAGGCCTGCTCCCTCCATTTTAAAAAAAAGTACCTAACCTCGAAAAAACGATCAGTTTAAGACCCCCGCCAGAAAACGCCAGAAAGCCTCCACCTGTTGACTGCCCCCATGACGTCACAAGCGAAAAAACAACCCCTTTTTGTATTTTTAACTTTTTTGGGTTGGCCTACTTTTACTAAAAATAATCCAGCGCTGCACTCTAAGTCCAAGATGGGCAGCCCTAAACCACAACTTTGCCTAAGTAGACAAAACCCCAAATAACAACACTACCTATTTTGCCGGCAGACATCAAACCTTTACACTAATTTTTTAATAAGTTTGCTAGATGATTTAATTTTTTTCTAATCCAACTTTTACAGGCTGAGTGTTGGGGGGAGCTACTGGGCCCCGTGGGGACCACCGTTAAAACAAAAAGATGTGAGTAGCAAACCCAAAAGTTTAGTATGCTAACTTTGTAATCCCCCGTTCCCTGAAAGAGTCCTTTTTCTTTCAGCTAGCGTAGTATTTTCATAAGTATGTGTTTATAGTTTCTCTTTTCTGCTTATTTGTGATCAGCTGCGCTCTGTTAGTAACAGCACTTCTAAACCCGGCCCCCCTTTTAGCCTTAAAAACCTTATTTTCTGCTGTTTCTAGCCCTTTTTTTTCTCGTCCTAAATTGTTTCTCTGCATCAGCGAGTTTATTTTTTTCCTTCTATCTTCTATCTGCTCACCAGTTTTTTCCAAATTTTTTTTGTTCACCCCTTATTGTCCGTAGAGCAGCATTAAAAACCCCCGGGTTCACCATAGGGAATGGAGAATCTTAAATTTTTTTAACTGTGTCTCCTCATTAAATTTAAATCGTTTCAATTTTTATTAGTTCTTCTGCTTTCTAATTTATTCACTGTTTTTTTAATTTCATCATCTGCTTGTTGACTTAAAACTTTAAGAGGTATTTTTGTATTTCAGATTTTGTTGGCAGCCCCCGCTCCAAGTTTGTAAATGACTAACGGCTTTTGCTCTAAGCTCTAAAAGGTTTAAATTTTTCTGCCTTAGCAAAAGGGGTTTTTCGCCTTTGTGCTTATGTTAAAAAATTGTTTGGGGTTTGCTTGAAAATAGCTTTTACACGGCCCCCCGCACCCGTTTTATATACAAAAGCCCCCCCATCTTCCTCAAAAACGTTGGGTCAACACCCTGGTGTCTGTCCTAAGTTCTATAGAAAGATTGAATTTTTTCTCGCAAAGTTCTTGACGGTGTCTAGGAGTAAAGAACCCGTCCTTCAAACTTTCTTCAATAAAGGGCCCCGTTTCTGTTTCATCTTCTTTTCTTCAATAGCAAACTTTAAAATCTTTATCCTATTTTTTATTTATATTCTTTTTTTGTTTTATAAAAAATGAAAATCATATGGGTTTTACCCCGACCTACGAAAAGAGAAAGGAAAACCCCCTGGGGTAAAAAGGGATAAAAGGGGACTGTAAATTTGCGTAAATACTCCTCAAAATTCAGCCCCGGACTTTAATAGAAGTTTCCCCGGTCTTGGCCTGGCGTTTTTTAATGCCAGGCACGCAAACTACATTCAAAATAGATATTAAAAACGAAGATCCCAAGCTACTGTTGTTGCTAAATTTTGGGGAGGGCAATCGTTTTAAAAATAAGCAATCAAAAATGGAGGGCAGAGAAGTCTTTTACTAGGCGAGGGAGACTTTTTTGCCTCTATTTGCCTATGGGTACCTAAAAAAGAAAGAAAAAAAAAAAAGTTTATCAGGGAAAACAAGGCCTAAACGGTTCAAGCACAGTTAAAACGGGGGTGCAAAGGGATGTTAAAAATGAGGCAGTAGCAGAAGTTTTTGGGAATAGATTTTTCATCCCTCTAGTTTTGAGCTGTTAAAGACGCTTGCCATTTACCAAGGTGCACTAAAAGAAAAATTACTTATAATGAATTTAATCCTAGCGATTTGTTGTTCTGTTGAAAATCCTTTACAAAACACGTTGTGACATTTCTCTTAGTTTGATGTTGTTATAACCCTGAATGGCCAGAACAAACTTAACCCTATAAAAAAAAACTTATTTATTATGAAAACGTTATACACTTTACAGAAAATGACCAAGCGGACCTTTGGAAAATACATCTAAAACAGTCTCTGAAATCTTTTTAAAAGGAATTTTGTTTTGTTTTTCTGAAGGAACAACCCTTTTCAAGGAAACAGAAAACGTTTTTAACCAAAAATTAAAGGTTGACTGTGCAAAAAATGGCAAATCGATCAGCTGTATTTGGGTCGCGGACTTTTTTCCCCACCAACACTTTGATGAAAAAAAGAAAGTTGTTCGCTGGGGGGGGCAAAGGATCCTGCAGTTTTCGTGTATGTAAAAACTTCGCCCTTTTTGGTGTAAAAAAATCGAAGATACTTAATATCCAAATATGGGCTGTGGTTTGTTTTAGATCTACATTTTACAAAGATTTTTTGGGGTGGGAAAAGGGGGGGCGATGGTTTAAAAATAAATATTCACAAAAAAGCCGGAAAAGCCCAATAAAAGCATGTTTTTATGGTTTTGTGAGCCCATTAACTTGAAGAAAACAGGCTAAAAAGACGTGGGTTTTAAAATGTAGAAGAAAATTTCTAATAAAAAAGTGGATAGTTTGAAATTTCTTCCTAAAGTCCCCCTGTTCTTTATCGCGGGGGTTCTGGGTTGGAAAACGTTTTTTGCTTGATTTTTACAAAAAATTTACGGTTTTTTACGAGACATTGTTAATTTCTGCACAACCATTAAGCAAAACAAGTCTTAAAAGAAAGGATTTATTAGGAAACATATATATTTTTTGTTGATCCTAGCGACAATAACGACGTTTAGAACAAAAATATAGACATTTAGGAACTGAAAACCCCGTTTTTTTTGATGACTTTTCGCTGAAAACGAGAAAAATTTTTTAAAAAAAAAAAGTCTGTCACTGCCCTTTTGTGGGCCCCCACGCCCCTTGTTTCTGTTGGCTTTAATCAAAAACAATGCTGTCTTAAAAGACTTTAGATCGCAGTTAAACGGTTGTATTTTTTTCCTAAGGACAAAGATTTTTGAAGAATGTTAAGGGAAAATTATATATAAGGGGCAAAGTGAGCTAAAAAAAATAAAAGAGCAGTTAAAAAAATCAAGCACGCTAAGCTATGCTTACGGACTGGGCCCCCCCCGTTTAATACTTTGTTTTTGTAGATTGTTTATTATTTTTGCTTTAAAAAAATTTTTTTTATTTAATTTTTTTATATTTTAAAAAAAAATGTCTCAGGGCCAAACAAAAGCGCGCTACTCCCAAATGGTTTTCAGTAGAGAAAAGCTTGAGAACAAACCGAGTTTGATCTGAAAAGGGGGGTAGGAGATTTTTGGATTTTAAACAAGATGATGGGGTTTCAAACGAAACAAATTTAAGACAAAAACCCCACGCAATTCCCAAATAGAAAAATAAGAAATTAGAAAAAACCCGATTACGGCAAATATGAATACAGGCTTTATAGACAAGACAATAACTGGGCCTTGCGTCCTGAAATAAACTGGGATTTTAAATTCGACTTGCGAAGCCCCAATGTATACTTGATAAAAAACAAAATTTCAGAAAGGCTTTGAATGCAGGGCCCCTTTCTTACTAGTCTTGTTCCAGGAACACAACAGAAAAAGCAGATTGTAATAGATACATATAAACTTGAATATGTGCTGAGTAGAAAGAAGCCCTTAGCTGAAGTGGCATATATAATGTTGCGGCTCTGACATGAGATGTTTTGGTTATTGTTGGATTATATATGCCATCCACTGCCAGCTGTGTGGCAAGATCTACATAGGGGAAACGTCACGCACACTTGAAACACGCATCTCTGAACACCTGGCTGATATCCGCCACCCCGACCCAAACCCGTCGCCCTACACTTCAACCACACCAACACAACATCGACCATGTCAAAGTTATGGCACTCTGGCAGTCACAGAGTGACAGCTTTGAACGCACAACTCAGGAATCCCATCTCATTGCCAAACTGGGCACACTACACCCCCAAGGCATCAATATCCAACAATAACCAAACACACATACCCACCACTTCCACATCAGTTGGCAATATCCCTACCAACACACACACATACACACACACAACATACACCACCACCACATCCCCTTCACTCACTTCATACAGTAGTTACAGCAACCCTCCATCTATTTAATCTTAATTTTGTTTTATCCTTCCCCCTTAAATTCCCCCCC
The DNA here is from genome assembly GCA_018398815.1 of Conus ventricosus. Taxonomy (NCBI): domain Eukaryota; kingdom Metazoa; phylum Mollusca; class Gastropoda; order Neogastropoda; family Conidae; genus Conus; species Conus ventricosus. Next base: position 47,438,664 of record CM031628.1, on the reverse strand, counting down.
CCTTTTTTTCCCTCAGTTCCCCCCCCCCCCCCCCCCCCCCCCCCCCCCCCCTTCTTTCCCCTTACCATTATTATCAATCCACCATTACCACAAACCATCACAAAGATACCACACCATCCCAATAAACTAGACACACACAACCCTATCATATACACACACACTCACGCAACACCCCCCCCCCACGCAACCCCCCCCCCCCCCCCCCCCCCCCCCCCCCGTTTCCTCCCATAATCCCCCTGGCCCCATGTCATTTCCCGCCCACCGACCACATGGACGAAAACGGATGAGTCATTTTTTCTTTCTCCTTTTTTCGTTCTTTGTTTGTACTGTCCCACATGTCAAATGTGATTTATTTTTTCGCCTGAAGAAGACCCAAGTGGTTGAAATGCATCGTGTCTTGTCATGTGCTTTGTTTGTCTATGTCATTGGCGGTAAGGTCTAAACAAACTCTATTCTAAGTTTAGGTTTAGGCAAATAACTGAACTTCAAAAGGAAATAGAAGCGACTTGGATAAGTATAGAGCTACTAGAAAGAAATATGCTAAAGCTTTAAATACTCTTTCTTATGTAATTGCTGGCTCCTCAGCTGTAGCTAGCATAAGTGTGGGTCTAGTGTTGCTGTTTTAGCTACTGGGGTTGGAGCGCCAGCCTCTTTAGCATTAGGGAGTCTTGGGTTAGGTTTAGGGCGCCATGTCTATGATTGTAAGTGCTGTTTTAAAATAATTAACTCCTAAATTACAAAAGCACACTGCCTTGTAGCCCTAGCATCAGCAAAACTTTGTTCATTAAGATTAAGAATAAGCAAATCATTACAGGATGAAAACATTACAGACGAAGAATTTCAGAAGCTTATGGCTGATGGTGGGGATTACAGACGACAAAAAATTGAACTTCAAAAGAGTGGAGAAAGACTTTTACTTCACAACAGGTAGACACTGATGCAATTAAACAGAACATTGAAAAAACAAACACATGATCAGTTAAGCCCAAAATAGACCCAAAAACAAAAGTTTAACAAAAAGAAGTTTAGCAAAAATAAATACTATTTTTGTTTGTTAACTCACTGTGTTTGGCGGGACAACTTGCAGCTCTTCACGAACAAACGATCTTTTAGGGGCAGGCTTTTTAGAAGAGAGAGTCTCTCTTAAATAATACACAGGAGGGGTTGTTTTCATAATTCTTTCATCTTCATATACGTCTACGCTCCATATGGGGTCTGTGGCTCTAATTCTAACATCGCCCTCTGCCTCTCCAGGAGCATACAAGTATCTTACTTTTAGTCCAAACGGCAAGAGTTTTTGAGTACCTTGCGCATCTTCAGTATGCTAATTTTTTAAATTTGATTGCGTTTACTGGTTTCAACCCTGTTGCTTTAAATTCTTCATTGTTCATGGCACGTAAGACTGCTGGCAATCTCCTAACCCATTCTCTGTTGCGTTCTCTGTACTTCGTAGTGTCCATAATTTCTCTGTGATATTGATAGGTAAACAGACGTTCAGCTAGATTCTATTAAAGTTTTCTACTAGGGCTTGTGATCGATGGTTGCCTGGGATCCCTCTCTTAACTTTAACATGATGTTTTAAAACAGCTGGTTTACAGAACCTTTAAACTCTTTTCCATCATCAACATGGATCATCCTAGGATACTTTAATGGGCCTCGCATGTATATTTGTTGCAAAGCCACAGCCACAGCAGTTGAGCTTTTATCCATTAAAGTTCAGCGTCTTTGTATCTTGAAGCCATGTCAACAACTCTCAGAGCATACTTAAACTTTTTTCTTCTAACTTTGTCATGTGGAAGATACAGCAAGTCCATTTGGTGGGTGTCATTTGGAATTGAATTAACAAATCTAGGCCTTATTATTCTTTTTGGGGCATACAATACTTAACCACCATACCTAACAACAAAGCCGCAAGCCCCACAGTAAAAGAAGAAGAGCCGCCTTCTGCAAAAAAAGTGCAACCTCCTGTTGTAGACCCATTTTCTATGGAATAGTTTTAAAGAACTAGATAAAGTACAATTTAAAAGAAACTAAATAAGTACAAGTTAAGTTAGTTATAGAAAGTACTTTTTTAAGTTAAGTGCAAGTAAATTACAAGTTAAGTACAAAAAATAAGTTCTTTTTTAAGTACTAGTTAGGTTCTTAAATAAGTACTAGTTAGGTTCTTAAATAAGTTCTTGTTAGATTCTTAAGTTAAGTACAAGCCAAGTCAGTCAAGTTAATCTTTTAAAGTTCTCCAATGCCCTACAGCATATGAAAGCTCAGAACTGACGTAAATTCTCTTGTTATTGTTAGAGACTAGTGATTTTTTGTTAACAGCAGTTGTGTTTACTTGATGAAGAGTAGAGCGCAGATTAACATTTGTGTGATGAAATACTTTGTTTTCAAAGAGAGCTTGCTTGTAGTTGTCGTGAGTTATTATTTTTTTTGACAACTTCTTTTACTTATACCTTTAGCCTTCTTCATTACAGAAGTCTGGCTAGCAACGCTATACATCTTTGACCGCAAACCAACATATTCTTTGACTAACTGTCCATTGAGTTCATCCTTCATCTTTCCAATTACTTCTTGTTCACAGTTGAGTGTAAAGGGCTGTCTTTTGGGTAATCGCATTGTGTCGTACCACCCATCAGTTCCTTTGGCTACCTCAGTTTCTAAGTCTTTGTAAAAGTCTTCTGTGGGGACGTCTAGAATAAAAGAGTCAGTGTCTGTGTAAAGGACTCTTGCTTCTGGGTACAGTGGTTTTAAAGTAGTCGTACAGAAATTCTAACATCAATAACTTTGACAACTCTAATACAGTAAAGCCGATAAACACCGGCTTGTCCAACTTAACATCCTTTTTCTTCATCATAATGCCAACCAGGCTGTCGTTAAATCTTCTAAAGTCTTGGTAGTTACGTTTAGAGGCAAACTTAATTGCTTGGTTTTCTTTTGTAACTAATTTCACATCTTTGCGATTGTGTACGTTCTCCATGGTTTTGCCAAAACAGCTGTTGTTCATCAGTTTAAAGAAGTCTTTTTCTGAAGCATCAGTGGCTTGGGTTCTAAGATCAGTATTCTTCTTGATGTATGGCTCATAAAAGGCTCTTGATCACAAGATAATTATTCTGTGAACAGCTGTCAGCTTTAATCCATGCTTAAGTAAAACTGCAACAGTCTGTAATGGCATACATGTTTAGTTTTATGTCTAAGATTAGGCACAAGTTTAGGAGGTTTCGATGGGACTCATCTTTAATCTTTCTGCGGCTAGGGGGTAATCATTGTGGAGATCGTGTAGTTCATAAGGATATTCTAAGTCTACTTCCAAGATTAGTCCTATTGGATTATCGGGTGGAAGCTGTAATAACATACCTAACACAGTATTAACATCATGAGGCCCTTTTATCATTGTAAGTTTCTCAGTGGAAGCGGTTGACTCATGGCCCATCCATACAGATTGTTGGCGTCTAAGTACATTAGATAGTTGGACGGTTTAGTGGGATCATAGTCGTCTAAATACTTGTTGTTGGCTTTGCAGTAAGGATGTGAGGCCATGCTAATACCTCCCCTCAGCCCATCTTCATCATCTGAAGTGTGGGTAGATCAGAAATTAGGTCAATCTGGATGTTTGTAAACTTTAAGAAGGCCGTCCCAAGAAAGGCCTGGCGCAGAGATGTAATGTGATGAGTCTAAGCTGTAATGTTTCATGCATGTAGATCTGTAATTCTGAAAGACGTCTGCTAATAAACACACGTCAGCCAATAAATATTGATCATGATAATTACCCATCGTTTGGCAGTGATAATTCTGCCCAGGCTTTCTGAGCGTATTCATAGTCAGCATCAGTTATGTCTTTGCCTCTAAGACTAGAAAAGAAAGCGCCTTTAGGAGGAAGCGAGTCTTCATCAAACCTTTCCCACGAGTTCATGTATTCATAAGGATAGACGCCTTACGCACCAAAGATGGATCAAGTATTGTTTAGTGATTGGAAAGTCTTGTAGCGATCCTGCTAACTTATCTAAACTAACCATCAGATGTTGGGCTGAGTCATAAAGGATAAACAATCAAGAGTAAAAGTCATGTACTTTTCTGAAGACTGTGCAATGCAGGTAACCCTCTTATATTCAGAAGTCACTGCTTGCATGATGAAATGAGAATCGTAGCCTCGTAAGTTATGAAAGAAGATAGGCAGTTTCCATGTCTTAGGGTCAACCTTAAGTTGAAGATTACAATTGTTGTGCGCGGCTCCTCTGAACTTTCCAGTAATGTGATCGTGGTCTCTCACTGTCACGTCTTTACTGTTAGGTGTTAGCTCTAAGCCGCAAATCCAGCAGTGTGTAGATGAGTCATAACGTTCTTGGTCTTCAGGAGTCATAACAATGTCTGAAAGGTTCAGTTCATTGGATAACTGATTGCGAAGTTGTTTCATCTGCTCTAAAAATCTACTAGCTGTGTTGGGACCTCTGTAAATCTCTGGTGTGTGTGTGTCCCATCTGACCTAACAACAATAAACGCATAAGAACAGATCTGATGGTGGGTTAATAAGGTTGTTTTTTGTTCTTGCTGTTGGGGGCCCAGTACTGTGGCAAGATTGATTCAAAGTCAGCATAAACCACGTAAGGGCTCATTTGCATTTTGTGTACATTTTTTAAACTAACTTTAGACCCTGGTTTAGGTGTGAGGAGTTTGGTTTCACAGTCTACAAAACTTTTACAATGAGTTCTATGACTGGCAGCTGCTTCTATAGTTGGGATTCTGACCAAACACCTTCTACAAAGCTCCTGTTTAGATTTATGCTTTGATGTATATTCTAACAGTCTGCTTATTGTTCTGATTAATACATAATGACTCTTTGTACTATCTGCAAACAGTATTAAGTCTACATGTTTGTTAAGCAGTTCGCCTAAAGTGGGAGCATGGGAGAAATCCTTAGAGGCACTAGATTGTCTACTACAGACCATGTGTATACGTTTACGGTAATCGGTTTGTTTTGCTCTTCAAACTGAGATATACTTTCTATGCTTACTGGGAGGTTATGTTATTAAAGTTCAGCTCTTGCTTATATTGTTCATAATTGGAACTCTGTTTGCATGATTTTTAACAGGATGTAAATGCGCTAAACACACCACATAAAACACATGCTGTCAGAATTATGTATGTTTAAGACTGCTCGTTTTAACTCTAACTCTTTTGGGAGAGGAAGGTAAGAATTGCCCAACTATAGGATAGAACTTTGTTTGTCTCAATTGATTTCAAGAAATGTCCCTTCAGACCAGCCAGAACCCCTTAACTTAGCCTCCTCACTTGCATGGTTAAACTGTGTAAGCTGTAGTCAGCCCAGTTAGAATTAAAATCGTGGTAACTGATTACTTCTTTCTGTTTAGTTGAAACCCAAACTTGCATGTTACTATCATCAGGCGTTATATAATCAATCAGAACAGCCAACAACACTTTTACTGGTGGCTCCATCTGACAGAAACTCTGGGATTTTTAGAGATAGCATGTGTCACGCTTTCATGAACGTTTGTAGGGTTAATGATGTCCATGTCTACTTCACTAAACGTATGCTTAATTGTTTGTCACTATCAAATATTTCTTCCATCGTATATAGTTTTCGATCCTCGAATTTACTTGTGGTCATCATATTTTAAAGCCACAATATTTACGTAAATTAAAAAAATAAATGTAAATAAAAGTAAGTAAAACACGCTTTTATTATTCACCCAAGCGTTGCAACATTCAAGACACGTTAACCTTACAATAACACCTGCTAATAATTTAGCTTTTTCTGAATCACTACAGTCAATGTTCATCACTTTGATTGCTTCGTTAAATAGTTCACTATGATCTTTTATTATATTGTTTACATCTTCTCAAAACCACATTCACTAAAATCAATGTTTAACACTTTCATTGTTTCGTCAATAGTCATTACAATTCTTTAAATCAGATTCACTGAGTTCGGCAGCCATTTTTAAATCTAAATAAATAAAAATAATTGTAAATTCGGCTGTTATTTATAGTCTTTTTATCGTAAACCTGATCTTCATTAAAGCAAATAGTCACTCCTTCAGAGTCAGTAGAAACAGTCAGATTAACATCTTCAGGAGCCATATTATCAACTAAAATAGCAAACAACTTATAACCGGTTGGGGCCAAGATCTGGCATTTTACTGATGGCTGTTTCACACTTTCTTGTATATTTATGCGATCAAAAAGATCAGTAATTAATTCTTCAACCTACTCTTAACTCTCTCTATCACCTCCCAATCCAACTTGTAAAGTATATTAATAAGCTCTGTAGCTACTCGGCCTTCATTTAAAACCAGAATAAAAACGACAATTAAAAAATAAGTAATCACGGCATGTGCCTGTAACGCGCCTGTAATGCGCGCCGTCAAACGATCAACAGGCTGCTGAGGTCTATTTTGATTCCGGTTTTTCCGCTCTCTCTCTCTGGCAGCAGTTGTATTGATTCGCTCTCTCCCTCTGGCAGCAGCAGTATGATTGGCTGGCAGGGCGCGTTGCAGATGTCAAAGTGGTCCTAACCAGTTCCACTTGACATTCCTGACACCTCCACCCACTTTAGCACGCTTGACACCTTTCGCCCCAAGTCGCCCCAAGTACCAAGAATCACCCAAGTTCTTAACTTAAGAGAATGTAAATGCACGTTCTGATTTATTATAGTGCTGTAAGTAAAGAGCATACTGTAAACCCTTATTTTTATATCCTGGAGAGAATGTAAATATCGGGTTCACGATCACCCTATCTTATCTTGCACGTAAGCCCCCATTTTAATGTACCGATTACGTCAATTTTGGAGGTTTTTGCGTGTTAATTTTGTTTAAAAACAGGTGTTAATTTGGCCAAAAATGACATGAGATGGACGTGATTTGTATGTGAAAAGGGGGGGTTTCGTAATAAGATGGGTGGTCTTGAACCGCATATTTACATTCTCTTCAGTCAATAGAAAGTCAGCCATATACAACTCCATTACCATTGAACAGTGGCATAACCATTTTTACAATGTCTTTATGATGTGGATGTATCATCTACTCCAGAGGAAAATATCGAGTTTAGCCATGTGGAGAAACACAGATGACTCAGATGTTTTATTCGATGAACTAATTTCCAGGCATGAGGTTCAGCCAGCATTGGTAATCTCAAGCCGGAAAAACAGGGAACAGGGAACCACATCAGAGAAAAGGGGAATACTAGGAAGAACATGAGGAAATTAGAATGGAAACCCTTAGAAGAGAGAAGAAGCTTTTATTAAACTTAACACCTTTTTCAAAGGCAGAGCTAAAGTAATTGATATTCCAATGGAACAACTAGTATTGAATAAAAGTAGCACCAGGAGTGGCGGTCAGTGTTATACCATACCTGCATCAAATATTGACAGCCACTTACATTCTTTTTACCCCAGTTCTGTACGGCTGTGGAACTCACTGCCGGGTGCCATCAAGATTGCCACAAATGCATCTCTTTAAAAAACAAATTGATACAACAGTTTTGAGATCTGCATATTGATGTTTTTCTATTTTTACTTCCCCAGATATTTTTACTGTTATACTGGGCCTGAATTTGGCCATTGCTTTTAACTTCTTGAATATCGAGTGCGACCCCTTGTTGCCAAATTTGCTCCAGGGGCCAACAGTCTGAGTCGCACTATTTTATGTTATTTTATTTTACTTTTTAACATGCGCGCTGGTGACCTACTCGTTTTTGAGTGAACAGTATTTTAGGAAGAAGAAGAAAAGTTCTGGTCCTGACAAAATTTAGATGAGATGCTGAAGCATGCCAATTCAAAAATTATTGATTTCTTAGTTATTTATTTCAATAAATTGTTTGGCCTTGGTGTTTTCCCAGATGATTGGTCGAAATCTATAGTTGTTCCAATATATAAAAAAGGGAAATCCAAACCTGCCAGATAACTATCGTGGCATTGCCCTAACGAGTGTTGTAAGTAAGGTGTATACACATATTTTAAACAAAAGACTTTCAAAGTGGGTAGAGAAAGAAAAAAAAATATTAGAAGAGCAAGCAGGCTTCAGACCAGGTTATAGTACCGTAGATCATATTTTCACCCTATATGCGATAGTACAAAAGTTTCTTATAAAAAAGTCTAAACTGTATGTTGCCTTTGTGGACTTCAGAAAGGCGTTCGATTCTGTGAACAGAAATATTTTATGGGCAGTTTTGAGAAAATGTGGTGTGAAAGGAAAACTTTATCAAGCTATATGAAGTGTTTACGATTCTGTATTAGCATGTGTACGAGATAAATGTTGTTATTCTGATTACTTTGAATGCCCAAGGGGGGGGGGGGGGTGAAACAAGGATGTCTACTTAGCCCGCTCTTATTTTCCTTTTTCATAAACGAATTGGCTGTTGATTTGTCAAGCAATGGAAAACATGGTATTCAGCTTATTCCTGGTGCAGTTGAAATATTCTTATTATTGTTTGCCGATGATGTTATTTTGTTATCTGACTCTGTTATTGGGCTCCAGAATCAAATAAATAGTCTTAGAGAAGGGGCAGATCGATTAAAGTTAACAGTCAATCTTGACAAAACAAATGTAATGGTTTTCAGAAAAGGTGGCTACTTAAGTGACAGAGAAAGATGGTTTTATGGAAATGAAGAAGTAAAGGTAACTAACTCATACACATACTTAGGGATGGCTTTTACTACAAAGTTGAGTGTTAGCAATGCTCTGTCTGATGTTTGTAGAAAGGCAAAAAAGGAGTGATGGAAATTATGAAATCATTAAGAAGACTAAACACTATTGATATAAATTTATTTTGGAAGCTTTTCGATGCACAAATTCAGCCTATCCTAACATACGCAGCTGAAGTCTGGGGATTAGAACAAGACAGTAAACAGATTGAAAATGTCCACATGTTTGCCATAAAAAGATATCTGAATGTACCCTACATACACCAAACAAACTGATATATGGAGAAACTGGGAGGTATTCTCTACGCGTTACAACTACTGTAAAATGCATCAAATACTGGTTAAAACTAGTCAGACTCCCCATGTCGAGAATATGTAGGCAAGCCTACGAAATGCTTCTGTTACAGCACGAATCTGGTCACTTTAATTGGGTGTCAGAAGTACAAAAGACTCTGACTGAAAATGGCTTTGGTATTGTTTGGCTGAACCAGGGAGTTTGTTCCGAATATGGTTTTATAACAGAATTCAAAGACAGACTCATTTCCTGTTTCAAACAAAACTGGCATGCAGAAATAGACAACAACGATAAATATAGATATTTCTGTTCCTTCAAAAATATTTTTCAGGCAGAAAAGTACCTAACGTTAGTTACAAATAAATGGCACAGAATCAGTTTGGCCA
>CM031628.1:47379330-47424330 GCA_018398815.1 Conus ventricosus | reverse complement strand
GGGGCCGGAATTGCTCAGTTGGTAGAGCGCGGACTCGTGATCCTGGGTTGCGGGTTTCGAATTTCGGTTATAGGGGGATTTTTCCTCGGAGTTAACATTGGTTCTGACTCCATTCCCCATATAGTCCTTCGAATGAGACTATAAACCGAGGTTCCGTGTGTGAACGCACGCATAACATCTTGCACACACGTAAAATCCCATCACCAACTTTCGGAAGAGAAGGCCAGTTTGGCCGTTGGTATGGATGACACGTGACATATGCACCTTCCCCGAAGATGGAGTATGGCTGCCTTAATGGCGGGATAAAAAAGGGTCATACCACACAAAACTCCACTGCTGGCTATACAGGGAGTGTCCGCAGGAGTATCAGCCTGCATTCGCAGGAAAGAAAGAAAGAAAGAATAATCTATGAAGTTGATGTAAGGGGGGAGTTCCACTCCAGCGACTGCTCCCGATGATGCGCAGGCTGGCGATTGGTCGGCACAGGATTTGTTCCGCAGAAGCATGCCTGCCGGTCTCGGCGCTTGGGGTTGACAGCCTCTTTTATTCTCTCCAGTAGACCCTGTTGAGAACCTTGCTGGCGTTGACATGAGCATGATCTCTCGGCAGTTGCTGCAGTCCTGAGGTCTCCTTTCTTCGGCAGCTTGATGATGATTCCTTCTTTCCACTGGGCCGGTACCTCCTCCTTCTCCCATGATCTTGCTGAGAGGCTGTATAGCATGTTGACAGCTGTCTCTATGTCTGCTTGATGGCTTCTGCTGGCATCTCGTTCGGCCCTGCAGCCTTCCCATTTCAGGATGGCCTTCTTGATCTCTGCCTTTGAGGGTTTGTCGCAGCTGATGGGCAGTTCTGTCTCTGCGGGTGGGATATCTGGTGGTGTGTCAGGGGTGGGGTGGTTCAGCAGCTCCCTGAAGTGTTCTGCCCATCGTTTCAGCTGTTCCTCGGTTGTTGTCAGTGGGTTTCCATTCTTGTCCTTCACTGGCTTGTCTGTCTGCTGGAACTTACCATCAGCTTCTTGGTCACCAGGTACAGGTCCTTCAGGTTCCCTGTCCGGCTGCTGCCTCTGCTTGGCTGGTCAGGTCGTCAAAGTAGTCCTCTTGTCCTTCTTGATGCTCCTCTTACTTCTCTGTTCGCTGCTGTGTACTCTTCTGTGCCTTTGCCTTAGCTGCTGTTGTTCGGCTCGTGTTCGGCGTAGTTTTCTTCTCTCTCCTTGTTTGCAGCTTGTGGATGGTGTCGGCAGACAGCCATTCTTGAGCTGGTTCTTCTTCTTGCTAAGGATCTCTTCAATGTGTCGTGCCAGAGCTTCTTGCAGTGTTCCCACTGTGTCTCGATGTCCGTTTCACGTCTTCTATCAGCTCTTGTAGCAGCTAGAACCTTTTGGAAATGCTGATCTGGAATGCTGCTTGTGTGTCCTTGTTTCTGAGCAGTCCAACATTGTACCTTGTCCGTGTGTTGTTGGTGTTGGTGAATCTCCTGAGGCGAAGTCTCACTGTTGTTTAAGGAGGTGGCGGTCTGATGACACGTCAGCACCTCTCATCACTCGTACATCCTGCCATGATCTCCTGAACTTGCGGCTATGCGATGTGGTCAATCTGGTTTCTCGTGACGTGGTTTGGGGATCTCCAAATGGCCTTGTGGATGCACTTGTGTGGGAAGATGCTTCCTTCGATCACCAGCTGGTTCAGCGCACAGCGCACACGTCTGCAAAGCGCTCACCATTCTCGTTCATCTGTCCCAGTCCGTGTGCCCCCACCATATCTTCGTAGCATTCCGATTTTGCCGTTGAAATTTCCCATCAGTATGGTTATGTCCTTTGCTCCTCTTCTGTTCATCACTGTCTGTATGTTGTTGGTAGAAGTCATCTTTCTTCTCTTCTTCTTCCGCATCATTGGTGGGAGCATAGCACTGGATGATGTTCGGCCTGATGTCATTCTTCTTCGTGGTAAACTTGGCTGTGATGATGCTGGAGTTGACAGATTCCCAGCGATGATTGCCCCTATGCCTCCGGTGCCAGCATCAGGGCCACACCTTCAGTATGGGGGGGGGGGGGGGGGGGGGGGGCTCCATCCTCTGTGTGTCCTGAGTACAGCAGCTGTTCTGCAGATGAAGTTTCAGCTGTCCTGGCTGTAGCCACCTTGTCTCACTCAGTCCTAGCACTTCGATCTTGTGTTTTTCATCTCTCTCGCTATTGGGTGATTTTTCCTGTTTCATACATCGTCTCTTAGGTCTTCGTCTGGTGATAAATAAACGAATTAAAAACGAAAATTCACTTAGCTTTGGTCGCTTCAGATCCCCTCAGGTTCAGCGCAAGGAAGAAGGCGCCTTCTTCCTTGCGCTGAACCCTGAGCGATCTGAAGCGACCAAAGCTAAGTGAATTTATTCGTTTATTTATCACCAGACGAAGACCTAAGAGGTCGAAACGCGTCGTGTTTTGTTTTTGTAACTCGTTTGTCACGTTCTCATGGGCGGTTCGCTAACATTTATTTAAGAACATATAGTAAAGTGAAATCATTTGCTTGGAACCATTTCCAGAATTCCTTAAAAAGTCTCACAAAAAAAGCTTATTTACACAGATTTTAGTATTGCAACTTTAAAACATACTCCCATATCAGTAAAAAGTTATCGTCCTTATGAAGAGTTGGAAAGTCGATGCTCTTACAACAAAATTTAGTATAAAAAAAAAATAAAAATAAAAAAATAAAATAAAATTAAAAAAAAGCCTCCTGTGTTTGTGGACAGAGCATCACAGCTGATTATTTATTTCATGTGCCGCTGTCAAACAATTTATAGGCCTACTCATGTAGTAGTAGTAGTTAGTAGTAGTAGTGTGTGTAGTAGTAGTAGTAGTAGGGACTGGCTTCATTAGCCTAGACCTCGCGGTCTATCTTGTGTCCCCTCTAAATTTCTTCACTTTTTGGGTCATATGCATGCTACAATTATATCTTCATTGCAATCCATCATAGTCATGAAACAATTCTCTAAATTTTGAATCTTTATCTAGAAAATTCTTGAAAAGTATTATTATCAGATGCGATTTTATGGTAGTAGGTATTTCTTTCCAGGTGGTTAGCAACTCTATAAGAAAAGAAATTTACGTTGATTAGTGTTTCAGGGCTTTTTAAAAATCTTTCCTTCAGATGTTTTATTGTACTCGATGTTTGTGCAACGAAATGAATGTCTCTTTGTCAATATCATCATAGCCATTATAAGATCTTATAAACTTGAATTAGGTCACCTCTGATTCAGCCTTCTTCCCCTCAGCGAGCTGCAAATTATTATTTTCATCTTTCATTATATGTTAATTTTTTTTTGCTATGATTCAGCATTTGGTAGCTGTTTTGAACCTTTTCTAACATTATTTGATGCGTCTTTAAAAAGGGGCTCCAAATCACATTAGCTTTTACTCAAATGTGGCCTGACAAATAGCTTTATATAATTTCAAAAAAGTTTCTTTATCTAAATTAGTAAAACTCCTTTTTATGATTACCTAACATTCTGGTTTGCTTTATTTCCTCTCTCTGTATAGTGAGGGTCCTATTGAACAACCTGCTATCGAGGTAACACCCAAGTCTTTTTCTTCAGTATGAAGCCATCTTGGTGTTAAACATCTTTCTCCATCTTATTTTTTCATTATTTTGATTATTATTCTGAGTGGCAATACACCACACTTGGTCATGTCTGAATAATATAGTTTCCACGACTAAGACCTCTCTTGCAGTTTGTGATATCGTTTTGAATACATAGTTCTCTTTGATGTTTATACTTGTAAATCTTAGTATAATCTGCGATTATTTTACATGGACTGACTAGGTTTATCTGGTTAGTTCATTATAAATAGTGAAAAGAACCGGGTCCAGTCATGCTCCTGAGGGATACCAATAGATTACATTACATTTTTCTTTGATTTTGGCTGCCACTACTTGACTTGTTGAGTTCTTTCATCTTAGTAAGTTTTTGATCCATTTTAATAAGGTGCCACTACTCTCCATAAGCTGCTAGCTTTAATAAGGAGTCTCTTATGCGAACCGTATCAATAGCTTTTCTTAAATCCATGTATATGTTATCAATTCCTTGTTGCCATCTAGCTTTGTTGTTATTTCTCCATAACTCAACTGACTGTGTGACACATGATCGTTTTTTTTCGGAAAAACAATGCTGTCATATAAGAATATAATTTATTATCTGTAAAGTGGTGACCATTGAGTCTCTGACAATCTTTCTCAAACCTTGCACTATGATACAAGTATGACTTACTGGTCTGTTGTGGTGCTCGGTTCTTATCAATTTCTGTACCTTTCTTAAATAATCGCTGTCACCTCTGCCGTTTTCAGTATTCGGTTTATTAATCCAGTTTTTCAAGTGTCTTATTAAAATGTTACTCTGTGGCATTTGATAGTTCATCACATAGCTCTTTTAGTTCCCTTGGTGGCAATATATCAGGTCACCTGTGCCTTATTTGGGTTAAGTTGTTTTATTTACTCTCCACCAGCTTTGGGAGTGACTCGAATTTCTGTTAAATTACCCATTTGAATTCATCCTTATCTAAGTTCGGAATGTCGCATTAATTTTCTTGGGTAAATACACTTGAACAAATAGGTATTTAACATTTGTGATTATCATGTATCCACCGACAAATGTACCTTTCAGGTCTCTTTAATGCACTTATACCTGTTATCATTTTCATTTGCTGTTGCTCATACCTCCAAAACTTTTTTGGATTTATTTTACCTTCATTGGCGATATGGCTTCAACTCATAATCTCTTCTATTTTCTTTTTAACAACTTTTTACATTTGTTTTCCTTTCCTTTGTATTTCAGGAATAAGCATAACTGATCAGTGTTAAGGTATCTTTTGATTTGTTTATATTTCTTTTTGTACATCTGATTGATGGTTTCTTATTCATCCATACAGGTTGTACTTTTTTAGGATCCCTAACTTTAATTTAGGGATATACTTTTCTCCTTAACATTTTTGCAGTATCTTTGTATGTTGTTCCTAGATATCGGCGCGTATTCTTGTCTGAAATTCACAGACCAATCATGATCATTTACAATTTTCTAAACTTTTAATAATCACCTTGCTAAGATTTGTATATATAACTCTTAACCTGTTTTTTTACTTTTTTATTAGAATGTGTAGCTGAAAAATGCCAAAAAATCATGGTCAATTTTACCCAGCTGGGTCATGATGCACAAAATGTCCGAAATATGATTATCTTCGCTTACAGTATCAGTCATCCAATGTAGGGGATTTGATTCAACTCTACTCCTTGTCGGTTTGATTTCTTCTGTATCAATTAGGAATCTAGCACATTTTTGTTTAATGCTGTCATTTTTTTCTCCTGTCCTATTTTCATCCCAATGGACGCCTGGAAAAATTAAAGTCGCCCATAATGCTAACCTTAGTTTACTTCGATACCATATCAGATTTAAGTATTTGAAATTATTTTATCTTTTTCTTCAATACTAGTGTTTGGGACTTCGGTTTATTTTACCATCCATATAACTATTTACCATCCTGGGAAACTTTCGAATGAGCACCACAAACGTTCCTGAAATTCTCACTCATTTATTTCCTAACATCTCGCGCATTCTTTGACTTCTCATACATATAATGCTACACTCGTTCTACATAATTTATACAATTAGAATTATTTTTGAATCACCAGTATTATAAACTAATGATTTCTTTCTTTCTTTATAAAGAGTCCATAAGTAAGTACTTGTAGTTTCCTACATTTATAGTCTAGTACTTATGTGGTTATTTTAAGTGAGTAATCATTTACTTCTCGATATCAAACATTAATAATGTACGAAAGGACCATCTTCATTCGTCCCCTTACCTATCATCTTTTCTCCAATATCAAAACCATTTGTTGTTTTCTTGCTGTATCTTGAGGGTTTGGTTTTTGTTTGTTGTTTTTGTGTTGTTGTGGTGGTGGGGGTTTTTTTTCCAGTCTTATATCAACTAGAAAGTGGATAGACGTTAAATGTGAACCAGAGTGACATTTTAAAGTCATCATTTGAATCGGGTGTTGTTGCCTTTGGTAAACAAATCAATGCTGTATGCAGACGATCGTGGGTGAGGTTTGCGGAAAGCTGTTGGAACCCACGCCGATTTTTCTTCGTCCTGAGGTGGTAAAACACATTGCAGGAGTTTGTATAAGTTGCAAATTTCGTCAACATATATAGGCCGAACAGCATGTCGGATTTGACAAGAGCTTATCCGAGGCGGCTCCAGAAAAAGCGAGGTGTGTGCAGAGAGGTGGGGGCCGGATTAGCTCAGTTGGTAGAGCGACGGGACTCGAGATCCTGGGTTGCGGGTTCTGTGAATTTCGGTTTAGGGGGATTTTTTTTTTCCCTTCAGGAGTTAACATGGTTCTGACTCCATTCACATATTGGAGTTCGATGGGGATATAAATCCGAGGTCTAGTCTGTTTGTCACATGACTAAGATCATACACGGACTCTAAAGATCCTGAGATCTTGTCCTAAGTCGGGTGAGTACCGGCTACCACGAAAATAACAATGCATGCAACCTGTGTGCCTGAATAGTCTACGTGACGACTGTGGCACGGGGCAGGTTAAACATCCCCATCGGAAGAAGAGTAGAAGAAGGGCGAGTGTTGACATTACTTTTTACTATTATTAGCGTTGTCCATGTTCAACACGGTGTCGCGTGAATTTGTTCGAAGCTGTTCGAATCAAAATTTGTCTTTGCCGGATGTATGGTACTAGGTTGTCTACATATTTTAGTACGCTAAGCTTCTCATGACTGGTTGTTGGCGGAAGAGAAGGCCATTTGGCCGTTGGTATGGTTGAAACGCTACACATAGCATGCACCCCACCTTCCCGATAAGTTGGGTGGTTTGGCTGCTTAATAGGCGGGTTAAAAACGGTCTACACACGGCAAGTGTCAGAATCTTTCAACTTCGTTGAAGGTGGACACTCAAAGAAAGAAGATGAAGTAACAGTGCTCTTCGTATGGCAGTTGCCTTGCATCAGCATCATTTCAAACGTTTGATGTGGACCTCCATTCTGGCGTGGAAAAACTACCAGTTCCATCGTTGTACACATGAAATAGCCAAATAGATCAAGCTACTTCTTCGGTAATGTTCGAAACACCAATCATTACTGTATACTCGCGGAGGGTGTAGGTGCGCAGCGTCTTTGGGGGTTATTAAAAAAAAAGGGAAAAAATCAATAGACTCATTTTGAGTTGGACAGCAGGAGGGTTGTGTGTGGTGGGGTTAGGGTATGCCAGAGGGGGAGTGGGAGCGTTTGGAAGAAGTGGATTGTACCAGCTATCAGAGGGATTAGAGGTACATGGACTGGGGTGAGGCCTGGGGTTGGGGATGGATTGGGGGGATGAGCAGCTTCGGGGCATGTTCAGACATCCACCTAATGAAGTGGCGGACACCGCAAATGGTCTCAACACAACATCAGGCGGTTCAATGGCCCAACTCAGCAACAAGACTAAGGGGGGATGGGGTGGGGAAGGTAAGGGGGGGGGGGGGCTGGGGGCGGGGGTCGGCGGGGAAGGGTGGTGGTATAGGGGTTATGGCATTGGCCTTGACCACCCTCCTAGTGTTGTGTCAAGCATGGGGGACAAGGCAGCCTCCGAAGGGAGTTTATATTCCAGTCCCTGATGGTTCTTCATTCTTGGGAAAAGTCGCTAGATAATATATCTGTACTCCTGCTTGTCCTGAAGTCTGTGGTACTGCAGGTGATGTTGGGTTCCGCAGTTCGCCGTTTTTGTTGGCTTTTTCTTCTTGTGTCTGGGCCAGCTATGTGGGCCTTGGACATGCACTACCTTGTCGATCATAGAGGAGTCTTAGCATTGCGGTACGAGTTGCCATAGAGGGCTCAGCCGAGCTGGCTGCGGCATTGCTCCCAACTTGGAGGTGTTGCAGGAGCGAGTGTAGGACGAAGTGTGCTAGCCCTGCGTTGATCTGCTCATTGTTATCAATTGTTGGCAGGCATTGGTGCAGGTTCCCAGTTGGACCAGTGTTTCAACCAGAGGGTGGACTAAGGCTTTTTACTATATAGCGAGCTCCTTTGTTTTTGTGAACATATTTTGAGGTTCACTTGAGGAAGCCATTGATCTTATTGTCATAGCACACAGTTGTCTGTTGATGTGCTCCCCCAGCTAAGGTCCATTCCGGATTGTCACGCCGCACCAGGTATTTCGCAGTGTTGACCGGTTGCAGGTCTTGCGCCATGCAAGGTGTAGACGCCACAACCATATTGGTAAACACTAACAAATAGGCATTTGTTATTGAGTAGTTGCATGAATGCATACAAAATCCTTTTTGTTTTCACTTATTTGATGTCAAGTTACACAAATGCAGGAAAGTGAAATGTCTTTTACATGAAATAAATACAAACTTATGACCAAAAAACCTACAAACAAACAATCAAAACAAAAAAACTGCAAAGAAAAAAAAAAGGAAGTCGATGCACTGTGGGGCAAGAGCAAGGTGTGTCAGGCATTATTGGTCCCCTTGAGCAGGACCTCGCATTAAATATTCAAATCAGTAATCAATAATGGTCTGCTTTCTGGCAATTCAATAAAGATGATCATTCAAAATTGGCTGTGCTGTTTATATAAGTAAACAAATGATACAATCTGCATGTTATTAGCTACAGGGCTAGTGCTTTATGCTTGCGCTATGGGTGTGTGCTCATGTGAATATCTGTGTTTTGCACATAAATGTGTGTTAAGTATGTTGGTTTGTAATGTAAGAGTCATAGTGCAGATGGACTCTGGTGCAATTTGCAGTCAACCAGGGTTAATTTATGCAACTGCAATTTGATCTGGGATAAATGAGAATTGGTAACAGCACATTGCATTTTTACATTCTACAGGTGCGTATGACATAATCTTGCGATTTTCAGCCAGGATGCATGCTTAATCTCATCTCAGCCTGAGAGAGAAACCGTAAATTATGTTGTGAAAATGGAATTTTTTTTGTTTTTGTTATATAATTTATCATTAATAACAACTTAACAATGATAATGATATATATGGTTTAGGAGCAGTACGTCGTTGTTGATGATGATGATAGTATTCCAACTTCAAGATAGGAATTTTGTGATAGTATACAGTCCAAAACATATTAAAAGGATAAAAAGTTAATGCAATTAAAAACCGCGCCATCAATAAGAGCGCGAACGTGCAAGCACTCACACACAAACACACACACACACACTCACAAACACACAAAACACACACGCACACACAGAGATGTGCACAATGTGAATGCACACATGCACGTTACACACTGATATATGCATGACTTGCTCTCACACGCGCCACACTCTCGCGCACACACACACACAATCACATTCACACATTGACATGGGGAATGTACAAACTAAAAACTAATTATAAGGAACAATCGATTACTTAAATGTATTACATTTATGAAAACTAGTAATGTAATTAAAGGCTGGGCGCACATGCACTGGTGGCTCGCCATCCACTCACGCACACTTGCATATTTTCTGAACGCATGCACACGCAAGTCTGAAAGTGCCACACACAAACACACACATGCACGCACGCACACACGCAATGCACACAAGTGGGCATGCACACTCTATGTTCCATGCTTTTTGTAGCAAAACACAGTTTCTGTCAATTCCAAACACACTCACACACACAACACTCACACACACACAAACACACACACACACACACAAACACACACACACAACCACACACACCTCACACAGGCGGGCATGCACGCACTATGTTCAATGCATCATGTAGCAAAACAGTTTCTGTCCTTCCAGGGTTAAGCATAGTTTCAGAATCTGTGTGTGCGTAGAACGATCTTGGTGAAATTTTCATAGGGAGCTTAATTAAAAAAAATTTCATTTTGTAAAATCTATTGATTGAACAGAGGGCATTAGGGGATTGTTGGGCAATGGTAGGAAAGAAATCTCTCCGAATGAAAGACACAGCTGTTACATGTTGACATTGGCTTGCAGGTCCAGTGATGGCGTAAGCTGCTCAGTACTGACAATGGTGTTCTGGCAGTAGCGACAGAACAGCGTGGCGTGGGAGGAGTAAGGCTGGTTCCATACTGTACTGATACCTGGCAGCAGTTTAGTGTCTTGCTGCCTGACGCGTTCTGGTCCAGAGCTGTTGGAGATGGATCATGTTTGGGAGTTTCAGTGGCCCTTGGACCATTGCAGGAACTTGCACCGCGATTATTGTGAAATGAAGCAATCTGTCTTGATTGCCCTCTACCTCTTTTAAAGTGGCATTATTATTATCATCATTTATTTATGAGTATTATGTAGCACCTATCCTCGGTTAGAGACCTATGCTCTAAGGCGCTTTATTATCCTCCTCTCTTGTACGCATACGGGCTGGGCCTACCAGGGTAGTGCACGACCGAGAGCTGTCTGAGGTGCTTCTTTCAGTCGTTTCCCATGTCTTTGATGTCAACATGTCAACATTGTAAACTCTGCTGTTTCTTCAGGAGCGATATATACTGGTGTTGTTTCAGCTCAGAGTTAAAGTAAATTGCAGACTAGTTCCTACATGGTGGTATAATCTGATTCTGCAGTTGGGACTGCAGTTCATGCATCAACATGACTTGGTATCCTGTTGTACAAAAAAAAGGCGTTCATGTTAAACATTATCGGCCAAACTTTCTTATTGCAGTGTTTTTGTTCTGCATGCTTCTCAAGGGCAGCAACAGGGTGCCCATTGGTGCCTCAATCAGGGCCAGCACAGGGTGCCATTGTGCCTACTCAGGGCAGCACAGGGTTGCCCTATTGTGCCTTTCAGGGCTGCACTGGGTGCCATTGTGCCTTTCAGGGCAGCACAGGGGGCCATGGTGCCTATCTGTGCAGACAGGGTGCCCTTTGTGCCTTTCAGGGCGCACAGGGTGCCCATTGTGCCGTATCTGGCAGCACAGGGTGCCCATTGGCCTTTCAGGGGCAGAACAGGGTGCCCATTGGCCTATCAGGGCAGCACTGGGGGCCCATTGTGCCTATCCTCTAAGATGAGGCTATATGTGTTTTGGTTGGGATTTTTTTTTTCCTGGTAGTTTCTGATATTGAATGATTCTTGGAGTTATTACTTGAAGACCATCTGCTCCCTCCAGCATTAACACTCAGGTTATGCCCACAGATGTTTCCCACTACAATTCACACAGTTTTATAGTGATGCTGGGAAAACATTTGTTCAGCATTTACTCATGGCCAAGCAAAAGCATGATAACGGAAGACAAAGTGAGTTAGAGTCTTTGGGGAGCTTCCTTGGTGAAACTGTTTTGGGTCATTAGCGATATAAAGGCCACTAACAGCTGTGGCTTATTTTTGGGGTAAAATGGTATTTATTTTTCGTGACAAGCAACAATGAAATGAATCTTTTTACTCTCTGCCAGGTACATCGGGCCTTTGTGCTGGCTTGTATATTGAGGCGAGTGGTACATTTTTTGTTGTGGCCTGACTCAGTCAGGTTGATCGAAGTTTGTCTGCAAGACGGGTTTAAGTGCATCATGTGCTTCAAGTAGATGGCTATGCGTTGAAGGTTCTGTGGCATGTTTCAGGTGTTCAAATTAATCATCTTTCATATTCTCACATCCTTGTCTACTGCCTTTGTTCCTTTTTAGGGTCATATTATGGGAGGGGTGAGTGGAGGGGGGGTTTCTACCCCCACCCCCCTGTCTTACTGTTACAACGTACCTACACAGCACACACGCAGGCATCGCGCACACACACACTCACACACACACCACACTCACACACACACACACTCACACACCACACACAACGCACACACACATTAGTTTTTCCTCTCACACACACATACTACACACACTCACACACACACGCTTCCTTGCACCCACAGACTCGTGGCACACCCAGACATGCACACATAATTTCTCACACACTCGCACACAAATTTCACACACACACACTGCCACCTGGTCACATTGACTGTGGACAAATCTTTATTCTTTGGGAATATCTCTCTCTCTCTCTCTAATTCTCTGCCGGGGCAGTCAATTTCTGCTTTTGGCTGTGAAAGCGTGTGAAAGAAGGCAGCATTGCCTCCAGTGATCCAACGCTCACGCTTCCCTTTCTTCCCATTTCACTTTCACCCTTTCTCCATCATAATGGCACCCCAGGCGAGTGCCACCTCACTGCCAGGGCTAAGTGTGGCTGTACATGAGGGACATGTGCCGGTGCATGCTCAAATTTTGCTTGCGCTGCAGGGATGTAGACAGGAATGGATACTCCGCCTGTATTTATTTATTTTTTTTTTATGACAAGTATTGGGGTCAGAATGCACATTTAATTCGGACTGTGTAATTGTGTGCAGGGTCAGAGATTTTGTTCATTTTAGATGGTTCAGGACATGAATGATACTTGATGTCATGCACATGTTTTGCTTGTTTACTCAGCACGGGATGAGACAGATGTAACTTTCTTTATTTTTTTTATGACTTGTATAGGGACCAGTAGCGAATTTATTTTGGACTGTGAGATTGAGTAGGGGGAACCGAGATTTGGTATATTTTAGATTGGTTCTTGAATGTAATGAGTTGAGCCATGCACAATTTTTGCTTGCTCAGCTCTGAAGTGAGGTTAGGTATCTCTCGTTTTTTTGCTCATGACCATGTTATGGACAGGAAAGCGAATTTTATTTTGGACTGTGAGATAGGAGTGGGACAGAGATTTTGTAATTTTAGACTGGTTCATGATTTGAAATGAGTTGAAGCATGACACATATTTTGCATGCTCAGCATGGAAGAGTCAGATTTACTCTCTTTATTTTTTTAGGACATGTTTATTGGACAGAATGCGATTTATTTAGGACTGGAAATAGAGAAGCGGGGACGGAGATGTTGTATTTTTAGATTGGTTCATGAATGAAATGAAGCATGCACAAATGTTACTTGTCGCACAGATGAGGACAGATGTAATCGTTTTTATTTAATTTTATGACTTGTTTATGGACAGAAGGGCGAATTTATTTCTGACTGAGACATTAGGAGAGCGGACAGAGATGTTATAATTATAGATCGGTTCAGGAATGTATGAACAGGTCGGGAAAATAATGAACAATATTCGACTGTTTTGCTTTTCTCGTAAACTGTTAAAGACAAATAGGAAAGGTACCCAGGTTGGTAGACATGTATTGTGGTTGTAATCTTATTTCTCTCTCTTTTTGTCTTAGGCCTTAATCACACAAGTGCAGTACATGCCTTTGATCATTATTGAACTGGTTTTCCCACTGACTTGTTCCTGTCCCTTTAGTTGCCTTTAATTATTTAATCATCCTTTTTACTTAGAAGGAGAAGCAAGAAATTTGTGGAGACAGGACTATCAGACTTTTACCGTCAGCTTGTCCAAAGGCACCAGAAAATCACCTGGGATTGTTTGCTTGTGCTGGCTTGATATGGCCAGCAGTCAGTACTATGTTTTGATATAACTTGTTATATTTAGAATTTTGGCCTGGGTTATCTCACAGATCTCTCTCTTTCTTTTCTCTCTCTTCTCATCTCTCTCTCCTCTCTCTCTCTCTCTCTCTCTGTTGCAGGTAGCTTGGTCCAGGACACGCCATGTGATGAGAATACTCAAGGGGGGTGACTTGCAGTATCATAGTTTGAAAAACGGTGTAAGAAATGTACCTCTGTGCAAGTGAGTGATTCTTGTGCATGTGTCTGTGCGTGTCTTGCTTGTGTGTGTGGGTGATGTGTGTGTGTGAGTGTGTGTTGTGTGTGTGTGGTGTGGTGTGTTTGTGGTGTGTGTGTTATGTGTGTGTAAAATAATGTGCACATTTGCGGTTTTGTGTGTTCTGTGTACATAAGTTACTGGAACATCCTTGGTTCGTTTAGGCTTTTGTGGGTGCATAAATAGAATGGGATTTCTTGACGAAAAAGAAAATTAAAGCTCTCCCCACCCCTCCCACCCCTGGACCGTCGCTATAAGAAAATAAAAAGAAACCCCACACCACACACACACAACTGCCCTGGGCCACGGCACAGGCGGGTGGGGAATTGACAGCTACAGAGCTGTATGTTCTCGTTCGATTATTACTTTATGTGTGTTGGTTCCATTTGTTGAAGTGACACATGAATCTCAACAGGGGACAATATCCTAAGAGTCAGCTTTGTCAAGTTACGACAGGTTTTATGGATGTATACATTAATTGGGATTTTGGATTTATTTTGTTAAATCTATTAACTATTTTATCAGTTTTCTTTACTTTTTTTTGTTTACTTGTACAATTTGTTTTCAGCTTTTCTGGTTGTATTTTCTTGTTTCTTGATTGATCGTTATTTGTGTCCTTCTCTCACTGTCTCCCTCTTTTCCCTCTCCCAGCTATCCTCGTCCTTCCCCCACCTACTTCCCATCCCCTTCCCCTCTCTTGCTCTTTGCTGTCTCTGTCTCTATTTCCTCTCATTCTTTCTCTGTTTCTGCATCACCATTGTGCTTTTTATTGTAACATGTTGTTTTGCAATGCATTGTATTAAATCACAGTTCATTGTATTTTGAAATAAAAATGTTTTTGACTTCTCTCTCTCTCTCTTCTCTCTCTCTCTCTCTCTTCTCTCTCTCTCTCTCCCCCTCAACTCCATTCCCTCCTCTCTCTCTCTCTCCTTCTCTCTCTTCTCTCGCTCTCTGTCACACACACTCACGCACACATGCTCGCAAATATGCACGTTATACTGCTGTTTGCTGGTGTCACTTCCCATCTCTGTCAACATTAGGTCTGTGGGGGTTCTCTGTCCTCAGGACAGAGCCTTAATTCTAATATGTTGTGAAATTTTGAACAGAAGCAAACCTCAGCTGAACTTGCTGTCTCATCCAGTCCTGTGGACCTGCACATTGAAAAGAAGTGTTACATTGGAACAATTATTAGCTGAAGAGAGATAGATTTCTCTGGAAGTTGATGTGGTCAGAGATGATACCTCATTTCCCTGGGTCTACTTTTCCTGGATGCACAGACCAAATCAATCAGAACAGCTGTGTCATGAATACCAGATCCAGACTTGGGTGAAGAAAGCCCAGTGAAATGCTTTGCATTGTCAGTGTGCTAGTCCATATCACAATAAACATGTCTGTGACTGCCAATGAATGGGAAAAGACAATTACTGGTGCCATGTACAGGCCTTGTGGTATGTACAAATTATGGTCCAGGCATGGGAAAGGTTGGGTCTAATTAGCATTAGTATTGCTGTGTCTATAACGGTCTCGTCTGGGAGGGTGCTTGGGTGAGGCATTTTAAAATCTGAGTCTACATTCACACTACACACGCACGCACGCTTGCACACACTCACATCGCGCATCACACTGCACCATGCGCAGCACACACAACACACATGCACTCTACACACTCATGCGGCACACACACACAACACACCACACACACAGGAATACGCATTGCGCACAACTTCATACACGCACCACACGCTACGCGCGTCGCACACGCGACACTCTCACAAGCACACACAAACACACACACACACACACACACACACTCACTCACACACACCACACTCATCGGTACACACCACACACACGCACGTGATGCACCGCGCAACACACGCACGCACGCTCACAGTTGCACAACAATCTCACACACACGCGGTGTGCGTGTGTGTGTGCACTCATATGGGAATATGTGTGTGTGTGTGGTGTATGTGTGTGGTGTGCACGTTTGCTACGTGTGTGAATGTGTATGTAGAAGTCTCATTCAGTACTAAGATGATGTGGTATTTTGGATATCACCCTTAAGTGTGACATGTGTAAAATAGTACATGTATTGCAGCCTATCCCCTTGAACTCTGGAAACCAGCGCACATCAATTAAACTTTCATGTAGCATTGTCCAAATCACAGTTCGGAGATAAATCCCCTGTTCTACGCGAGAGACGAGCTGGAGGACGCTCCTTGATGAAGGTGAAGAAGTGTGGATTTTGTCGTCCATTACCCTCAAGGACCCTGCCACAGAAAATCCCCTCTGGTTGGTTGTTGGAGCGGTTTGAAGTGAGTCCCCACCGTGTGAAAATCGGAACTTTTCTACTGTGCTGCTAAACGATTCGGATGGCCATAAGGGTCATTCTGTATGGGCGGGAAACAAAGTTTTGTGATTAAAAATTTTGGGATTCCCCTTGTGGTCCCATCTCTGTTGCTGTGATAGCGTAATCTGAAACAGCATTTCTGTGGAGATGCTTTGGGGAAGGGGGAGGTAATTCTGTCCGGACAAGATTCCCACAATTGGTAATTATACCGCCTTATT
Source organism: Conus ventricosus (assembly GCA_018398815.1). NCBI lineage: Eukaryota > Metazoa > Mollusca > Gastropoda > Neogastropoda > Conidae > Conus > Conus ventricosus. The sequence goes on along the minus strand of CM031628.1, from coordinate 47,408,059 downwards.
TTCCCCTTTTCTGTTATTAATCTGTGATGCGCCCTTCTCCCCCTCCGCATTTTCTTCCGTGAATTTTTTTTGTCTTTTTTTTTTTTGAAACCAGTTGTCAATCTGTGGTTCTTCTTTGTGCCGTTCTTTGTCTTTGTTCTGGAAGGTTTTTTTTGTTTTTTTTTTTTGGGGCGGGGGGGGGCGGGGGTTGCATTAAATTTTTTTAAAGATTTTTTTGTTTGTTTTTACTGTTCTTGTTATCTGATTGCAACTGCTTAACCACGGGGAATTAATGGTGCATTCGGCCGTGTGTATCCACACGAAAGATGTCGTGTTTGGAGAGTAGCTTGTTCTGATTCTATTCACATTCTTTCTTTTTCTTTTCATGACAGGGAAAGAAAACGACTTGATGAAATGATAAAACAAGCAATGAAACTTTTCTGAATAGTTATAAGCAATAAAATGTGTTTTTGTATGCTCTCTGCAATGTCAATAAATGCCATTTAAACAAAGCGACATCATTTAATAGGTATATGAATTGGTCACAAAATGCAAAACAGAACAAAATAAATAGATAGCATGGATACTGTGCTCATTGATTACTTGCCAAAAAAAGTAAAGCTGATGTATCTGCATCATACCTTGCGCACATATCTACATGCTACACATGCATGAGCACATATTACATGCTACACGAGCTTGCATTGACCGTGTCTGTTAAATACAGACTGAATGTATATACCACATTTGTTATCAATCACACTCCTAACTCATGCCATCATCACACTCACCACACTCACATACTCTCACACTCACACCACACACACACACACACACACATCAACCCCAGACACTCGCTAAACACTGTTATCATTTTTTTTTTTTTTTTTAAATCAAATTAGTAATCAAATAATTTGAGATATTTCTGAATGCAGTCAAAAGAAGACATTGCGCAGAGGACTTATATTATGGACAAACATCTGTAGGACACATATATTTCTATACATTAAAAACCGTTTATCAGTGTATCTGCACGGAGAAGATAACCCCAGGATGCGGTTGTCATGCACCAAAGTATATTGTTGGGAAAGTCTCCTGAGCAGCGACGCTTCCGGCAGGGCAGCGTCATCGGAAACCAGTGCGCTGCGGCGTAGGAGCGGCACTGCAGCGAAAATACCCCCACTTCAATGATTGAGAACATGGATCCTTTGTTGGAAAAATTCCCACATTTGTTAAACGGCAGTCGTGTAAGGGAAAAAGGGACGGGGGGAGGGAGAGGAATGGGGCCAGAAAGATGAGACCATAGCTTACTAGACTTTTGATTGGATCAGTTTTATGTGTGTTTTCAAGAGTGGGAAATTGCGCATGGTAGTCAGGAAAATAGGATACAGGATAACAATGTTATTTGCCCAAAAGAGGAAAATTCATTTTCGACAGCACAGCAACCATATACAGGACAATACACAAAACTCAGAAGGAAAAAAGGCATAAACTTCCGGTGTAAGAATCAATAGTAATCAAGGATGGGTAGGCAGGTTGTGTAATAGATGAATTTAAGGAGGGGATGAAGAAATGTGGATATGAATTATATGCTTTTAACTGGTATGATAGTGTTTCAGATCCGCATGCAATTAAGGATAGGGTCTTGTCTTAGTTTACAGAGGCTTGAAAATCACAACCTCATTTCGTACCAAAATGTGTATGGGGACCTTCCTGTGACTGTTGTTTTCGGGGGAAAAAACATAAACAGTCTACATAGTGAGTAGATGGCTGGTATCTCTTATTCCTTGTTACAACATGAATAATGGGACTATCATCTTCTGTGATGGAAAATTGGCATAAAGTAATCGAAATAATATCTAACGTTACAGACTTGGCAACATATTCACCAAGATATGCTTTGGTGATGCCAAAATATGTCTGTGTGATGGATTCTCCTGTCATTCGACCGGATGTGTAAGCTTCAGGCTGATGTGGGGTCCTATGTGGGAATGTAGACCAATTCTTGTAGGCACAAACTCTTCCGCTGACGATGCATGGACATGGAGTCCTGAAAGGATGGGGCCCGTATGTTGTGATTACATACCCCTGTTACAAAGTGCTGTTAGAAATGTGTTTCGCATGGACTTCGTTAACCGGGCCCCCGCCAGTGATTGAAAAAATCAAGGGGGGGACAGGGCAGAATAAGTTTAAAAAGGGGAAAAGAAAAGCCTCTGTGAAAGTGCTGTTTTCTTGTGCTTGGGGTGTGGTGTATGCTTGTGTGTGTGTGTGGGGTGTGTGTTTTGTGTGTGTGTTGTGTGGGTGTGGTGTGTTTTGTGTTTTGGTTTTGGGTTTTTGTGAAAATTTCTTGTAAAATAGGGGTTTTTTTGGGGGGTGTATTTTTTACATAATCTGGAACACCCTTGGATCGTTTGGGCCTTTTGTGGGTGCAAAAGAATGGATTTTTTGGGAGGGAAAAAGGAAAAATTAAAAAGTTTCCCCACCCCACCCACCCCCCCCGTTCAATAAAAAAAAAAAGGGAACCCCCCCCCCCACACAACAAAAACTGCCTTGGAACCTCCCCAAGGCGGTGGGCATGCAGTACAGAGTGTATGTTTGTTTTTATATTTTTATTTTGGGTTTCCATTTTTTGCGGGGGCCCTTAAACAAAAGGGGGGACAATTTCCTAGAGTAGCTTTGCCAAAGAAAGACAGGTTTTAGGGGATTTTTAAATTAATTGTTTATTGGATTTATTTTGTAAATTATGAAATTATTTAACCCGTTTTTCCCTTTACTTTTTTTTGTTTCTTGTAAAAATTGTTTCATGCATATCTGGTTGTAATTTTTTTTTTTTGATTGATGTTATTTTTTTCCCTTTCTCACTTTTTTCCCCCTCTTTCCCTCCCAGTCTCCTCTGTTTCCCCCCCCCACCTTCCTTCCCCCCTCTTTGCTTTGCTGTTTTGTCTCTTACCCTTTTATTCTTTCTTGTTTCTGCACCCACCTTTGTGCTTTTTATTGAAAACATGTTTTTTTGCAATGCATTGTTTAAAATTACAGTTCATGTTTTTTGAAAAAAAAATTTTGGGACTCTCTCTCTCTTCTCTTCCCCTCTCCCCTTCTCTCTCTCTCCCCTCTTCCCCCCCCCCCCTTCCCCCCTTCTCTTTCTTTCTCCTTCTTTTCTGGGCTCCTGTCACACTCACTCCGAAAGCAGCCATATGAAATTTATTATGGTTTGCGGGGTGTACTCCACCCTCTGTAAAATTAGTTAAGGTCTCGCCCTCGGGCCCAGAGCCTTTTACATACTAAAATTTGTGTGAAATTTTGAACAGAAGCAAACCCCGTTGCCCTTGCTGTCTAATAATTTTTTCCTGTGGCCCCTTGCACATTGAAAGAAGCTGATACAGGGCCTAATAGAAAAAGGAAAAGTTTTATTTGGGAAAGGGTTGATGTGGCCCGAGGTCCCTTTTTCCCGGGAATATTTTTTGGGCCCCTGCACGAAAAAAAATCAACAGAAAGCTTTTTTATGTTTTACCAGATCAGAGGGGGTAAAGAAGGGCCCAAAAGTGAATGCTTGCATTGACAGTTGTGAAAGTCCATACACAAAACAAGTCTTTGACTCCCAGGGAATGTAAAAAGGGCCCTTTAACTGGTGCCTTGTACGGGCCTGTGATGTAAAAATTATGGCCCAGGCAGGGAAAGGAGGGGGGTTTTTAAATGCATTAAAATGGGTTTTTCTTACGGACTTTTTGGGAAAGGGTTGTAGGGGAAATTAAAAATTTGGGAGTCTAATCCCCACACACACGACGCAGCTTGAAACACCACACATGAACAAAACACGCACATGGCGCAACCACACACATGCAAAAACAAACTGCGCAACCACACACACCCCACAACACACAGGGAATAGCAGGGCGCACATACTTCAGCACACAAACGCACGCGCGCGCACCGCGCACACACAAACGCACACACAACACACCCCACACCACACACAAAACCAAAACACCACACAACTCCCCTGGTACACCCCACACCCCGCACGTATGCAGGCGCACCACAGCAGCAGCTCACAGTTGCCCCACCCCATCACAAACCCCCCCGGTGTGGTGTTTTGTGTGCCACATATGTAAATTATGTGTTTTGTTTTGTGCGTTTTATGTGTGTGTGTGCACGTGCACAGTGTGTGTTTGTGTTTGTAGAAAGTTTTCATTCAGTACAAAAAAAGATGTTTTTTGGAAATACCTAAAGTGTGACATTGAGAAAAAAGTACATGTATTGCACCCTACCCCCTTGAACTCTGGAACCACGCCCCCTAAATTTAAAACCCCTTTTTCATTTTGCTTTGGGCCACATACAGATGGGGGAAAAAATCCCTGTTCACGCGAGGGGTGGGGACGCCTTGCTGAAAAAAGGGGGGATTTTGCGCCCATTCCTAAAGGGCCCGGGCCCACAGAAACCCCCTTGGTCTGGTTGTTGGAGGGGTTTGGGAGTGGTCCCCCCGTGTAAAAAACAAACCCTTTTCTACTGTGTGTTAAACGATTCGGGATGGCCAAGGAATTCTGTAAGGGGGGAAAAACAAAGTTTGAATTAAAAATTTTGGGTTTCCCCTTGGGGGGTCCCATCTTGATGCTGTAAAGGGGGCTTTAATCTGAAACAGAATTTCAGTGGAGATGTTTGGGGGAAGGGGGAGGAAATTAAATTTCCGGACAGTTTCCCCCCAAAATTTCTAAAAATTATTCGCCTTTTTTTCCCCCTTTTCTGTTTTTAAATCTGTGATGGCCCTTCCCCCCCCGCATTTTTTTTCCCGTTTTTTTTTTTGGGTTTTTTTTTTTTTTTAAAAAAGGGGGTCCACTTTTTTTTTCCCTTTGGTGCCCTTTTTCATTGTCTTTGTTTGGAAGGGTTTTTTTTTTTTTTTTTTTTTGGGGGGGGGGGGGGGGTTGCTTTAAAACCCTTTTTTTTAAAGATTTTTTTGTTTTTTTTTTACTGTTCTTGAAATTGTTGCAACTGCTAACCAAGGGGAAAATAATGGTGCAGGGCCCGGTGTGAAAACCACACGAAGATGTGTGTTTGGAGTGGGCATTTTTGTTATATACACATCTTTTTTTTTCTTTTCATGACAGGAAATAAACGATGATAAAAAAGGTTTAATAAAAAAGCAATAAAACATTTCTAATAGTAAAAAGCAAATAATGATGATTTGTATGCATCTGAAATGTCAATAAATCCCATAAAAACAAGGCCCTCTTAATGGGGTTTATGTTGGCCCAAAACCCCCCAAAAAAACAAAAAAAATTAGTTTAGCATGATACCTTTTTGATATGAATATCCCCAAAAAAAGTAAAGCAAATGTATTGCCCCCTATTTTGCGAAAAATTTCCATGAACAATGAATGCGCCCCAAATACAGGGCCCGGGTGCTTGCATGCCCCCGTGTTTTTTTCATAAAGTCATGAATTTTATTTACTTTTTTGATATCACACACCCCCAAAAAATTTGCACACAACACTCCAACACAAATACCCACAACACACCCCAAACACACCACACACACTTTCCAACCCCGGACATGGGTTTAAAAAACTGAAAATCTTTTTTTTTTTTTTTTTTTTAAATAAAAAATTTTAATCAAAAAATTTTGAGAAATTACAGATGCTTTCAAAAGAAAAAGGTGCGCAGAAAATTAAATTTTGACAAAATTTTGTAGGACAAAATTTTTACTATACATTAAACACCGAAACCCTTGTATTGCCGGGAAGGTTTAAACCCCAGGATGCGGTTGTTTTTGCCCCAAGTTTTGGGGGAAAGACTCTGGGAGTTCCCGGGCGGGCGGGTTTATCGGAACCAGGGCCCCGCTGCGGCGAGGAGCGCAACTGCAGCAAAAAAACCCCCAAATTTCAAAAATTGAAAACATTGAAATCCTTTTTTGGGAAAAATTTCCCCCCATTTTTTTTAAGGGTTTTGGGAAAGGGGAAAAAAAGAGGGGGGGAGGAAGGGGGCCAAAAGATGAGCCTTGCATACTAGATTTTGATTGGATAGTTTTATGTGTGTTAAAAGGGAGTGGGAAGGGCCAAAAGGGGTAGAAGGTTTAGGTTAACAGGAAAAAAATTTTTATTTCCCCAAAAGATGGAAATTCATTTTCACAGCACAAAAACCCATTTTCCAGGACAATACCAAACACGGGAAAGAAAAAGGCATAAATTTCCCTGTGTAAGAATAAATAGAAAATTAAGGGGGGTTTGGCGGGTTTTTAAATAGATGATTTAGAGGGGGGGGATAAAAGAAAGGGGATATAAATTTTAAATGCTTTTAACTTTTTTGAAAAATGTTTAGATCGCATCCCAATTTAAAGGATAGGTCATCCCGTATACAGAGGTGAAAATCACCCCTTTTTTCCGAAAAAATGTAAATTTGGGAAACCTGTCCTGTGACTTTTGGTTTTCGTTGGGAAACAACATAAAAAGAACAAGAGAGAAGTTGGGGGTTTATTTTAAAATTCCTTGTAAAAACCTGATAAGGGGAAACCTATCTTTTTTGTAAAAAATGTAAAGAATGAAATTAATAATCTCCCGTTACAGACTTTGGCAAATATTCCCCAGATTCTGTTTTGGGTGTTCCCAAAACATATTTTGTGTGTTGGATTCTCCTGATGTCGCGGATGAGTAAGCAGGCTGATGTGGGTCAAATGTGGGAAAAAAGCCAATTTTGGGGGGGGCACAAACTCTTCCGCAGGGCCTGCTTTGGAAAATGGAGTCTAAAAAGGATGGGGGCCGTATGTTTTTTGAAAATACAACCCCAGTTACAAAGTGGTGGGGGTTCCCAGCAGCTTCGAAACCCAAGAAGGCTGTAAAACCCTGGTTGAGAAGTTATGGGAGTTGTTTGGATGAGAAAAAAAAGGTCTTTGCTGTTTTCGCACTACATCACAGCGGTCGTTTTGTCAGGAGCATTTAAAGGGGGTTTCCCCCCACGGGTTTGGGGAAATAGTTGGTGTCACGAGTTTTTTCACGAGGCCTACGCGTTCGACCCCCTTTGGGTGGCGGAATTACTTATTTGTTTTTTGGTCTTTTGCTGTTGTGTTTTTAGGTCCCTTGGGTGGGCTTGTGGTGCAGTTGCATTTGGTGGGTTCAACTAATTTTCGGTCTGTTTCCCCTTCTCTCTTTTCAAATTTCCCCCGGCCCTTTTGCAATTCTTTCCTTTGCAAGTTAAACGGGGGGGCGGTTCCCTTTTTTCGAACTTCTGTCTATGGGCCTCTGCCTTTTTTTAAAAACCTTTTCGCACGTGTTTTCTTTTTCTTTTGTTTGAAGTATGCTCCTCTGTGACGCAGCAGGGGCATTTTTGGTTTCCCCATTGCTGAGGGAGGTTAGCTTTTTTTACTGGGAGCGGATGATGTCTCGGGGGGGCGCCTGCTCAGTCCTGGTTCTTTACCTTTCTTTCGAGAGTACAGTCAGAAAACTTTAAATTTCCCCTGCAGTCGGTGTGGGAGAGGGACATCATTTCTTCTTTTTTCCGCATCTTCGCCTCTGTCCTCTCGATGGACAGGGGTGGGGAGAGGAGTTTTTTGACCCCTTTTCGGGGCCCCCAGGGTTTGCTGGTAAGCATCAGTTTCTTTGGTCTGTTTGTTTTGATTTTTTTTGTTGTTAACGGCCCTTTGTCTTCGCTTTTGGAAATTTTTTCTTTTGTTTTTCAAATTTGTAAGAAAAAATTATTGTGGGGAGACCTTTTTCCTGGTTAATTCCTTTTTTAAACCCGGGCCCATTCAAAATTTTTTTCCCAAAAATTCTTTCTCCGTTTATGTATCGGGTAAAGCGGTAGTCGGGGGGGGAAGGGAGAAATGGTGTTCAGGGTTGGAACTTGTTTGGGTCTCGTTTCGTCCCCCCTGCCCAACCTTTCCCGGACTTTTATTTCGGCCACCGTTGTTTGTGTTTGCAAGGAAAACGAGTTTTTTGTTCACGAGCGGGGCTTTACGCATGATTTGTCGTTGGGAAATGGGGGTTGAAGATTTGTTTTTTTTAATTTTGAAAGGGTTTTAAAAAATGTGACAGTTTTCCCTTTGGGTTTTATTTGCAAATGTGGTTGGCAGTTTTTAAGCGATGGCGCTGTGTTGATTTTTTCCTAAGGAAGGAAAACGTTAAGCGTGGTGAGAAAAGGGGGTTGAAATAATTCATATTTTTTTTTTTTAAACCTTTTGTTTTAAGGGCGGGCTTTTCCCGCACGTGTTTAAAAGGGGACTTGATTAAAAAAAAATTTGGGTTTTTATGTGTGCTTTTAAAATAAAATTCCCCCCCTTCATGCGAGTGGCTTTTTTTTAAGATTTTGGACAGCAAAAGGGGTCAGCCGGTACTGAGGGGCGGGTTCCGGGTTACCCTTTTCCTTCCTCCTTCCTTCTTTTTTTCCCTCCTCTCGACTCCCCTTTCCGCTCCCGTCCTCCCCCCCCGGGGGGGTTTCCCCGGAGAAACGAACTGGTTGGTCCCAAAGTGCTGGTCGGGGCCCCCGGGTTCTGGTGGACCCGGACGAGATGGTGCCCCGCTGGTCGAGGCCACCCCTTTGGTCGGGCCCGGGGAAATGCTAGGGGGCCCCCCCCGTCTCGACGGGGCCCCCCCTTGGCCCCCGCCCGGACCCCGTAACACCCTACGTCCCCCCCCCCCCCCCCCCCCCCCCCCCCCCCCGGGGGACAGCTTTTCCCCGTTGGGGTCGGGGTGTGGGGCTTTGGGCGACTCCTGCGAAAACCAAAAACCCGGCCGGAGACCTAGTGCGACGGGGTTTGCCCCTGCGGACTTGACGGGGGCAGGGATGTGGACCCCACTCCGTGGTGGGGAAAAAGGGGGTCAATAGGGAAAATTTTTTCTTTTTAATTGTGACATGTCATATGTGCTGGAATGCTGAAATTGTGATTGTGTCGTTTTAGGGTTTGTAAATTTTTTATTTAAAATCTTTGCAGGTTGTGGGGGTGGGGGTGCTTGTTTGCGTTGAAAAATGTTGTGTGCTTTGGGAAAAAAGGTGCTTGATCGTGATTGTGCATGTTGTGTGGTTGGGTGCTTGTTCTGATTGTGCATGTTTTTTGTGGTTGGATTTTGCTTTATTTTGTTCGGGGCATGGTGGGGGTGTTGGAAATTTTTAATTTTGCTGGGGGTGAAAAAAGGGGGGGTTTGTTGTTTCGTAATCTTTATTTTTTGTGGTCTCTGCGGAGCGTTGGGTCAGTCACCCCTTTCCCCCCCCCCCCACTCCCCCCTAGCCCGACCCTGTCGGGCCCAGCCCTTCCAGGGGGTCGGTCGTGAAAATTTGGTGGGGGCTCTTTTGGGGAAATGTGAAGGGCTTGGCTGTCTCTCTTGTTTCGCGGGCCTGTTTGGTTTTTTTGTTTTTTTATATTTTTTAGTCGGGTTTGTGTGTTTGTTGTGGGTGGTTGGGGGTTTTGCCTCAAAGAGTGAAGGGAGTCTTTTTGGTGGCCTGGGGGGAACATCGGCGTGACTGGGGGGTCGAGGTGAGCCCAAGAGGGTGGGCCCGCTTCCAGCCCCCTTTTCCGGGGTCCCTTCCGAGGTAGGGCCCTTTAAGTTTTCCCCCTTCTGTTCCCGGTCGTCTTTTTCCTGTTTTGTTTTTACCAATTTTTGGTTTTTTTTTTTTTTCTCTCCCGGGGTTGTTGATCAGGGGGTTGATGGACGCTAGTGTTTTTTTTTTTTTTCATCTTCCGGTTTTCGCCCTGTATTTTTTTTTTTTTTTTTTTTTTTCGGCCACCCCCACCCCCACTGTTGCCGTGCTGTAGAGCGGGGGTTTTGGGCCGGGAGGGGGGGCACCCGGCCATAGTTTTTTTTTTTCTTTTTTTTTTTTGGGTTTGGCCCCCCGCACTTTTTTGTCGGGGGAAAGGAGCGGGGGTGTTCCCAGAGTGGGAGCACCCGGAAATTTGGGCCCGCACACCCCGCACACACAAACATACCACATTTACCATCCCCCAAAAAATATTGTTTTTTTTCTCTAGTGGAATTGTTTTTCCCTGTTTTTGGGGAAAACTTTTGGATATTGTTGTAATGGCGAGTGGGCGCTGGGGGTTTTATGGCGGCGGGCTTTCAAAAGAAGAAGGGTATTAAAAATTGTTACTGTAGCCCCTATATTAGTACCGAAATTCGACAAGGGTAACTTTTCCCTTTTTCCCAGGCTGTAGCAGGTGGGGCCATTTAAGTACTTTTTTTCCTCTTCGGGGGGGGTTTCCCTGTCGAGCCCCCGGACGGGCCCATTTCCGTGGGAAAAGGCGTCAGAGTTAGCAAAAGAAACGTGGGTTTTGTTGAGTCGCGGGCCCAAAACCCTTTCCTTCCAGGTTTTCCCCTCGTAAGGGCATCCCCCCAAAAGATTTTCCCTTTTGGGGAAAAAAGTCAAAGACCAAGGGCCCGGGTTTCGGAGGGTCATCCCCCGTGTGGGAGGGGTTTAAAACCCCCCAAAATTTCCTTTTCCCGCCCTGATTTTTTAAGGCCGACGGAAAGGGGGGGGTTTGGGGCCAAACGTGGGGAAAGGGGGTTTGGGCTTGGCGGAAAAGCTTTCGTGGGAAAGAGGCAGTCAGGAGGAAAAGCTTTGTGGGGAAGAGGCTCCCAGACAGGGGTAAGCTTTAGGGGGGGTGGCCTCGTGGGAAGAAAATAGACAGGATGGGGGGCCCTGCGTAGGGAGGGTTGGAAAATTTCTTTCGGGGGCCTCCGTTTCTGAAAAACCGGGGGTTTTCCGGGGAGGGGTTTAAGTTAGAGGCCAAAGTTAAGTTTTGAGTTCAGGCCTAGTGAGGACTTTGGATATGTTTTAGGATTTCGACAAGGTTGCTTGTTGTCCCAATTGTTGAGGAGCAAAAGGCTATGCACCTTTTTTCTGGATTATCGGGTGCGGAAAGGGAGTGTGGGGCTCACTCTATAGGGGAAAACGGGGGTCTTATGCAGCATGCAGTTGGCTTGCGTAAGCGTTTCCCCCTTACCCCAGAAAACCTCCAGGGGGAATTTTTTGGCCCTTGAAAAATTTTAATGTTTGAGACCTTCGTGAATTTTTGGTGATGGGCCTGGAAAGAGGTGGGGTTTAGGGGGGCAGTTAGCTAAGTTGGGCGGGGAGGATTTTTCCTCATTGAACAGCTCCCCAAAACACTTTTGCCCCCAGGTTGAGGTTCGGTTTGGCGGCGCCCTCGGATTTGCGGTTTGCGTTCCACGTGAGGTGTTTGTAAAGCTGGGGGGGTTTTTATGGGCATCCCCCAGTTACGGAGAGGGAAGCCCCCACGGGAAATTTATGGCGGTAAGGCGCCAAACAATGCTAGGGGGGGAAAAGGGTGAACAAGGCAGGAGTTCATCGGGGACCTCAGCCCCCATTTTTTTTTTTTTTGTGGTCGTCCGGGCCCCAAAAATTTAGGAAAGATTGCCCAAAAACCCGCTGGTAGTCATGGGGAAGTTTTCCAGCACCCTCGGCCTCGGTAAGGGGGGGGCCCACCCCAAGTTTTTTAGGGGTTTCCGAGGGCCCGGGTGTTTCTTTCTGTTGTTGGTTCATCCTTGGTCGCACCATCAGGGGGGGGGAAAGCATAAAACACTCTTTGTGGAAAAGGATTTAGTTTCCCCTAAGCCCCCGGCGGGGGGCCAGTTACGAGGGTTTTTGGCGGGTTGGGGGGGGTTTTACCTCCACCCGTCCTTCGTACCTTTTCTATTTTCCACCCCCTACTTCTGTGGCGAAGTAGGGGCCCATCGGGGTTGGAGGGACCTCTGTATTCCTTATCTTTGGGGAAAAACTATCACCTTCGCAGAGGACGAAAAGTCATTTCGGGGTTAGGGGATTTGCCCGTACGGCGTGTGGGGGAAAGTCACCCCCGCCCCCAAAAGTAAAAAGCGGGGAACGGAAAATTGCGTCCCGTTCTTAAGCGATTTTTAACGGGTTTGGCAAGGGGCCCATCCTGCTAGCAATTTTTCCGTCTTCGGCCGGGGCTTGGATGTCCAACGCCTACGACAACTTGTGGATGTCCCGTCGTCGGCCCCCCCCCAAAGGGCCCGGGTGTGGGTTTAAGCTCCACAAGGGGATCCTCTTTAGGGTTTTTCCCCTCAAAAGGGAGATCGGGGTGGCCCAAAGGGGTTGGGTTCCCCCAAAAAACCCGAGGAGTCTGTCCCCGGGGCCCAAGGGTTCCCCTTTGGGAGGGGGTTTTGGGCTCCCAAGGGGGGATCTCGGGGCGGGGGGTAAGGGCGGGCTTCTTTGGCCGGGATGAAAAATAAAGGTTAGGCGTTTCGCCGCCGGTTGCGATAAACCCGCCCCAAAGGACAAAAGCCTAAGGGGGGGCTTTTGGGGGGTTTTTTCCCTGGGGTCGGGTGCCAGGGTTTGGGGGGCCATTTTGCAAGGTTGGGGTGACCTGGGGGGACCCTTTTTTTTCCCCATCCGAAAAGCGGTCACCGCTTCATTCGGTGTGGTTGAATCTGCGATTTGATTTCCCAAAGGGGGTCCCCCTTTGGAATTTCGATGCCCTAATGTTTTCTGAATCCCCTTTAGGCAGATTTGGACGCGCATGGCGTGCCCAAAAAAAAGAAATTCGGGCCCGGGAAATTTTTTACTGGAGAGCGATCATCATCTCTCCGTGTGGGGAAGGATTGGCCCGTAAATCGTTTGACCCCAGAGTTAGGCAGTGGAACTGAGAGTATGCGTTCACTTTCCGTCATTTTAAGGGTTCCTGTTTAAAACGGATGTGCTTCTTAGCCGAGCCTTTGTTTGCATATTGGGAAAAACAGTCAGGGGGACAAACCTTCCCCCCCAACCGGGTTATAAACCCCTTTTTTTGGGTTTTGTATCAGGTGTAGTGAAAATCGTCACTTCAGTGAGGTTAAAAGGTTTTGTGAATTCCATTTGGGTTTGGATTGTTTTCTTTAAAAGTTGGAAGGTTTGGTTTGTTGTTTTTTATTTTAATTGTAGTATTATGTTTTTTCCCCCTGGATTTATGTGGTTTTTTTGTATTGGATTATCGTACTCTGTCGAAACAAAAAGAGTTGGGTTCGGTCCCCTTGTTGTGAAGTTGCACATGCGAAAGGTTCAAAGGGAAAAAATGTATTTTTAAGAGGAAAAAGAGGGTTTTGAAGGGGGGTTGTCACGGTTTGTCCGAGGCCTACGAAGGGTTGAAACCCCCTTGGGTGGGGAATTACTTTTTGGGTTTTTTTTTCGTTGCGTTGTCGTTTTTGCCCTCCCCTTTGGGTGGCTTGGGGTTCGTTGCACCTTGGGGTGGTTCAACTCAACTTCGGGGGTTTTTTCTCTCTCTCTCCTTTTTTCCACGCCCGTGCTATTTATCCCGCAAGTTAAAGGGTGGGCCGGTACCCTTTTTCTGAAAATTTCTGGGCAAACGGCCTTCGCCTGTTTTTTTTGTCGCACGTTTCTTCGTTTCTTTTAGTTTGAAGTATGCTCCCCTTGTGACGCAGTTGGGATGTTGGGGCGCCCTTGTTTGGGGAGGTTAGCTCTTCACTCGAGCGGTGATGTTCTGGGGGGCGGCCCCGCTCCGTCTGGTTCTTTTTCCTTATCGCGAGGGGTACAGTCAGTACTTTCCAAATTCCCGCAGTCGGCCTGTAGGAGAGGGACTTATTTTTTCTGTTTTCCCCATCTTGCCCCGTCCTTTTTTTGATGGACAGGGGTAGGGGGTCCTTTGACCCCCCTTCGGGGTTTACCCCCGGGTTGTGGTAAAACTTAGTTTCGTTGGGCTGTTTTTTTTTGATTTTTTTTTGTTAGCCGGGGTTAGTCTTCGCTTTTTCGCAATTTTCCCTTTTTTTTTCGAAAATTTTATGAGAAATTTGTGTGGAGACCTTTTCTCTGGTTTTTTTTCCTTTTTTAAAAACCGGGGCCTTTTTTTATTTTCCCAAAAATTTTTTCTTTCCCGGTTTTTGATTGGTGATGCGGGAGTCGGGGGGGGGGGGGAGAACCTTTGGGGGGTTTAGGGGTTGGGAAATTTCTTGGGCTCGTCGTCCCCCCCTGTCCATTCGCCGGACTTTTACCTTCGGCCCCCCGTCTGTTTGGGGTGTGCAAGGAGGGAAGAGTTTTTTTGTTAAAGAGCCTGGATTAGCATTTATTTGCGTTCGGAAAGGTGGTTTAAAAATTTTTTGTTATTTTGAAAAAGTGTTTTAAAAAAGTGGGCAGTTTTTGCCATTGAATTTTTGCAATTTGGTGGCAGTTTTAAGCGATGGGGCGCTGTGTTGATTTATTTTTCCCAAAAAGGAAAAAAAGTTAAAACGGTTTAGTGGAGGGGGGTGAAATTTTTCATTTTGTTTTAAAAAACTTTTTATTTAAACAGTCTTTTTCCTGATCGGGGTGAGAAGATTGTTAATTTGGGTTTATGTGTGAAATTGGGAAAACAAATTCCCCCCGCCTTTATGCGGTGGCTGTTAAGACTTGACGCAATGGTTTGACGGTACTGCGGCCCGGGTTCCCGTACCCCTTTTTCCTTCCTCCTTCCCTTTTTCTTTTCTTTCCCCTTCCCACTTTTTCCCCCCTAGTCCTCCCCCCCCCCGGGGGCTTCCCTGGAGCCGAACGGGGGGTGCCACTGTGGTCGAGGCCCCGTTTTGGCTGAGGGGCCCCGGAGAGTTTGGTTTCCACGGGGGCCTGGGTGAGGCCCCGGGTTGGGCGGGACCCTTGGGCTGTAGGGGAGCCCCCCGTTCGATGGCCCGGGTGGCCCCCCTCCCGGACTTCCGTAAACGCTTTAACCCCCCCCCCCCCCACCCCCCCCCCCCCCCCCCCCCCCGGGCCGCTCTTCATGCCCCCTTGGGAGTCGAGGGGGTTTTCGGCTTGGGGATACTGCGAGAAAACCCGGTCGGGGCACCTTTGTGCGCGGGTTCTCCCCGCGGAATTTAAAAGGGGCAGGGTGGAGCCCCCGTGGGTGAGAAAGGGTCAAATTGGGAAAAATTTCTTTATAATTGTTTACATGTCTATGGCTGGAAGGTGTAATTTTGATTGTGTACGTTGTTTTTGGTGAAATTTTTTATTTATAATCGTGCATGTTGTGGGTTGGGGGGGTGCTTGATTGCGATTGTGATGTTGTGTGGTTTTGGGGGTGCTTGTTGTGATTGTTTAAAGTTGGGGTGGTTTTGGGGTGCTTTTTCGTGATTGTGCTTTTTTGTGTGGTTGGGTTTTTTATTGGGGATCGGGCAAAGGTGGTGTGTTGGAATGTTTATTTTTTCTTTGGGGTTTAATTAAAAGGGGGGTTGTATGTTAAACTTTATTGTGTGGTCTTTGCGGAAAGGTTTTGGGTCGTCACTCCCTTCAAATCCCCCTTTGGCCCATTGGGCAGGGCCCGCCCCCAGGGGGGGTCGTGACAGTTGGGAAGGTTTTGGGAAAAAAAAAGGGGGCCTTTTCCCGTTATTAAAAGTTTTGGGAAAAAAAAAAAAGGAAAAGTGGTTTTTGTGGGGTTTGGAAAATTTTGGGGGGGAAAAAAGGGAAAAAGCATCTTCAAAAAGGGCAAACAAACATCTTCAAAAATCAAAAAAAGCGTAAACAAAAACCAAAGGGGAGGGAAAACCAAACCACAAAAGGCCCCAAAAAATAAAATTTTTTTTGTCCCAAAAAAACGCCCACATCGCGGGTGACAGTTTGCCCCTTTCTTAAGGGGTGTAAATTTTTTGGGCAAAGTTTTTGTTTTGCCAGAAGATGCCAATTTATTTAAAATTGCGCGCATTCTAGTTTCTGTTTAAAATGAAAAATTTTCCTGCCATTTAAAATACGTTTTAAAGGATGTTGCTTTGGGTTGGGGAAAAACCCGGGGCTGGGGTTGGGGGGAAAAAGGGTTTGGAAAAATTTTTTTACTCAAGTCTGTATGAACCCGATTTGATGGTGAGAGTCTACCCCACAGACACTGCAGAGGAAAGGGGAAAAGAAAGTAGTTTTTGATGCCCGTAAAAGGGTTTTTGGGAGTTGGTTTCCGGTTTTTCCACTTCCACACAAGTGTTATTTTTAATGCCTGCAGCGTGGCAACTTGAAAAACCAGATTTCCCGGGAAACTTTTAGAGGATGGGGGGCCATTTGGGCCCCCATCATTCTGGCTGGTTTTAAAGGGTTTGGGAGAAATGAAAAAGGGGACCTTTTTAAATTTTTGAGGTGTTTGGGCATGGGGTGGGGGGGTTTCAGTGTTTTATGATGTGTTTATTGTGTTTTGGTGTGGCCCCGGTTTTTTTTTTGTGGGGGAGGGGGGGGGGTGATGTTTTTTTTTGGGGTTTCGGTTTTGTTTTGGTCACGTGTTTGTTATGTTTTGGTATGATGTTTTGGGGGGGTTTTGCTGTGGTTACTTTTTGTGGTATTGATGTCCCTGTAAATAGAAAAACTAACTGTGAACAGAAAAGGGGAGTGTATTTTTATGAAATGTTGTTTTTCTTTTTTTTTTGTTATCCGTTTTATTTCAGTTATTTAAAAGGGAGAAAAACTGATTAAAATAATAAGAATTTTGTCAACGACATTAAAAAAAAAAAATTGGAAATTAGTTTACAGTTTAAATTTTCTTCCCCGGGAAAAATTGTTGGGGAATTTTAAAATTTGGGGGTTATTTCCCCTTTCCACCCTCCCAAACCATTCAAACCCCCACATGGGCCCCCCCTTTTTTTTTGCTTGTCCCAAAAAAAATAACAGCAAAAGAAAAGATATATGCAAAAGATTTCATTTAAAATTTCACCAGAACAAAAGGGGAGGTATTCAAAATTTAAAAAACTAAATTTTTGTTATTTTAAAAGCTATGAATAGACTATTTTGGGAAAAAATTTATTTAAAAAAAAACCAGACAAAAACAGGCACGTATTCACTTTTTAAAAAATAATTTATCTCTCCCTTTTTTTTTCTTTTTTTTGGTTTGTTTTTAAAACTTTTGTTTTGGTTTTAAACTAGTCTCTCAGCAAGAAAAAGGGGGAAAAACGCAAGAATGGGGCAAAAAGTTTTTTAAGGTTTTTAGTGTGGGGCTTGATTTTGGTATGGGAGTTAAAAAATTTAAAGGGTTTGGGGTTAGGGTTTTTAAAGGAAGAAATTTCGGGTGGGGAAAATTTTTTGACACGGTGCACTATCCTGACCTGTATGAAAAAAACCCTTTCCCCGTGTTGGGGAACGACTGACCAAACCCCAAATCAAAAACATTCTTTTTTTCTTTTTTTTTTTTTAAAATTTTTGGGGAAAAAAAATTAGTCTTCAACAGTCAGGGTTTCTCAGGGGGGAAACACTTGAATGTGCCAAGAGAAATCTGTTTTGATGATAATGTCATGGTACAAATTTCTGCCCAAAAAAATGCAGTGTCCCTAATTTTTGCTGGCAGATTCTCAGCCAAAGACTGCATGGTTTTCGGTTTTTGCCCGGGGGCGCTGGGGGGAGTGTCGGGGGGAGTGAAAAGGATGTTTTCGTTTCTGTCGGGGTTGAGAAAATGGCACCGCCCTTTGGGTTTTGTTTGGTGAGAGAGCCTTCCCCAGGAAGCTGGTCAGGGGGGTAATGGGGGGTAGTTTGGCCCCATTTTGTTTTGTGCATAATGTCAAATTTTTGGGCATTCTTTTTTTTTTTTAAACGTCAGCTGGCTTGATGTTTTTGCCCGAAAATGTTGGGTTTTAAAATCGAAATGGATACGAAGCCCTTTCGTTCACGACCCTTTTTGTATTTAAAGTGGCCTGTCTTTTAAATTTTTTTCTAGAATTTTTTGATTTCAAAAAAAAATATCCAGATCTGATTGGAAGGAAAAAAAAAAATCGAATTTAAATTTTATTTGAAAAAATTTAGAATTTAAATTGTATTTGAATTTTTTTTAGAAACCCTCAAACTTAAAGTTTTTCTTTTTTTTTTTGTTCTCCCAGTTCTTAAAGAAACAGGGGGGTACTTTGAAGGGAAGAAGGGAAAAGGTATGTGTTTTTGTTGTGTGTGTGTGTGTGTGTGTGTGTGTGTGTTTTTTGTCCGTTGGTCAAAGTGTTTTCCCCTCGGGTCCGAAAAAACTACGGGGTCGATCTTTCTGAAAAAATTTTTAGGTATTTTATTATGGGTTTAAGGATGGGTGCCCCATGATTTAGTTTTTGTTACTAATTTGGGTGTAACGGTTTTTCTTTTTTTATGGAATATTCAGAAAGACTTGGCCGGGTCTTTCTGAAAATTTTTTAGGTATGGTTTATTATGGGGAAAGAATTAAAAAACCCAAAGTTATAGTTTTCGTTTTAACCCTTTTTAAGGTTTTAACGGTTTTTCTTTTTATGGAATATCTCGAAAGTACTTTTTCCCCCCCCTTTTGGGAAATTAGAGGTAAAGTTATTTTGGGTACGGATGTTTCTGGGTGTTTTTGTTTGGTTTTTAGGTTTTAAGGGGGTTTTAACGGCCCGTAAAGGTTTTTTTTTTTGGAATAAACCCAGAAAGTACTGGTTTTAATTTATTAAACGGTTTTGGGTGATTTGTGACAAATCGGTCTTGTCCATATGTAAGTGTTGAAAGCTGGGGAAAAAAGGGTTAAACAAACCCTTTTTTAAAACCGGGTTTTTCTGCCCTTAAATTTCCCTTTTTTAGGTGGGGGTTTTTTAATGAAATTTGGTATATAGAAGGGTTTTCACACACCCAATTGGGGACTTCTTTTTTTGTGTTCCAAAAAATTTTGGGCCGGGTTAAAAAAACCCTTAATTTTTTGACATTTGGGCCCAATTTTGGGTGAAATTTTGATATGTTCAAAGGGGTTTTTCCCGTGAGGATTAAATACGGTTTCAAAAAATTTTATTGGTTATATAACGTTAAACTGTTAAATTTTTTCCCTTTATTTTTTATTTTATTTTGGGTTTGGGTTTTAAAGAAATTTTTTTGTAGAAAGGGTTTTCAAAACCCCAAAGGCACTTCCCTGCAGTGTTTCAAAATTTTTGACGTTTAAAAAGGGCTATTTTTGGATTTTTTTATAATTTTTTTAAAAACAGGGGGCTAATGGTTTATAAAATACGGTATGGTTTTTCATTTTTTTTAATAAAAAACCCGAAAAAAATTTAATAGAAAAAAAACGAAATTTTGGACCTGTTCAAACCCCCGGGGGTTTGACCGAAAACGTGAGTCACTTGATGGATGGCCGTTTAGCCGGACCTACACAAAAGCCAAAGCCCAATTTAAATAACACGGTTTTTGGGAAAACCCCAAACTTAAAAAATCACGAGGGGGTGGCAATTTTGTGTGTAGGCGGGGGGCAGCCCCTCAGCAGGAGACGGAAATTCTTTGCACAATTTCCTTTTGATCCAAGGTTTCTCGAAAGAAGTGGGGTTCGGTTCGTGCCGCCCTGCAGGGGCACTAAAGTTCTTTCTCCCCCGTAGTTCCAGCTGGGGCGCGGAAAAAAAGGGTATTCCCACCCAAATTTCCGAGCGCGTTCGAGGGATCAAAAATTGTCTACTTTTTGGCGTTTTCTTTTAAAGGGGGGAAATGGTAAGCCCTAAGTGAGTACGTAGTTTGAGTTTATTCTGTTTTTTATTATGGAAAAATCACACTTGGGTTTAAAAAAAAATGAAAAAGTTAAAGGGTTGGAAAAAAAGGGTATCTCCGTCGCCGGGCAAGGTGATCGCATCAAGGTCAGTCGGTAGCCTCCTTCGGATTCGGTTAAAATCCCTCGGGCCCTTGGAATGCTGTGTTAAGGGGGTCCAGCCCGGAATGAATGATGTGGTTAAAAGAACTTAGCGTTTTAAATGTTTAAAGGGAAGGGCCCTTTCGGGGAAAAATCCCCCCAGTAAAATTTGGGGTGCAATATAGTCAATTTTTTTACATGATAAATTTTTTTTTCCCGGGGGAAGGGGTGGCAAGAAATTGGGAATTTGCTTTTTTGTCACCGTCCCTGTCCATTTATGTGACGTTTAATCCAAGGGAAATTAAGGCCATGCAAGATTTAGTTGATTACCCCCCGTTTTTTGATTAAAAGGGGAAAATGCCCCCTTTCGCGGGGTCGATTTCGTTGGTTGGGTCGGGAGCGAAAAGGGTTTTTTTTTTACCTTTTTTCAAACATTTAAAATTTCTGCATAGCTGACCAATTATCGGAAAACCCCTAAAGTTGACCTTTTAAAAAAACCGTTATTTTTTTGAAATTTTTGGGCCCTTTGGTGAAGGGTTTTGGGATGTTCACAGGCTTTTGCCAGTGGGATTTTTAAAAAAGTTTCAAAAGTGTAACGGTTTTTTAAAAAACCGTTTTTTAAAACGTTATTTTTCCTTTTTTTTTATTAAAAAAGCTTGGCGATTTTAAGCGGTTTTTTTGGAAAAAAACCCGGGAGTACGTTTATATGCTTGGATTTTTTTTTGTTGTAAATGGGGTTAAAAAATTCCCATTTTAAAAAAATGTGTTTTTCATGACATTGCTGACTTTTTTTTTTTTTTGTTTTGTGGGTTGTTAAACCCCGATATGGCCCTTTTGCGGTCGGTGGGTATAAGAACATTATCTTATCTTTCTTGTTTTTAGTGGCTTTTTGATGTTGCCCAAAAACTGTTTCTTCAGTGTTAACTTTGGGTAAACCAAAAACCGGCTTTTACAGACTCACGGATTCCAAATATTCTTGTAAAGCAGCCCATCATCTTTAAAAAAAACTTTAAAAAAAATGTTAGCGAAACCCCCCAGAGAAAGTGGGGCAAAGGTTACAAGGGCAAAAAACAAAGGTTTGACCTTTAGGTCTTTTTGGTTTTGGGTTTATAATAAAAGAATTTAAAAACAAAAATTCCTTAGCTTTGATCGCTTCAGTCGTCAGGGAGGGGTTTAGGCAAGGGGAAGGGGTTGAATCTTTAAAACGTTTCAGAATTTTTCCTGATTTCTAAAAAAACAGGTCCATGGCCTGTTCACGCGATTCAAGGGAAGTAAATTGGGGGCTCGGTAGGAAAAGGGGAGGGGGGGGGGGGGGGGGGGGGGGCTTTTTAGTCTTTTAGAATTTCTTTAGACTGACAGCAATAGAGGCAGGGACAGGATGGGAGATTCTGACCCGGGGGTTTTTACTGAGAAAAAGAAAGCAGTGGGAGAGGCGATTTCTGTCAAAAGTATATTATGGCGGACCCTTTGGGCGATGATTTTTGGTTAGAGTTTAAATTTTCTTTTCAATTAAAAGTGGGGTTTCTTTATGTCTGTAAATTGGGTTTTAGAAAAGAATTACATGCAGTTTTTGTTTGGGGGCTCTTTTGAGTGAAACCGGTAAGCATTGATAATTGAGTACCAGTATGTGTGTGTGTGTGTGTGTGTGTATGTGTGTGCGCACGTGTGTGTTGTGTAATATGTGTGTGCTTGTGTTTCAGGAAGGAGGTTGCAGTGTCCCTGTGTCAGTATACTCAGAAAAGAAAGGTGACCAAGGTAGGTGTTGTCATCTTTTTGCTTTCTTTGGCTTATCTTTTGTCTCACTGTGTCTATGACAACAAGAATGTTGATAATTTTATCTTTTGATGTTTGTGCGATAATACATAATACAGAATCAGCTGGTGAGTCGGGTCTTCCGTCGGTGATCGTTGGATCAGAACTGCCATCTCTTGGCACCACCAAACTGACCTGGCAGCAGTGCAGTGTCTCCTTCGGTGGGTTGCCTCATGATGACCTGATATTGATGGCGACCCTGTGCACTGCTGCTGATGCTGAGACTGTGACAAGAAATCCTGGACGTGGCTGTAGTTGAGGACGCTGGGGTCAGCGGTTTTGGAAAAGTAATGACGCGGAGAAGGCACAGACAATGAGGCAGCAGGGGGAAAGAAGACACAAACAACAGAAAAAAAGAAAAAAAACAATGGAGACGTGTTATCGCATGGCCAACAAGAAGTTTTTGTGCTTTTTTTTTTTTCATTAGAATCTCCACCTAGAAGACATGGGTTTTCACCCAGGTCAGTTCGATTGGTCAGCCTGTCAGCAAGGTGACACCAACGCTGCAGAAACCAGTTTTAACCTTTACCGGATGACGTTTTTGACCACACAGACCCGATCGTGCGGGACGCCCAAGACCCACACACTTTTGTAGAGGCTTTTCCTATTGCTTATCCCTATTCAGATCGCGTGGGTCTTGTAAGACCCACACCTGATAAAGAGCGTTCAGCAACTTATTCCTCACCTGATGGCGTGGATCATGCACAACCCATTAAAATATATAGGTCCTGAGGGAACCACGACTGATTATGCTGATAATTGATTGTGCCCATACATGAAATTTCTGTGACCAGCAGCTGTTAAGATTGTTGAGGAACTCCTAAGATTTCCTGAGCGTAGCTCCATCCGTTCATAAGATATGATGTTTTTATCGAGTCACTGGGTCATGGAAGACCCAGGAAGCAGGGTAGAGGTTAAAGAACTTGGTGGAAACTGGAATGTGGCCCAAGGGGGAATGCTTAAAATCTTGATGCGGATCCATGCTGCGGATCTGGGCCACACGGTGGATCCGGATCTGTTCAGCCATGGTGGAGGTCTGCACTCCCCCAGATGCCATTCTTGTCTTGTTTTGAAATGAGGAACAGGACATGCCCGGCTCAAGTGTTTGATTGGTCGTAATTGTTTACGATATGCTCAGCTCTAGTGTTTGATTGGTTGTAATTGTTTACGATATGCCCAACCGTAGTGTTTGATTGGTTGTAATTGTTTACGATATGCCCAACTCTAGTGTTTGATTAGTTGTAATTGTTTATGATATGCCCAACCGTAGTGTTTGATTGGTTGTAATTGTTTACGATATGCTCAGCTCTAGTGTTTGATCGGTTGTAATTGTTTACGATATGCCCAACTCTAGTGTTTGATTGGTTGTAATTGTTTACGATATGCCCAACCGTAGTGTTTGATTGGTTGTAATTGTTTACGATATGCCCAACTCTAGTGTTTGATTAGTTGTAATTGTTTATGATATGCCCAGCTCAAGTGTTTGATTGGTTGTAATTGTTTACGTTATGCCCAGCTGAAGTGTTTGATTGGTTGTAATTGTTCATGATATGCCCAACTCTAGTTTTTGATTGGTTGTAATTGTTTACGATATGTCCAACTCTAGTGTTTGATTGGTTGTAATTGTTTACGATATGCCCAACTCTAGTGTTTGATTGGTTGTAATTGTTTATGATATGCCCAACTCTAGTGTTTGATTGGTTGTAATTGTTTATGATATGCCCAACTCTAGTGTTTGATTGGTTGTAATTGTTTACATTATGCCCAACTCTAGTGTTTGATTGGTTGTAATTGTTTACGATATGCCCAACTCTAGTGTTTGATTGGTTGTAATTGTTTACGATATGCCCAACTGTAGTGTTTGATTAGTTGTAATTGTTTACAAAAAATTGTGTTGAATAAGTTTGGTGCATATGAAGTCGTTCTTGTCATGAGTGACCTGGTGTCGACCGTGTGCCGAGCTGGAGCTGACGGCTTACTGGAGAAAGTCAGCAGTCCTATGGACATCCCTCGTCTGTGGTGTGCCGTCAGATTGATACGTCAAAGTTCATGTGTTTCCTCCCCCCCCCCCTTCCTTCCCCTCCTTCCCCTTCCCTCCCTTTCTTTTAACTTTTTTTTTTTTTCAAGAGTCTACTTTGAAGAGGGCACCTTCTGCAACAGATTAGATTCCGGGCACCATTTGTATGATCTAAAAACCAGTTTGTAAAGATGCGAAAAGAGATTAAAAATGTTTTAAGAAAATACATAAAAACGTACACACACACACAACACACACACAAATCCTAGCGAAAGTGGGGAGTTGATGCTGTCGGACTAATTCAGCGGTGGATGGACACGTAGGATGACCACTTGGCTGCGAGTTCCATCACGTGTCACTGGTCTGTGCAGATGCTGCTGAGGGGAGGGGTGTTCAGCCTGTGTGGCTCAGAGGTCATCAAGCAGGAGAAGTCATGTGACCTGTCGGCCGCCTTCGGTAAACAGGTAGAGACGACACAGTTATCAGACTTAGCTGTTTGATCGCTCCTTACTTTCCTCTCCAATCGCCGATACAAATTTTACATCATATGACCTGTATATGGATACTCTGACACTGTGATTGACACCGTGTTGGAAGGCGTATAATAATGACTACTGAGTGCATGCATATCGAGTTTTTCTCAAAATGGTATCAATTTCAGTAAAGGTTGTTCCATGCACCAGTTATACTTGATTGCTGATTGACGTAGACCTCCCTCTTTTTCTATGCATTTTTTGGATTCCAGCGAAAATGTGAAAATGAGAAGCTGAAAAGTAAATCAGTGAAAGAAAAAACCAAACAAACAAAACTAGTTGAGAAGAAAACAGTGGCAGTGCAGTCCATGGAGTGCTGGTTGTGTTTCTGGCATGCTAGCGGGCAACACCAACGACACGAGATGTCATGTCATTTTCTTGCCTGAGTGGATCGTCGCCATTCAGTCTGTCCCCTTGAAGGCAAAACAATGTTGCCCTCAGACACCGTGCATCAGGGTGACACTGCAGAAGTGAATGGAACTGGTGAAAGCTCACACAGACAGACAGTCCTGGTCATGTTTGGACCAGAACACGACAGCCTTCAATACTCAAGTTTGTGTCAGAAAGCACCATTTGGAATGCAAGTTTGAAAATTTTCAGAAGAATGGGGGCTGTTTCCCCGGACCCTTTTAGAATTTCTGTGCAGTTACACCAGTTTCATGAAACTGTGATATTCTACTTTCCTTAACCCTTACGCTGGTTGTCGCGACAAATGTCGCGCCATACGTCATGGCCGTCACTGGTTGTTGCGACAAAAGTCGCGCTGTAGGGTGAGCCTTGCGAGCCTAGTTTCACAGACACACGCAGATACGAAACTATGGCTCAGTGACAAACTAATTTGCATGAGTGACTGAGCGAGCCCCGGAACATGGATTTTCAATGTTTTAGCTTAGATTATGGTTAGTAGCATCTTGTAATGCATAGTTCGACTCGACTCGTCTGGCGAACAAAAATGGCGGCGCCCGAAGCAGAACATGATAGAATTAGGAACTTGTTTGAAGATGTTTTTGCTGAATTTCTTGTGGAAAAAGCAGGTGAAGAAGAAGTTATGGACATTTTGAATGAACTGGGTGTGATGGGTGATAGTTTTGATTTAGATCAAGCACCATGCAATCGTGATTTTGAGATCGACACAGACAGTGACTGGACGAGTGCCTAAGGGTGAGGGGAATCTCAAGATGCTATTCAGTGGGGAAGAAAAACTCAGTGTAGCGCTTCCAGATGATCCTAACCTTTCAAACATAAATGACGACAGTGTGGGCTGACTATTACATTTGTTGATAGTGACCATTTTTTTGTGTGTGTGTGTGTGTTAGCAGCACACGATTTCAGTGTGAAAACTGAACTGTACCTTATTTCATTCTTACCTGAATTACCTGCATGAAAGACAGTTATAATCCACACTGACTTTCCTTTGAAGAAGGCTATGACTTATTTCTGGATAGTGTGGAACACCATAGACTGGATTATTTGTGAACAAGCTCGTGAGAATGACAAGCAGGATGTGCCACCTGTTTTCACCTGTTATTTTCACATTCTGGACAGGTCAGCACCTAATCAAACACTCACAAGACACCCAGTTCTGTTTTATATTATTCTTTATTCAATTACTAACAATTTTTATTCTGCATGTCATGTTCAAATACTAACCGTTGAAAAGTTATGCATATCATACAAACGTAACTATTCTTTTAAAACCTTCCTTCTGGAAATTCACCAGACAACATACTTAATAGTACGTTGTTAAATAACCAGTGTAAGGTTAATAGGAGCCCTGTTGATGGCGCACACATGCTGGTGGATGTTGTGAGGGTTTTTTTTGACATAGACACTGTCAATCACAACTGAACATCCTTCACATTCGGCTGCCCAAGCTGATTCTGGCATTGATAGTGTTTTCTTGCACAAAACACCATGGTTAGACTAAGAGAAAAAAAACAGTTTAAAAAAATCACAGTACAGGCATAGCTTGTTCACATTGACTAGTTCACAACGCAGTCACACCAGTTTGATGAAACTGAAACTGTACCATTTCAGACGAGAGGGACTCATGGCAGCAGCTGTCAGCCCCGCCACTACGTGAGCATCGTCTGCCACTCGCCCAACGATCAAGCCTGTTTCCGACTGGCCTGTCAGCTGGGCGAGGACCTCGCCACCTCCATGATGCAGGCTGGGGCCGACCTTCTCCTCAGAGCTGCCAAAGCCAAAACACGGGAAGAGATTCTCGCCCACCATGCCAAGAGAAAGCTGGACAAGGGCGCAGAGGGTGCCGAGAGCCAGCCAGCATCGTCATCATCGAAAGTACCGAAAGTGTAAGGAGGAGTGGCCGGGGAAAGGTATTTTCGTACATTTTTATTATCCTGCTTGTAGACCAAAGACTGGGACGCTAGACAGTGCTGTTTATGTGTCCTACCTGGCGCAGTGCTACTTGAGAACAGTCAGACCGCATTTTGCAGGGTGGTTAATAGGATCAGGCTGATCCAAGGCAAAGAATACTGGATGCTGTAGTGAATCTCCATGTGGGCAGGAGATGGCATGACTGCAAGCAGGGTACCCGGCCTCCTGTCACCTGCTCTTGTTGCTTCTTTGTTTTTTCTGCTTCTTACGTTTAAAGAGAAATTAATCTGACTTAGAGATGAACGAAAAAAGCGCTTGTATTTTTATAAAATTGGTTCATATAGAAGGGTTGACGTGGACAAGAAAGATTCTGTTATTATGTTTTAAAGTGCATCACCTTTACACGTGAATGACAATTTTACAGCATCGATGACAGACAAGCTGGACTGAAAGGTATTACCTTGCTCCTGAACACAGATGACTTAGAATGAAGCGCACTGTGCAGTCTGCACCCCAAAAGAGAGAGGGAGAGAAAAAAGGCCTGTCAGCAGCTGTCATGATGCAGTGGGCAGTGCTGGAGTCAGGGAGGTGTGGGTTTGACTCCCATCAGGTTTGGGGGGCCGGAATAGCCTAGTGGTAGAGCGCCGGACTTGTAATTTTGGGGTTGCAGGTTCGAATCTCCGCCGGGCCGTTTTGGTACAGGGGGATTTTTCCCTCGTAGTTAACCTTGGTTCCAACTCCATTCCCCATACAGTCCTTCAAATGAGACTATAAACCGAGGTTCCGTGTGTGAACGCACGCATAACATCTTGCACACACGTAAAATCCCATCATCAACTTTCGGAAGAGAAGGCCAGTTTGGCCGTTGATATGGATGATACATTACACGTAGCATGCACCTTCCCCGAAGTTGGAGTATGGCTGCCTCAATGGCGGGATAAAAAAAAGGGTTGTACACACAAAACTCCACTCCCTTTGTTGGGTAGATGGGATTAATCCCTGTCTGTCTATACAGGGAGTGTCCACAGGAGTATCAGCCTGCGTACACGGAAAAAACAAACAAACAAACAAAACCTCCCATCAGGGATATTTCTGCAAGGGCAGCACTGACCGTGCTGAGGGGTTGGCTGGAGAGGACTGAAACCACAGTCGTCTGTGAGAGAGTTGCTCAGGACTGCTGACCTTCTTCTTCTGCGTACGCAGGCTGATACTCCTGCAGACACCCCCTGTGTAGACAGCAAGGATTACTCCCATCTGCCCAACAAAGGGAGTGGAGTTTTGTGTGTACGACTTTTTTTTATCCCGCCATTAAGGCACAGGGTTCGTACGCCCCCTTATTTTCTTGAAAAGTGCTTGAAATTTGACATGACCATTTCAAGGCCTGGAAAAGTACTTAAAAATAAGCTGAAGGCCTAACCCCCTGGAAAAGTCCTTGAAATTTCAAAATCGGTCACAATCTGTCCTCTAAAAGCAAGGAAGTGACTGTCACTCAAGAAAATGTTTTTTATACGAAATAAATCACAATCTCTGTCACTCCATGTGGCTTCGTGATCGCCGATCCCGTAGCAACCGACAACAGCCTAGCTGAAGCGGAAGGGAAGTAACTCGTCAGTGACTAGTGTTTGACTTACTATAGACGTAAGTGTAGAAGCCAACAGAGTTCTTTCCCTTTGGTTACCATCGGGGTTGTGTCGACGGTCGATGTTTTGCGCCAAATAGTGCTACTGAGCCTGCAAGATGGGGAAAGGAGACTGCGTTTTCAATGATATGTGATCCATACAGCAGACAACTTGGCAGTGAAGGCTGAAAACAGTGTGCAGGTGAAACAGCAGGGGAACTTGATAGCCAAGTCCAACGCAATGAGAAGGTCTGCCAAGGAAAAGACTGAAGAAGTGTCAAAACTTGAGAAAAAAACTCTGTGCAAAACTGGAAGAGCTGAAGGAGATGTAAACTGTGTAAATGTTCTCCTTTTCTGACTGCTGACAGATGTGCAACTTAGATATTTCCTTAATAGACCTGCGTATAACTGTCTTCCTTATAGAAGTACTTTTATTTTTTTCTGCCATGTGAGTGCAAAGTGTGTAAGGTATTGGAAGAACTCAGAAGGTGTATATTTTCTATGTACTGAAGAAAAATCGACAAAAGGGAAAGTTTCTGCAAAGGTGACTGTATTCTCCTGTGCATTCAGACTCAAGACTATCATTAGTAACGGAAGCGGTGGTCAGCTCTGTGCTGGTTGTGTTAAACTGTAAAGTCAGTGTAATTCAGAGAAAACAATGACAACTGTACCTGCCTTCTTCTTCCATCTACTGGACCTGACCAGTTGTGCTAGCATGAATACGAGGTAAGAAATGATGTTAAGTTAATGATTGATAGTAACAGGCTGCTCATAGAGTTTAATAAACATAACTTTGCAAGAAAGTTGTTAATTACTACCCCTTGAATGAAGCTGCTAACCCCTGGAAATTCCCTTGAAAACCCCTTGAACTTTTTTTTCTGATATCTGTGGGAACCCTGAAGGCAGCCATACTCCAACTCGGGGATTGCTGAAATTGGTGTATGTGTTCTGGGACATGATGGG
>CM031628.1:47371761-47378330 GCA_018398815.1 Conus ventricosus | reverse complement strand
AGCAAGTAACCATTTCAAGTTAAGAAAAACCAAAAATAAGTTCTTTTTTAAGTACTAGTTAGGTTCTTAAATAAGTATGTTAGGTCTTAAATAAGTTCTTGTTAGATTCT
This sequence comes from Conus ventricosus, assembly GCA_018398815.1. Lineage (NCBI taxonomy): Eukaryota > Metazoa > Mollusca > Gastropoda > Neogastropoda > Conidae > Conus > Conus ventricosus. The sequence goes on along the minus strand of CM031628.1, from coordinate 47,378,220 downwards.
TAAGTTAAGTACAAGCAAGTCAGTCAAGTTAATCTTTTAAAGTTCTCCAATGCCCTACAGCATATGAAAGCTCAGAACTGACGTAAATTCTCTTGTTATTGTTAGAGACTAGTGATTTTTGTTAACAGCAGTTGTGTTTACTTGATGAAGAGTAGAGCGCAGATTAACATTTGTGTGATGAAATACTTTGTTTTCAAAGAGAGCTTGCTTGTAGTTGTCGTGAGTTATATTTTTTTTGACAACTTCTTTACTTATACCTTTAGCTTCTTCATTACAGAAGTCTGGCTAGCAACGCTATACATCTTTGACCGCAAACCAACATATTCTTTGATAACTGTCCCATTGAGTCATCCTTCATCTTTCCAATTACTTTCTTGTTCACAGTTGAGTGTAAAGGGCTGTCTTTTGGGTAATCGCATGTGTCGTACCACCCATCAGTTCCTTTGGCTACCTCAGTTTCTAAGTCTTTGTAAAAGTCTTCTGTGGGGACGTCTAGAAATAAAGAGTCAGTGTCTGTGTAAAGGACTCTTGCTTCTGGGTACAGTGGTTTAAAGTAGTCGTACAGAAATTCTAACATCAATAACTTTGACAACTCTAATACAGTAAAGCCGATAAAACACACGGCTTGTCCAACTTAACATCCTTTTTCTTCATCATAATGCCAACCAGGCTGTCGTTAAATCTTCTAAAGTCTTGGTAGTTACGTTTAGAGGCAAACTTAATTGCTTGGTTTTCTTTTGTAACTAATTTCACATCTTTGCGATTGTGTACGTTCTCCATGGTTTTGCCAAAACAGCTGTTGTTCATCAGTTTTAAAGAAGTCTTTTTCTGAAGCATCAGTGGCTTGGGTTCTAAGATCAGTATTCTTCTTGATGTATGGCCTCATAAAAGGCTCTTGATCACAGATAATTATTCTGTGAACAGCTGTCAGCTTTAATCCATGCTTTAAGTAAAACTGCAACAGTCTGTAATGGCATACATGTTTAGTTTTATGTCTAGATTAGGCACAAGTTTAGGAGGTTCGATGGGACTCATCTTTAATCTTTTTGCGGCTAGGGGGTTTTCATTGTGGGGGAGTGTTTGTTTCCCTAAGGATATTCTAAGTCTATTTTCCAAGAATTAGTTTTATTGGTTTTATCGGGTGGAAGCTTTTAAAAAACCATACTACACGTTTTAAACTTCATGAGGCCCTTTTATAAATTTTTAAAGTTTCTCAGGGGAAAAGGGGTTTGATCATGGCCCACCCATACAAAATTTGTTGGCGTTAAGTACATTTTTTTGTTGGACGGTTTAGGGGGATCTTTATTTCGTTTTAAATACTTGTTTTTGGGCCCTTTCCCGGGAAAGGATGTGAGGCCATGCAATACCCCCCCTCAGCCCATTTTCAACTTCGAAGTGTGGGTAGTCGGGAAATTAGGTCTTTCGGGAAATTTTTTGTAAATTTTAAGAAGGCGCCCAAAAAAGGGCCCTTTGGGGCAAGAGATTAATGTATGGGGCTAAGCTGAAAATTTTTCATGCATGTAGTTTGTAATTCTGGGGGGAATTTCTGCTAATAAAAAAACCACTTTCAGCCAATAAATATTGACCCATGAAAAATTTAAACCCTTCTTTTGGGCAGTGAAATTTCCCTCCCGGGCTTTTTTGGGGGCCCGTATTCATAGTCAGAATCAGTTTGTTTTTCCCTCAAAGGGACTAGAAAAGAAAGCCCCCTTTGGAGGAAGCGATTTCTTCATAAAACCCTTTTCCCCACGAAGTTCATGTATTCTTTAAGGTTTAGCCCCCTTTTTACGCCCCCCAAAAGGGATGGATCAAAGTATTGTTTAGTGTTTGGGGAAAGTTTGTAGCGACCCTGTTAATTATCTAAAACTAACCATCAGATTTTGGGGCCTAAAGGTCATAAAAGGTTTAAAAATAAAATTTTAAAAAGGGATGTATTTTTCTGAAGATTGTCCCAATGGGGAAACCCCTTTTATATTCAAAAGTACGCTTGCATGATGAAATGAAAAATCGAAAGCCTCGTAAGGTTTTTGAAAAAAGTTTAGGCATTTTCCCCAGGGTTTTTGGGTCAACCTTAATTTGAAGTTTTCAATTTTTGGTGCGCGGGCTCCTCTAAAATTTTTTCAGAAATTTGAAAAGGGGTTCTCATTTGTCAGTCTTTATGTTAGGTTTTTTGCTCTAAGCCGCAAATCCAGCGTGTGTAGATGGTCAAAACTTCTTGGTCTTCAGGAGTCAAAACAATGTCTAAAAGGGTTCAGTTCTTGGAAAAATGATTGCAAAGGGTTGTTTCATTCCCCTCTAAAAATCTATAGCTGGGGTTGGGACCTCTTTTTAAAAATCTCTGGGTGGGTGTGGGCCCCATCTGACCTAAAAACAAAAACGCATAAAAAAAAGATCGGTGGTGGGTTAAAAAGGGTTTGGGTTTTTTTTTTCGGGGCTTTTGGGGGGCCCCGCATTTACGGTGGCAAGATTGATTAAAAGTCGCAAAAACCACGAAAGGGGGTTTCTTTTTGCATTTTGTTTTAACTTTTTTTAAAACTAACTTTAGCCCCGGGTTTTTGGGGTGGGGGAGGGGGTTTGGTTTCACAGTCTACAAAAACTTTTACAATTTAGTTTTTTGACGGGGAGTTTTTCTTAGTTGGGGTTTTTACCAAACACTTACCCAAAATCCCGTTTTTGATTTTTGCTTTGATGTATATTCTAACAGTCTGCTTTTTTGTTCTGATTAATAATAATGACTTTTTTGGGACTATCTGAAACAAATTTTTAAGTCTAAATGTTTTTTTAAGCAGTTCGCCTTAAAATGGGAGCCCTTGGGGGAAAAACCCCTTTGAGGACTTGATTGGGCTATACAGACCAGTGTTACGTTTACCCGGGAATGGTTTTTTTTTGTTTCAAATGAAAATATCTTTCTTTGCTTACTGGGTTTGGGTTTTTTTTTTTAAAAATTAAACTCTTGCTTATATTGTCATAATTGGGAAAATTGTTTGCTTTTTTTTAACCGGATTTAAATGGGGCTAAAAAAACAACCCCATTTAAAAAACCCCGCTGTCCCGGGAAATTTTGTATGTTTTTTTTAATGCCGTTTTTAAATCCCCAACTCTTTTGGGGAGGAGGTAAAAAATTGCCCAAATATAGGAAGAACTTTGTTTTTTCTCAATTTTGATTTAAGAAATGTTCCCCTTCCGAAACCCGCCAGAAAAACCCCTTTAAATTTGCCCCCCTCACTTTTCTTTGGTTTTAAATGTGTTAAAAAGGTAGTCAGCCCCGTTAGAATTAAAAAAGTGGGTTTAAATGAATTTCTTCTTTTGTTTAGGGTTTAAACCCCAAATTGCATGTTTTCTATCTTTTGGCGTTTTTAATCAATTTAGATCAGCCCAAAAAAACTTTTACTGGTGGCCCCCTCTGGAAAAAAACTCTGGGAAATTTTTGGATAGCATTTTGGGGCACGTTTCTTTAACGTTTTTTAGGGTTAAAAGATGTCCATTTTCTACTTCCCCTAAACGTATTGTTAATTGTTTGTCACTATCAAATATTTCTTTCCCTCGTATTTTAAATTTTTGGGTCCCCGAATTTATTGTGGTTTTTCATTTTTAAAGCCCCAAATTTTTTACGTAAATTAAAAAAAATAAATGTAAATAAAAGTAAGTAAAACACGCTTTTATTATTCACCAACGTTGCAACACTTCAAGACACGTTAACCTTACAATAACCCCTCTAATAATTTAGCTTTTCTGAATCACTACAGTAAATGTTCATCACTTTGATTGCTTCTTTAAAAATAGTTCACTATGTTCTTTTATTATATTGTTTACATATTCTAAAAAACCACATTCACTAAAATCCAATGTTTAACACTTTCATTGTTCGTCAAATAGTTCATTACAATTCTTTAAACAGATTCACTGAGTTCGGCAGCCATTTTTAAATCTAAATAAATAAAAATAATTGTAAATTGGGGCTGTTATTTATAGTCTTTTCTAATCGTAAAAACCTGATCTTCTTTAAAGCAAATAGTCACCCCTTCAGATTCAGTAGAAACAGTCAGATTAACATCTTCAGGAGCCATATTATAAAACTAAAATAGCAAACAACTTTATAACCGGTTGGGGCCAAGAATCTGGCATTTTACTGATGGCCCTGTTTCACACCTTTCTTGTATATTTTATGCGATCAAAAAGATCAGTAATTAATTCTTCAAACCTACTCTTTAACTCTTCTCTATCAACCTCCCAATCCAACTTGTAAGTATATTAATAAGCTCTGTAGCTTCTTCGGCCTTCATTTTTAAAACCAGAATAAAAAAAGACAATTAAAAATAAGTAAATCACGGCATGTGCCTGTAACGCGCCTGTAATGCGCGCCGTCAACGATCAACAGGCTGCTGAGGTCTATTTTGATTCCGGTTTTTCCGCTCTCTCTCTCTGGCAGCAGTTGTATTTTTCCGCTCTTCTCCCTCTGGCAGCAGCAGTATTGATTGGCTGGCAGGGCGCGTTTTCAGATGTCAAGAGTGGTCCTACCAGTTTCCCCTTGACATTTTCCCTGACACCTCCACCCACTTTAGCACGCTTGACACCTTTCGCCCAAGTCGCCCCAAGTCACCCAAGAATCACCCCAAGTTCTTAACTTAGAGAAAGTAAAAATGCACGTTCTGATTTATTAATAGTGCTGTAAGTAAAAGAGCATACTGTAAACCCTTAATTTTTATATCCCTGGAGAGAATGTAAATATTTAGGGTTCACGATCACCCTAATTTATCTTGCACGTAAACCCGATTACGTCAATTTTTGGAGTTTTTGCGTGTTAATTTTGTTAAAAAACAGGTGTTAATTTTGGCCAAAATGACATGAGATGGACGTGATTTGTATGTGAAAGGGGGGGTTCTTTGCCAAAATAAGATGGGTGTCTTGAACCGCATATTTACAATTCTCTTCAGTCAATAGAAAGTCAGCCATATACAACTCCATTACCATTGAACAGTGGCATAATACCATTTTTACAATGTCTTTAATGATGTGAATGCATCATCTACTCCAGAGGAAAATATCGATTTAGCCATGTGGGGAAACAATAGATGACTCAGATGTTTTTTTCCCGATGAACAATTTCCAGGCATGAGGTTCAAGCCAGCATTGGTAATTCAAGGCCGGAAAAAGTTCTGGTCCTGACAAAATTATTAGTGAGATGCTGAAGCATGCCAATTCAAAAATTATTGATTTCTTAGTTATTTATTTCATTAATTGTTTGGCCTTGGTGTTTTCCCAGATGATTGGTCGAAATCTATAGTTGTTCCAATATATAAAAAGGGAAATCCAAACCTGCCCGATAACTATCGTGGCATTGCCCTAACGAGTGTTGTAAGTAAGGTGTATACACATATTTTAAACAAAAGACTTTCAAAGTGGGTAGAGAAAGAAAAAAAATATTAGAAGAGCAAGCAGGCTTCAGACCAGGTTATAGTACCGTAGATCATATTTTCACCCTATATGCGATAGTACAAAAGTTTCTTATAAAAAAGTCTAAACTGTATGTTGCCTTTGTGGACTTCAGAAAGGCGTTCGATTCTGTGAACAGAAATATTTTATGGGCAGTTTTGAGAAAATGTGGTGTGAAAGGAAAACTTTATCAAGCTATAGAAGTGTTTACGATTCTGTATTAGCATGTGTACGAGATAAATGTTGTTATTTGATTACTTTGAATGCCCAAGGGGGGGGGGGGGGGTGAAACAAGGATGTCTTACTTAGCCCGCTCTTATTTTCCTTTTTCATAAACGAATTGGCTGTTGATTTGTCAAGCAATGGAAAACATGGTATTCAGCTTATTCCTGGTGCAGTTGAAATATTCTTATTATTGTTTGCCGATGATGTTATTTTGTTATCTGACTCTGTTATTGGGCTCCAGAATCAAATAAATAGTCTTAGAGAAGGGGCCCGATCGATTAAAATTAACAGTCAATCTTGACAAAAAAAATGTAATGGTTTTCAGAAAAGGTGGCTACTTAAGTGACAGAGAAAGATGGTTTTATGGAAATGAAGAAGTAAAGGTAACTAACTCATACACATACTTAGGGATGGCTTTTACTACAAAGTTGAGTGTTAGCAATGCTCTGTCTGATGTTTGTAGAAAGGCAAAAAAGGAGTTATGGAAATTATGAAATCATTAAGAAGACTAAACACTATTGATATAAATTTATTTTGGAAGCTTTTCGATACACAAAAATTCAGCCTATCCTAACATACGCAGCTGAAGTCTGGGATTAGAACAAGACAGTAAACAGATTGAAAATGTCCACATGTTTGCCATAAAAAGATATCTGAATGTAACCCTACATACATCAAATAAACTGATATATGGAGAAACTGGGAGGTATTCTCTACGCGTTACCAACTACTGTAAAATGCATCAAATACTGGTTAAAACTAGTCAGATCCCATGTCGAGAATATGTAGGCAAGCCTACGAA